>VCRD01000691.1:155220-169528 GCA_006783055.1 Trinorchestia longiramus | reverse complement strand
CCTCATCAATAGGATGAAGAAATGGGACATTCATGGAGTTGAGGTTACCTCTACACAGCTTTCAAGGTCAGTCAACTGAACTTGCATTACGAAGACCTGCTCTGCGCCATGTTCCTTCCATACATAGATTTTAACCTAAGACCGGGCGTTGAACTTGAGCTGAGAGATAAGCGTTTTTGTTTAGGCTTCACTAGAGGATGAAACATTGTTGCTGGGGAATGAATGTTTCCTAACCAACTTTATTTGATATTTGATGTAATTGATACTACAAATGTAATTGATTTTGATGGCTTCATGTCAGACTAGAGGAGGATTATCCTCAAAAGGTGCACTTTCGTTTTCAAAAAACTGCGATATCAAGAATATGCTATTGACTAAAATACCATAATATTTACCAACAGTTCAGAGAGAAAGTTACCAAAAGAAGAGCCATTACTACACACAAGTTTCAGGATGCATTTTTTTTCTCGCGGTCATTTAAATGGCTGAAAACAATTGGCAGTGATGGCAGTTCTGAAAGAAAAGCTATAGGGCGATATTGGATTACATAATAGGATTACATTAGCGTTCATCAGGCTCGCCTGGATTGAACATCAGACTGCTCATCATGATGCAACGTGTGTAGTCTAGTGAGTATAGGAGGTTAATACAGTACTTAGCTTATTTTTTGTTTTTTATTTCAATGAATTCTCCGTTCTACATAAATACAAGCAATACCTTGTGGTGTCAGCCTGTCAAATAACAATTAATGACGTTCTACACGAACGTAAAATTCCACATATACTTTTGAAGATTTCGAATCTTTTGAAGGTTTCGGTAGCGAAACCGATTTCACGAAATCCAATTTGAACGAGGCGGGACTTCACATTTCTCATCTAGTCGTTAAATTGTCATGATATTCTATCAATTTAAGCTTTCTCATTTTCGCTCTAAAAATACAGTAACTGGTGTCTGAAAACGATGCCCTCTACACTCTTATGAACCAGATTTTACGGAGGTACATCTGATAATAGACGTAAGAAAAGTGAAAAGTACTCGTAAGAGAATAGCAGTAGAAATGTTCTATCAAAATGAATATGCAGAATAAGTTTCAGGCTTAACTGGCTCGTAGTTCTTGAAATATATAAAATTTCCTAAGCTACCTGATGTTTTAGTGTGGCATAATAGGAGGGACTCCTGCAAAGACCCTGAGGCTTAGCAAGACATGCTATTATGTCCCACACAACTACAGTCACTGTGACCTTGAATAGTCATGGTGCCTGTAACTACATTTTATCGATAGAAAATCCTCACAAAAATTATGGCAATACTTTTTCGGAAAATGGCAAGCCAGTGTTACAAGACAATAATATTCTCTTGGATTATATGTAGGTGTCTCGAACAAGAAGAAGCATTTAGTTCTAGAACGATGCAGTCGTCTACGACTGTACGGAGTTGAGACTCAAAGATAATAAGGGGCATGTTTGTGGAACAATATTATTTTCTTAGACTGTCTCGTGCATTGGTTCTAATCAAACGAAGGCTAGCATTGCAGCTGGGACTACAGATATTGCCTTCTTGGACCTCAAAGAGCGGAGATCCTGACATTGACAGCGAGAAAACTGCATGTAATACAATAACTTCAAAAAGAGTGAGAATATTACTAAACGTATCAGCACGATTGATGATCACAAAATTCATATGACCACAAAGCAATATGGTTGAGTAGCTTGATCAGCTAAGTTAGAGAATAAGAAAGACTGATGCGGGACCGCGCTGTATGCTTGGAAGTCCATTTTTTTCCTGTAAAAATATTTATTTTAGAACTTTCATATTCTTAAGTGAATGAATAGGCATATTAAATTAAACCAGTTACGTACTCCAGGTATATATCTAACTTTATAGTTTGTTCAATATTGGTTCAATAGATGCCTTAAGGATTGTACTTCTGCATCATGATGCGTAAATTATTGTTTATGGGTATTTTCAAATACTTCCATGTGATTAAATATGAGTAGTGTTACTAAAACATAAATGATATTATACTCCCAGAAATGTGATAGTGGGACAGAGAAGTGACTTTATTGGCATAGGTGGTGCAGGAGGTACAGATGGTACCCCGTGCAAATACTAATATAATGTGCTTGATAAATGTTTTCCATAGAGAGGTGTGACATCCAAGTTTTACGTCATAGAAAAACATAGCGTATCTCAATTTATTTTATAAGTAATACATACATGTTAATGTTTTCAATGCTGCCCTACGGATCACAATCCGTGACTATGTGTTTCCAGTGACTATGAGTACAAACCAGTGGCAATTCGTATTAATAAAGTTTGCAAATGAGACATCCAGGTACTGCGGTGAACGAAAATTTCGAATTTCTCCTGTACAATGACCTCATTTATCCTAACTTTCAACTTGGGTGAATAATGAACAGAGGTCCAGAGGGTCCCTCCCTCCGCTGGGGGGCGCCCTTTGCTAGCTTACTCCTGACAGCTCCGCCCTGGCAGCTGCTGCTATGGAGTCTAGGACGCTGCCCGGGGCATTGAGACGGTGGTCAGGTCGCAGGCGTATATAAAGCTAGGAACCTGTTCAGGTATCCGTTGTGCTCTTTGTATCTGCCAACTCCACACGGCACCTTGTATCAGGTAAACAGGCCATGAAATTTGAAGAAGTGTAACTTAGAAAGCAAGGCTCCATAGCTTGATGAGTCGCGATTCGTTGTCACTTCGAAATATTTTGATTAGTAAAACCTTTAGCATCTTGAAAAGAGTATTTTTTGAATTTGTTGTCAAGAAGCTGTCTTCATTTTTGAAGCTTGAAGCAAAAAATATATGTACAACGACCGCATTCAAGATACTGTAAATGTAAATGAACGTAAACTTTTTATCTTACAGACTTGCTTACTATGAAGTGATTTGAAGAATTCTATTAAGTCTAAGCTACGTGAGTGACAGCATACATATTTATTCGTCATCCGGATGAACTAAAACCGGGTGACGGGAAATTTTTTAACACAAAATAACAATTGACGCCTGGTTTATTCGATGACGCTGAAGTTTTATCATCAATTATTGCTATGAATATTAATGATATTTAAATTCGTGTGCATACCTCTTACAGATTATAGGCCAACTGAGGGATATGGTTAGTATTATAATACTTCATTGCTTTATGAGGAGCGATCCAAAAATATTTTCGTGATAAGCTTTCGATTGGAAAATTACGCGTTTCAATGTCGCCAACTACACTTTGTTCGCTATTTTAACATGTTTTATTAGAGGGCACCTTTAATGAGGCCTGATTCTACACCTGACCTTCATTTGAGAACATAGGTACCAGAAAGAGAGGTACCACCACTGTGACGCTGCAGGGGTTATTATAAAATTCATAAAGTTTTCTAGGGAACAAAAATGCCCTGCAAGAAGTACATATATGAGATCGATAAGCACACATGTAGTGTTGTTAGAGGTCTCAACAGTAAATGAAAATAAAACACTTTGTTGCTGTTCATATCAATTAGTTGATGGTCAATGACCGTGATGATGTAGATGTAAAGTTGCTCAGTTTGCACTTCGATGTCAAAGGCCACCCATTATAAGCAGCACTGAAAACAGTGGCTGTTGAAAACATTTGAAGAATATTAAGGAGCTTAATTTTCAGTCATTTACTCTGAGAATGATTGGGAGAGACCATGATCTCTAACAAAAATAAATTATGTGTTTTGACTGTCCATAGAATAAAAGTAAAGAAATTGTCCAATGCATTTCATATAACATGTTTCTACGTTTACTTTCTCATTTATTTGTATAATTTGAGCAGTCACTCCATAAGCAATGATCTATACTACTCAAAATAATTTAATTTATTACAAATAATCTTTTTTAACCTTAGTGTTTTTATGTCTAGGCCGTTTCTGTAAATATTTGTGTTATTTTCAATGATATACAATTGCTGTGTAAGTATAAAACTAGAAACTATCGATCGAAGTTAAATTTGAAAATTATTTTTGTTCAGAAATATATACATACCAAACTTTCTTTCCAGGATGAAGAACTGGAGTATATTGCTACTCGTTGGCCTCCTATGGTCATCCGTGACTGCAGACGACGACTCAAATGAATTTGACTCAGACGAAATAACCCTAGGCCTTGGAGCAGCAGAGCCTGTAGTCACCCAATATTCCAGCTTGAGTGGCGCCGTGCAGCAGAACCAAAGAAAAGCTCAACCTATCGAAATCCTAACCCCCTTTGGCTACCAAGGAATTTTCGATCAACCCCAGCAATACTTCTCATCGAGCTCCTTCCCTGGGCTGAGGCAATACTTCCCAGCATTATTTGCCACACTTGGCCAAACCGGTGGGACACTTCAGTCCATCCAGCAATCGCAATTTACTCAGCCAGCTGCAGTATCGCAAGTTCCCTCCACCTATAATCCTGATGTGACCGTTTTCTTGAACAGAAATGTACCAATTAGCGGAGTAAGGTGAGCACACTGTCATGATCATAATTTTTAGTTTTTCTATTCAAAATGCGATGAATTATTTCCTTCTTCGTTGCTGACATAAATTTACTCACTTGTTCTGTCATGTCCTGTTTCTATTGCAGCGGGATCGGTGGAGGGCAGATAGCTTCTCCAACAGGAGTCATCGGGGTGAATCAACCAGTTCTCAACCGCCTACAGTACAATTTAAGAGCTGATCAGAACAAGCCAGAATTCCAAAGCTTGTCTGGATACTTGCCTCAACAGCAATTAACCATTGGAGGTGTATCTTCCTTTGTTCCTGAACAGTTCATTCCAGTAAAGGCTTCTTTCTCTCAGTTGCAGACAAGTTCAAATCAGCAACAAAGAAATCAGTTTACGGCGGGTCAGCCTTTCTCAGCCTTGGGGCAAAATAGTGCTGTTCCTGCTTTTGAAAGCAACAGTCTGGCTTCTCCAGTGGTACAACAATCTTCTTTCGCAATTGGTGGCCCATCTTTTCAAAAACCGGTTGCTGAAAGTCAACAATTTCAAGGAATACAAAGTCAACCGTCTCTTGCCACGCAACAATTATCCAACAGCGGATCTAGCTCACTTGGCGGGTTTTCCTTGTCTACGCTAAAACAACCCATTCAACAGCCATCAATTGCATCTCAGAATTCCGTGGTTGGGCAACAAAGTTTTAGCACTCGTCCACAAGTTATCGGACATCCATCTTCAACCATCACTCAACAAGCGTTTGGACAACCTTTCGCTTCTGCTCAGCAAGTTGCATTCGGTCAACCTTCATTGATTGGGCAGCCAGTATTTGGACAGTCGTCAACAATAAGACAACAATCATTCGGACAGCCTTTGGCAGCTAGGCCGCATGCATTCGGACAGCCTTCAACAATCGGGCAGCAATCACTCGGTCAAACTGCGGTGGCCGGGCAGCAAGCTACATTTGGACAGCCTACAGCTGTTGGACAGCAAGCCTTCGGACAAGTTTCTACAATCGGACAGCAACCACTAGGTCAGACTGCAGTGGCTGGACAACAAGCCATATTTGGGTCTTCTTCAGCTACAGCACAGCGAGTTTTTGAACAAAATCCATTGAATGAACAACAAACTTCAACCGTTCAGCAGTCATTAGTTGGACCGCAAACATTCAATTATAATTCATTCACACCCTTGCAACCACAAGCAGTAGGGCAGGAGAGCAGTTTTACTCAATCGTCATTCGGGGCGCAGCCTGCTGCCTTTCCTTCATCCGCATCATTTTCTTCATCACAGCCATCTACTTTTCAGACAGAGGGCCAAAATTCGTTTTCCCCTCAGTTCGATTCAGCTGCACCTCAGCCTGTCTCAGTGAATCAACCAACATTTGGGGCGCTCAGATCGGATTCAACCACCCAAAATGAACAGTCGTCATTCGGTGTCAATGAATCGTCAAATTTTGAGTCCCCATCAGGAATGTTCAAGACTGACGTCACAAAAATTGGTCAAGATATTGATTCCGAAACTTCAATCGGCAACGCAAAGTTCAATTCTGGATTCGACTTTGATGAGAGTGCATCTTTCGATACCAAAGTGTACGATCACGTCTAACAGGTAGTTTCTTTAACGAAAGACACTACAATTGTATCGCCTTACGAGATAATTTAACCAGGTCAACATATTATTCCCTGATAGATAGAGCCAAGAAGAACAACTTTCAGTGCGGTACAACAATGGTATAATTGAGTTAAAATACGTTTAGTGGTTACTACCAGTAAGTTACGGAATATGTATGAATCACTTCTTCAATTTCCTACACATACATCTTCAAGGCAAGTGTAGTGAGTAAAAAAGCCCTTCATAATTTAATTCTGTTTCAATGATGATATTTTGGCTTTATGTTAAACGCAACAAATATTTTGAACACATGTCAACAGTTATTTCATATTAACGATGAGGGCAAAATATAAGTTTCGAAATTTTATGTGGGTAAATACGTACTCAAACAGATTACATTTTCTCACTGAACTGCAACCGTTCTGGCGAGGAAAGTTGTTTGGAGGCTATTCTGCCAACGACAAAACTGGAATTTTTTGGCTAAGAAACATAATGGGCATTTATAATATTCCGGAAGTGACAGAGATCGCTTTCTGGCAATTCAACTATTTAAAATCGTACAATTTCGTTAATCCTGTATCAACAATACAGAAATAACTCTTTGAATGCCAATTTGATATTTTTCTGTGATTTATGAGATGCTGGTTAGTTGTTTTATTATATTACTAAATGGCAAAACAAATATTCTCTGTACGATGCTAAGTGATGACGGCTGAGGCTAGTGAACCTCTTTCTCAATAAAAATGGCCAAAATAAAATATTGTGTTTTTCTTAATTGAAAATTCTGATTCATAATTTTTCCCCTTATGATATCAAAGTCACGGCAAACATTTCCGAGAACCAGTCGCTATTATTTTCTTTAATTAATGTATCTTTGTAAAGGATGATAATCACACGTCATATATAGAGACGTCTTTTATGGATCATCACTTTTTTCGAACGCTTAGGGTGTTTCCTTTCAAGGAAATGCTTAAGGTATCAATTGCACAGGCATAACCGTGAAAATGTAGTTTTAAGTTAATCGTTACGAAACGTATGCATTTTTTCATCGTTCTGGCAAAATATTTTAATTACAAAATCTTCGTCAAAAATTATCATCATACTAGCGAATTTCCCTTTTTCCGCGATTTCCACTGTCTGTCATCCAGTGACATTTCTTCCGGATGTAGCACATTTGAGCAAGTAAGCACAACGGATGGATAAAACTTTGACATGATTAATCATACCATTAGTAGGTTCGGTCAATGACCAATTGCATTGAACAATCATTTTGGATGAATAACAATCGAATTCAATCAGAACTAACCTTAATTTCATCCTCATGGTCAAATATAGGCTTACAACCAAGCTTCAATACAATCATGACAGTTGTGATGTAGAACAGATGTCTGATAAAGGTACATGTTTGCTACAAGCTTCGAATCAAAAGCAGGGATAGCTGTTGTGATATCGCTATATCCACGTTTGATGAAGAAATGTTGAACTAGAAAATAGATTGAGATCGAGCAATATGCTCCAATGAAGCTGTTCTGAAGTAAATTTCTATTTTAGAACCCCTACAATTTGTATTAATCTACTTTCCTAGTAAATAATTTGTAAAAATTTTGGGCTATTAATTATTAAATTGTTATTTTACATCCTAGATGAAGGATAAAACAGCGTGATATTTCACCACTGTGAATTGTGACGTGGCAGATTAAGATCAGTTGCGATTTCTTTAAAATTGAAATCCCAAGTAGCTAAAATTCCACAAAACCTCGCTAGCTAGGACTAATTTATGTAACATGACTGTCTTGTCAGAACAATTGATATGAGGAAATAAACTTGAACTGCAATTAAATTCGAGTTGTAATGAGTAAATATCGTTACCAAGCTCCCCTAAAAACTTGACTGCAACAATTTCAACAGTGTACGGATCAAGATCAAGCGGATGAAAAAAAGAGATGATACTGTTCTGGTCGATTCTTTGGCACTAGATTTTAAAAGCACTTTTAATGGATCGCATCATCATTTGAACGCACCAACCAATTCCTAATTGTTCGATCAGTCATTCATTAACCATTTACATCTCCAGCAGCACCAGGTCTCGTAGTACGCGAACAACGCGTCATCAATACACGCAAAGGATCGCAAGTCCTGCGAGTCAGTCCTGTCCTGTCTCACACGGCCACTACCCCACCATTTGTTCCACTATGAAGACGCTGTCTGCGGACGTTGACTTTAGCCACCACAGTTACTATCGCGCATAGACAGAACTGCCTGAACCTTCAAACTGAAGCTCCAATGGCAGTGCCAGCAACTGTCATTACGAAAATGATGATTTTCTGGCTGTTCGTGTTCCCTGTGTGGTAATATCTATCCAGTAAATGTTATAGCTACGGTGTTGTGTGTACTGAGTAACTCAGCACTTGGTTACGTCTCTGATTTTCAGTCGGTGCGTCGCAGATGTCAGAGCGATACTGAAGGAAGTAAACGTCTTTTAGGTAAACAACATAATTACATCATTCCCTATGGCTTCTCTAAACAATAATTAGGAGAGTGCCTTGCATAGAAAAACTTGTTTTTTTTTACCGGTGGGGATAAATATGAAGAGTTATTATCGGGAATTTTCTCCCCGCCTTCCTCACTACTATTCATTACAGAGAGACGGACCAAGCAAACAACAAACTGTGTATTATTATATAGCTGAATATTGATGTACTCTATCATAACCATACGTGCTCAATGGACAAATATAACCAG
Organism: Trinorchestia longiramus; assembly: GCA_006783055.1. Taxonomy (NCBI): domain Eukaryota; kingdom Metazoa; phylum Arthropoda; class Malacostraca; order Amphipoda; family Talitridae; genus Trinorchestia; species Trinorchestia longiramus. The sequence continues at coordinate 160,731 of VCRD01000691.1, read as the reverse complement.
AAAAAACTGATGTGGATAAAAATTCCGTACTATATATAGAAGCTAAAAATGAACAACAAGAGTACTGTTTTTGATTATCATAATAACTAGAATGTCAATGGTATTCCATATTTTCCTTTGTAAACAGACTCGTACAATTAGTTTCATTGCGCTCGTATGGTATCAGCAGATACCATACAAGAAATACATACGTATGAGATCTTTTTTTCCAATAACTCAATATCTTTGCCACACACAGATAATGATTGTATATAATAGAAAGAGTTTACGGTCAATTCTACACCAGACTGATAGGACAATAAAGCGGTCATCGGTCTGCATGACGAGTTTACGATTAGCTTCCCAGCACGCTAAAACTTTTCAAAGCAGAAGATCTAATGTAGAAATTTTTAAAAGCAGATGCACTACAGGAATGATCATCACGTGCAGTATATGTGTAGTATAGTAATGCAGCAAATCAAATCCGAATGGAAAAACTATATTGTTCAGCTGATTATATGTATATTGAAATGTAGAAACAGACAAAACAAGATACTCATTTCATAATATAACATTGGCTTTATGAGACAGTTTAGAAACTGCTCTTACAGTCAAAGTACTCTAATGGGTCTATTACTTTCATTTTCTCTTCTAATTAAAGTACAATATCTTTCATTTTTATAATAATGTAAAAACGTTACTTTGTAGAGTAGACAAAATATTTTCATCTAACAAAATTTACAAACTAAATAAATGAAGTAACTAAGATGCACTAAACTGAAGCGTAATTTTGAACGGACCAAAAAGAACGAAGTTCGTTGTTTATCTCGGCATCATCTTCATCTTTAGAGCGTATTTTTTTATTTTCTACAACCAATGGTCATCAGTGACGTACAGCACACTTAACCAGCCTCATGGTATGGAAAAGAAAACTTGAGATAAAAGTCTTCCGACTACAAACTCTGTGACCATAAGTCATTGATCTGTACACTTTTTGCTCACATTGAAATAACTCACAATCACAAGTCATACTCTCCTCTCAAATTGTAACCATCGTCGTCCTCGCTACTGCGTTAACATTTGATTTTTATCCAATCGAAACATAACTGAAGGAACTCTGACGTTCATAAACATCACTACAGCTCCCTCCCTTTTACAACGTATAATTTAGAAACAATACACAAGCAGTTTCCTCTAGCCAGAAGTGTGCTCATAAGATAATAAACCGAAAACTGGATTACACAGGATAACATTGTCTACAATTTTGTGTTATTACAGACCGTCGAGCTCTCAAAAATTCGGCAGTGATCATTAAGAGCAGTTGAGTTGGCGTTGACCAGCACCTTACGTGACGTAATTTTTAAGCTTCTATTGCGCATTGTAGAGGCCAGAAGCAAGAATATTTTTTGATAGCGATTGTCGTGACGTAAAATATTCATGATTGAAATTTTAGTTCCGGCTCTCGAAGACTATTTCATTCGATGCAACCTAATATCTATAGTATAAGATATTCATAATATGTATATACATAGTTTCAAAATATATATGGGATTAGGCATTATTAACTGATTCACATTATGCAATTTAAGGTGAACTTTAGGGCAAAATTTTTGCATAGAAGTAAACTCTTGATAAATATGACTCTTATAGAAGCAAAAATTACTATCAATGAACTGTTAATAGTCAATAGAGAATTAAACTGTGTTTAAGTTATAAAAATACCATACTCATGTATTACAATAATATGACTAGTGTTCTGTCCGGCCATATGATCTTCATTGTCTATGATCCTTTTTTTATTCTATGAAATTTTAGTTTCTACAGTCATGCTGAGTAACGGATGCATTAGTATAAGTTACAGATTTCACTTCATGTAATTTGAACAATATTAATTTTCATCCGGTAGCTAAAAGCTTTTTGCAATTCTTTATCTCCTTTTTGGATAGCCAAGTATCTTTCCAATTTTCACTGTACATAAATACCCGCTCTGTCGGCGGTAAGTCATATAGTTCTCTCATAATCAGTATCATAAATTCGTCTTGTAAAATATGTTCATAAATATTACTTTTATTATATCATGAACACAGTATCAAATTTTACGATTCTTCAAAGTACGGTACACCATCCATCCCGCTTTTTAACTTAAATTTGGAGTGTGAATCTAAGTTTTATTTTGCGAAGTTAAACGTTTGCATCGCAAGATATGTTAGATGCATGTGCATACATATGAGCTGCAGCAAGACTCATCTGCTTGCGAATTGTTATTTAAGAACAAAGCTCAGTAAGAAAACTCATTTGGGTGCATCACGGAAAATCTTAGAAGTAAAACCATTGCGAGACTTCCTTTTGATTCAATGTAGAAATGCAGGAGCAAACGTAGGGGTCATTTGAAGGTGATGCACGTCATGCATGAAGGATTTAACGTGCTATTTTGCGCTCCAAATTCTCCATCGTTTCTGCTTTTTCTGGCAGACAGCCTCTCTTCCTGCCTATCGTAAATAAATCAAGCCCTAGGTTTGAACCGGAGACTGTACGCTGCATTTCATGTGAGTCCAGGAGTGCGTGGTGCACGATGGGACAATAGACATTTTTCGAGTGGCATGTTTTTGACGGATACTTCAAGTATCGTGACGCATGAAAACAAGAAACTTCATGACCACAATTGCTTCAAAAGCTACAGACAGATGTAATATATATTCGCACGTATTGAGCGGGGTTTTTGAACTGTCTCGGTCTTATTTTCGTATTTTAAGTTGGTTGATCGGATATCAAATGAAAAATGGGGATTTTTTGAATCAAGAAAAATAAGAAATCACGGTTTTTTCCAGATGATTGTCTTAGAAAATGGTCTAAAGATTTGTGAATGTATAATTTACGCTTTAAGGAATATATGAGTGTATAAGGGCTAGTAGAATAATAATTAACAAAAGTAGAAAACTATTCAAAAGAACGTTCAAGACTTTTAAACTATGCTCACAGTTATGTCAAATAATCATTGTGAGAATACCAAACTAAATTATTGAAACTATTCGTTCAAAGCCTCTTTTATAATTCCTTACGTTGTACTCTTATTATTTCAAAGTAAATATTAAGGTACAATTTTTTCTTCAGGTTGAAATTGCAAATGATTTTAATTTAAATCTCTTCAAGTGAGTTTTACTCAAAAGTTATATAACCCTGCATAGTTTCATGATCGGAAAAAATCCGATACAAATATGAAAACTCATATCGATCGAATACAATGAAATGTTTAGTAAGGTAAGCGTAAAATTCATAGTTCTGGCAAATCTTTCAGCACACTCATCATCATTTTCAACAATAGAATTAAACTTTAAGCAACTTGTACATTCTCTATGATGCATATAAAGAGAAACCATTCCATGAATTATTTTATAACTGTCTAACAGAAAACCATGTTTTTTCTTTTTATTTGTAGATGCCTCTTTTAGCGAAATACTTATATACTGATGATACTGTGTTGGCTTCAAAGTAAAATATTAGTTTAAAGTTTGAATTAAGTGAAGGATAGGATATCTCCACGTTAAAACATCAGTGTTTGAGTCGCGACTGACATCGTTTGAAGGTTTCTCTAGTTCGTCCAATACGACTGCAGAGGAGGAAAATAGCATATACCAGTTATTTAGTTAGTTTTTTAGTTGCACGCCGACGGAACGCGCTCGTTTTTTGTATCCACGTCTCTTGGCTGTTGCTTTAGGGAAATAAAATTGAGGTCATCAAAAGCCCCAAAAACCTGGGTGCGATTTGCTAATTTTATGCATCCGGGTCATTTACTACAAAGATAGTGAGGGTTTTGCGTTTAAACAGGGAAGTTTCTTAATTTTCATTGGCACCAATAGATAGCTGGAATATTGCTTCAAAATTTGATACAAAACAGCCTGTCGAACTGATTATTTCAGAGGATGAACACCTAACGTCGGACACTCTTCAGATCTCTTATACTCGTAATGCATAGTTGCAAAACAAATGATCACACTACATCATTTCAAAACCTATTGCAATTAAATTATTTTCCAACACAAAAAATTTGGTTCATTCTTGTACATTTTTCCTCCCAGGGTTATGAAGTTTTGTTTTTCAGTTATTTTTCCAACACCTTAGGGCTTAGAGTGTATGACTCAGCAAATCACGGAGCGAGTATATAAAGACGAGCGTTTCAAGTTCAGGGACATTCTTTCTTCTCTGCTCTCCCAAAAACATCGTTGCTGTCGCTGCAGCAAGAAACCACGGAGGGCTCCTGCAGGAAAACATCTTTTCAATCAGCATTTCCAACGAGCAGCACACGCCGCAAAAATGGAACGGTAACGTAGACTGAATCGATTAGGCTGTTTTTTACTTTTTTATCTGAATGCTTTCGAACTTGAAGATTTAGACTATTTCTAAAATATTGTGCCCCTTTTTGTACACAATTAGTTACCAGCAGTATATTGTATACAATCATTTCAGGAAACCATGGATTAGGATGAGATTGCAGTTCTTTTTATGTTATTTGTTGGGAAAGAAAACGGACTTTCGATAACAATTGAAGGTGTGTTTGAATTCCTAAATCATGCAATCTGGTCAGAATTTGTTATTGTTGAAAAAAGATTGTTCTCCTGAATTTTCTGCGTCATATTTAAGATTTTAGGCGTTAAGATTTTCTGTACCTGTTAGTTTCAACAAATATTTCTATCACTTCCGTTCAGATTTGTGAATCGTTCCTTTACATACATATGTGTGACTTTGAAATGTTTTTGCCTATTGTGTATCACTATTCTTGATGGTATCTAGTATTAATTTTTTGCTGATTCTATTTGTTTCAGGGTACAAATTCTGCTCCTGTTGACGTTAGTCCTCTGCTCAAGCAAATTCATGTCCGGATACGCGGATGCAGTCACCATGACGTATGGGTTGAAAGACTCCAACGAATATATTGACGACGACTTGTACGAAGTGGACGACCACTCTCTGGAAGACCAGATCGCCTACGGATCAGTAATTTCAGGCGATAATGTCGTTAAGCCCGCTGCGGGCAGTAATTTGTACTCAGGAAATAAAGGCGTTGGTGGCGGAGTGTCCAACCATGGAACCTCGGGTTCTGCCTCCTCAGGATACGGTCTTTCTGGAGGTTCTGGTGTAGGTGATCAACCATCAGCAGAATTTGGATTCCAAAGTCAGGAAAATTCAAAGGGAGATTTTTCTTCAGAAGGTGGGTTTGGGCGGCAGTCAGGAGGAGCAAGTGAATTTGAAGGGTCGTCTGGATTTGGTGATCAAAAATCATCAGCCTCTGGAATAGGGCAATCTGGTTCTGGTAATGGTTTTAATACCCAGTCTGGATTTGGTAGAGAACCTTCTACAGGATTTGGAGGACCATCGGCTACGGGGTCCGGATTTAAAGCAGAATCAGGAGCTGGCGGTGGATTTGGAGCAGAATCAGGAGCTGGCGGCGGATTTGGAGCAGAATCAGGAGCTGGCGGCGGATTTGGAGCAGAATCAGGAGCTGGCGGTGGATTTGGAGCAGAATCAGGAGCTAGC
>VCRD01000691.1:112230-144296 GCA_006783055.1 Trinorchestia longiramus | reverse complement strand
TTGCGATTCAATGCATGGTTGAAAATAAATGAAAATATAATTATCGATAGAAACTTTCGTCACATGTTTTTTTCGTCCTTTATGTGAACAAAATAAGAGAATTTATGAGATCGATTTTGTAGATCTAGAGCTGATCTGGATCAAGTGGTTATCTGAGCATCAAAACCAGTTTTTACATTGCAATAAATTGTCATTGTCAACAAGGGGGGACACCCGTAACTACACCCGTAACTGCAACTACAGTTACATGTTAGGACTCCCTTCTACTTAACTCAGAAACAAAAAAATGCGCAAAAAATTATGACTGTTGTCACACTATTGGATTTTAGTAAAATTTTCCATTTGTGATGCTGACATAATTCTTCCGATATTTTTGGAGAAAACAAAAACAATGCATAAGAAAAAGTCCTTCTCCATAATCTTAAATTTTGACTAGATTTTGAGTTGATTCTGAACGTTGCTAAGCGCTTATTCTGAAAAACTGTACCTAATCAAGTCGTAAAACCAAAGTTGGCTTTATATGTTTTGACACAGGTAACCTTTTTTAAGAAGATTCAATTACAACTATACAATTCCATATTTTCTCTCCACTCTTTTCACTCTGAATACTTTTTATCGTATCTCGTTCCTTCGAATTTTCATTTGTAAACCTCTGAACCGACATCAAAATCATTGCTAGCGTATCTTTAGGTTTTAGGTGTATAATGGAGTGTATTACTTCAATTTTAAAGGTTATCATTTGAAACTCTAGACCTAGATGCAGTTTCCAGCTCCAGAACTAGAGGCAGTGTGCTTTTATTGCAGGTCTACGCATGTTCTCATATTGAGCTGCAGCATCGTCTTTTAAAGCCACTCAAAATACCCAAACAAATGGGTCGTTTATCGAAATAAATAACTGTTATGGTGACTATTGTTGTCAAGGTGAGGAATAATTTTATGTTCCACTTATTTTTATTCAAGTTGTTTGCGTCGTCCTCTATCATGGATAGGAAAATTTAATATTTGTACGGGTCTGAATTCTATATGAGGATCTATTACTCACTAAACTCGTGTTTTGTTTGTCAGCCATTGAGCAGGGTAAAAAAAGAGAAAAAACTTCAAATTCTTTTATTAAATATCTCACTCTTCCATAAAATATTGAAGATCATTAACAACCACCAACTGTAGCACGTTGTTTAACAACACAAATATCACTTAGCCTATAAGTGACAAACTTCATTCAGTATGCTGGTTTGCAGACCCTAACGCATTGAGTTAATTTTAGTAGTAAACTATACCTCGGATAGGTGAACTCTTTCTAAGATCCAAAAGTCGGTGAATGCCCAGTAACTGATAAGTGAGTGACTAACCTATGAAACCTGTTGTTCGTTGAGTGTCTATTTCGTTCCCCCTAAGTGGGTTATTGATGATTCTGTTCGGCTGTTGAGAATTAACTCTATTAAATTGGTTTCCAACCGTACGGACACCTTGCTGGAATCCTGGTTGCTGACTAGTGAATCCCTGTCCAGCTGGATTGAATGATTGTTGTCCAAATTGGGTAGATTGTTGTTGCCCAAATGGAATAGAATTTTTCTGACCAAATTGGCTATTTACTTGTCCAAACTGACCACTAGCTTGCGGTCCAAATTGGCTACCACTCTGCTGTCCAAATTGGCTAGTACTCTGCTGTCCAAATTGGTTACCACTCTGCTGTCCAAACTGGCTACCACTCTGTTGTCCAAATTTGTTACTACCCAGCTGCCCAAATTGGCTACCACTCTGCTGTCCAAATTGGCTACCACTCTGTTGTCCAAATTGGTTACCACTCAGCTGTCCAAACTGGCTACCACTCTGCAGTCCAAATTGGTTACCACTCTGCTGTCCAAATTTGTTACCACTTAGCTGCCCAAATTGGCTACCACTCTGTTGTCCAAACTGGCCACCACTCTGCTGTCCAAATTTGTTACCACTCTGCTGCCCAAATTGGCTACCACTCTGTTGTCCAAACTGGCCACCACTCTGCTGTCCAAATTTGTTACTATTCTGCTGTCCAAATTGGCTAACTGGGAACTGACTAAACTGGCTGATTGCTTGCTGCCCGTGAGGAACTCGCCGCTGGTCCAACGGACGCGCTGGATTCAATAGACTCTGCTGTCCAAATTGGCCAGCTGATTGCTGTCCAAATTGACCAAATTGGCTAGCTGATTGCTGTCCAAATTGACCAAATTGGCTAGTACTTGGTTTTCCAAACTGCTGCCCAAATTGGGAGGCAGTTGGTGAAATGGAACTCACACCAGATTGTTTCAGTTGGCCTGGTCGATTGGCTGTCTGAGAATTTGCAAACTGATTTGGTAATTGTTGACCTATCGTGGGGCGAGCGACACCAAATTGTTGTTTAATATGTTGTCCTACAGGAGCAATATTGGTCAGTCGGCCTGAAGTACTTCCCAAACCAACAGTATTGCCCCGATTTTGGTTGAACGTACTCGTTGGTCGGGTACCCACACGATTTCCTTGGCTGAATTGACCAAACTGATCTGTCGTGAGGCTCCCACTTTGTCCTGCAGTGACTCTGTTTTGATAAATGTTGGAAGGCCTGTTCACTTGACTTCCAAGGGTCTGAATGGGACGTCCAAAGTTGTCGTACTTAATTCCAGCTTGAGTTTTTTGCCCCCCTTGGGTGCGAATAGAATTCTGACTTCCTGCTGAGAAACGATTTCCAGTTTGGTAGCGGTTGGGTTGTTCGAGGTAGGAACCTTGCTGATTTCGCCTTATTGATCGACTCCTTCCTTGGGCGTCATACAATGTGGGTTCTACGTTATCATCTGAGCTGTATGTTGCAGAGTCTGAGACAGCTGCTGGAGCATCCGAAATTATTTTTGTAAAGATTCCTGACGATTCGTCACCCACTACTTTCACGTCCACGGTATGGCTCGGCACTGCCAAGCAAGCCGCAACCACGGCTAAAAGTATTGTCTTCATTCTGCAAGAAAATTAAATTTCATCTATTGTAAACAATAACATATCGTCATGATAATCTATCATGACATGGAAGATATAATTGGTTTCCTATCACTGACTTATTCCCAGAATGCATTTAGGTAATCATTCATTATTTTACAGTTTTCTATAAATGGTTTATAAAGCTAATAAATCCATTTTAATTTCTTTCAGATTTACTGACGATGCCTGTGTAATATCAGAAAAATTATCGAATAACTGATTTATCTCTGAGTTTCTTTTTGAAATCTAGAGGTGGATCAACCTCTCTCTAGTGATGTATAAAATGAATGCTAACCCTATTTGTCTCTTTCTCCACGATCTGTCTAATTAACCCTAAAATAAAGGGCAGGTTGAATTCTTGATTGTATTTTAATTTGAGTTATCAAACATTATTGTACAAATATTTTATGTTACTAAGCAATCAGTAGAGCAGTAACAATAACAAATTAAAAATTATAAACATGTTTTAGGGAATTTCATAATTTTTGCATTCTGGAAATTTTACATTTTCATGCTAAAGCCTCCAGAGTGCGTTCCTGCGTTAAAAATATTAAACCGGTTAACAAAGGTAGGTCAATCACTATATTTAGTTAGTTCTTTGTAACCTCATAAAAATCTTAAATAGTGATAATTTTTCATTGAAATACGTTTATTATGGTTCCTTCAAATACTTTTTGTTATTAATACTCGAAACGTATAAATCAAATGTTTTATGAAATTTCAATAACTTAAGTCCCAATAAAGACATTTCTGATTCAACTTTTTCGTACCTTCACAATTTGCAGATGTATCTGAAATTGTCTTAGTGTTTGCTATTTCTTAAATTAACAATCTGTATGAAAATTTTTCATCAAAAACCCAATCTAGCACAGATGAATTTTTCTTTGCTTTGCATTGAAAGTCAATTGTTCTAAACGTTCATTAAGATTATAATTCAAGATAATTCAAAATTATTTTGGTGTTACTTTGTTATGTGATTCGGTGTAAGCTGATGCAGTATTTTGGATTGTGTGTACCAATGTACTTGTACAGTTGCTTTTAAACTACAAAAACATTTTTTTCCACTCGTGTCAGGCGGAAAATATAACTCTTTCTATTATTTTTCAACTATTAACTTTGATGTTGCAAATAAAATATAATTTCCATGCTAAATTTTTAAAATAATTTGAAATATACCATAAAAACATATAACAACCTCCTTGAAATGACTTTTGTCACTAATATCATCATTTCTAATGGTTAAGGGTTTGGAAATATTTGATACTCAGAAACCACTTTTAGAAAATGAAGAAAGTAAACTACCGCCACAATCGAAACTAAGATGAAAATATTTCTGTACCTGGATCTCCTCACTGCGATGAGGTCTCTGTAGCTATGGAGACTCCGGCTTTTGGTCAGAGATCTTTTATACCGACAAGCTTATGCAGCTTGGCAGAAAACGACCTCCTCTGCAAAAACCCTGTGTTGCTGCCCAATGCAGTGAAGAGAGCTGTTTGGTCCAGGTGAGGGTGGGGCAGGTGTAAAAATGAGGAAAACCAGATGCCTGCGGTTGCTCAGCTTTGTCACTCTATCCTTTGACCTTTGAAACAAAACATAGGAAGAAACTATGCTAGGACTACGATAAACTATTAACATATAAATTGTGTTGGGTGATTCGTTGTATGAGCACCTACAATTTAATTGTAATACCTTGGCAAGAGACCATATTATTTATTTATTCACTTTATCTAGTGTCTCAAAGCCAAGAAATACTATTTGCCTCGAATATTATTGAGCATGATGAGGCCTTTCTCCCTGCAGTGAATATATATATATATATATATATATATATATATATATATATAATATATATTAAGTTATATATATATATATGTATAGCTTTCTAAAAAGTGTGCTCGTTTACGATTCTACAGCAACATTCAATATTGGTTTTGACAAACTACAATTATTGAGTAATTGGAGCAGAACCGTGTGATATTCAATAATTATTACATTTATATCACTTCGAAACTATATTTTCAAATCAACTTCGATTTATTTATTTTAAAATTATATATTGGAAACAAGCATTCGGAACTTGAACCTTGTTTTCCGGCACATTTGATTACTCATGTCAATTGTCAACCTTTACACTGTATTGACTTCCAAAAGCGACATTTTAAACCTGTCTTCTGATAAGCACTAATGAACTGAACCTGTTGGTGATAAAAACATGTTATAGCTAACGTTTCCCGTTTGCAGGAACGTTTTTTACAGATTTCGAACTTGACCACATCAGATTTCTTTGACTTAAACTTCAACCGGACAGTTGTGTCGACCTCTGTGGCGGCCACCAAACCCGTTCATCGAGTTGCTCACAAATGCTCTGCTATATCGAAAAGTTGATTCCACGCCTCGAGACTTCTGCAGCTAAAACCACTCATTCTTCACATGTACTGCTTTGGATATCAGGTTCACCATAAAAAACGGATCAGTTCCCTAATTGTCACACGGAGAAATTCTAGTAGACACACTTGGAAATTATACATAAACTGATCGACTTAAGCAGAAACTGCAGAGCTAAAAACGCGTTTATTCCAGTTGTAAGAGTTTTGCAAAGTCATTTTGGGGGCATTGCTTCATGAGCAGTCAACGTAAGAACACGATTGTGAATTCAATTACTGTACCCAAATTTGCACCGGTTTCATTAATAGTCATGCTTTATGATAATGAAAATATGGCTGGTTTTGTATCATATAAGAAAGTTCATAACTAAATCCTTTCAATGTTTGAGATAGATACTTCGTCACATCTACTAAGCTGCGTAATAGATGCAATTGCAATTTGTTGAGAAATCAAATTTCCTCAGCATTGCTTTCTATGCATATACTAAATTTGTAGTTAGAGATAATTTTTTCGATTAAGTTTCGTTTTTTAACTATCTAAATTTACTTTTTTGGACACTCATAGTTTATTTCAACGTTTTCTTTGTATTCTTTTCTCGGTTCTACTTTTTTACGTACGTATGGTTGCTGAACTTTCATATCTTATACTTAAAAAGTGATCCCTGTAATATTTTCTATCGCTGGATAATTTTCTTTAATCCCACTCTCCCACATGTTCACATGTTTTCATGATTTCTCAATTGATGTACTACTAATCATTTTTTTACTGACACGATTCCATAATTATTTTTCCGATTTCCGAGCTAATTATCCATGAGTATTCATACACTTCTTATGTAGTCGGTCAATTCATACTCTTATCATTTTTAATTATATACTTCATTATTAACAACTTTTAATTTTATGCTATTTTTATTGTATTACGTTTAATTTGTCGTCTAGTTTCGTTGTATTTCTCGTCAAAGAATAATTCGTTATTGTTAGTGATTCTCTCGTGGTTCGTTTCTTAATTCTTTCCTAATCTATATTACATGAAAAATTATTAATTCTATGCATTCCAAGCAATAGCTATTTAAATGGCCCGTAGCAGAAATGGTTGGCGTTTTTGAGACGAGAAGAACAACGGCCAAGATCGAGTTTTCGCTCCACTGCGTTGGTTGACCTGCAGTGTTTGCAGACCACGATATCGAGGTTGTTGCTATGCGCTGTAAATCAATCAAGACAAGCTGAGAAGCAGATGCTTCAGTATTCTGTTATCATTGTAAGTGTACGTGAAATATGAGAACTGAGGTGGAGTTAGACAGAGTACACACATCCTTTAAATACAATTGTGTATTCGCTGCTGACCTCCCCGAGGTCCTTCGTTTCATCAGGACAGGATGCATACGAGTACTCCAGGACCCACCTTACTCTGCCCGAGGGATAGTTCACTAGAGGTGCCCTTCAAGCTAGCTTTCAAAATGGTAAGAGTTTTCAGCGCCGATTCAAGTTAAAATTCATTTTTCAAGTGGAATTACTAGCATGAGAAACTATTGAAAGTTATTTAACAAGCTCGAAATAGATTTATTCTTTTCTTACAATCAAACCTTGATTGCTTGTCATACACGTAAAGTGTCCCTATATTGTACTTACTCTGTATGTCACACTTGGATACTGATTTTCAAGTACAGAAATTTATAAGTATTGTCCCCTGCTAAGATTTAATCCTTTCTAATTCCTTAGAGAAATATTGTAATTGGTGGGATTCAGTGTCTGTTAGCCAGTCGACCTTTGTAGAAATTGTCCACCGAATTTGTTCCAAACTATTTTTCCAAGATTTATTATTAGTATTCATACCAGGACGTTGCACTCATAGCATGGACTATTTTTCCAATTAGAATGGGCAATAATACAGCCGTTATTAAAACTCAAGTACTTTTTCCTTGTAGCCTTTAAAAGCAGGGTGGCTGCGCACTTGAACCGGTTCAAGTTTTCTATACTCTACAGGTAGGTCAACGCCCGGCGTCTGAGTACTGTGGATGCAGACAATTCCTTAATTCAATTCTTGCAGTAATAGTGGCGGCTCGTCAAAATATAAATGGATGAACAGAGTGCATAAGGCTTTACCATTCTTTTATGTTTAAATAATAAGAAAATCATTTAAAAACAGATATTTATAAGAAAAGTTTACGAGGCCACAATTTACGAGTTCCCACAGTTCATCAAACTTCAGTATCCTCATTTGATTTTACTATAGAATCGTATTCTTGCTCGTAGTGCAGAAAATTATTTACTTCTGCTTGCAGCATGCGACAAACTGAAAGCCCCATCGTATTTTTAAGTCATAAATAAAACCAATTGCAATAGTTAATTATAATTAGATGTATCTTCTAGTGAACGGTTGTATGACGAATTAAACAGACAGTCAAGATTCTATTACACTGCATCAAATTCAGTCGGTCTCTGAATCAAAATATGGAAGTCATTGGAAGGTATTATCTACAATTTTTGTTTAGGCATAAGTCCTTAAACTACACATACAGTATAAATCTTGAGACTATGTTTTCTTATGTTTTCTGTACATCCTACACACGAGTGCTTAATGCCAATCCCGGTCTTTGCCCTGGGATGTACTGCTGTCACGCAAGCCTCTAACTTTCAGTCTGTTGTTATTGTTATAACTCATGTTTTACTATTAAGAAATACCCAAAGTCATACACTTGAGTAATGATTTGAATTAAATGATACGTTATGATTCAAATGCCTCTTCTGACTACAAATTGTTGCTCTTCATTAATGATCGAGAAGTGCCAAGCTTGTTAGAATTTATTGGCACGTTAGTTATAATTTCTCCTAACAACCGAGGACTATTAAAATCGAGCTCAGATGGTTCTGAAGTAAATATGGTTCGTGTCAAATTTCTATAAACAAATTTTTCCGATATTTTAATTTTTAAATATTGCGGCGCTCCTTGCGCATTCTTCAACGATACAAAGACTGGAATTCAGCTGGATTTGCAGATCGTCCATTAGTCTGTAATTCGCCGCACGATTAAACTTGGGAACTATCATGGCTGGAGCGCCTCAGAAAAACTAGATGAAGTTTCCTGGTTCGAGTTTAGTGATATACAATCGGTTGGCTCAGTAAATGTTATATGTTAGAAACGTTACACACAACAAGAATCTTTTCTGTATCTGTATATCTTTATGAGTAAGCTCGAATTATTGGATGCAGATTTACTCTCATTTTAACGATATAGCTTTTAATAGCATTTATTCAGTCATGATTATTTTATCGAATCATTTGAACAGCTTAAATCGGAAATAAATATTTTACTAAAAAGTTGTTTTGAATTGTACAGTTAATCTACACAAATGCACCTCGAAAACTTTTCAATGCTCTACTCAGATATTCATTCATTATGCTCCTCTAGATAAAAACTTAGTTGCTCGTTTTTCCCTCAGGAACATGCATTTATGAACGTTACTTACGCGTCAAAATACATTTTTAAATATGTATCTCCAATATTTGTAAACATGACTACAATTGCGTAAGCTCAATGGATTGATAAATTTCGTACAAAACCTCTTTATTTTCCTCGATACTCTTATAATAAAACTTTTGTAGACCAATGTTTGACGATTCATTGCGGACAAATGAATATTAACTAATTAGCGAAAATCTATTGATAAATTATGAATTCACATTATCTTCCTAAAAGGACCATTAAAATTACATTTATTGCATGACAAGCTGCAGCTATCATCTAGGATCCGCCATGCAGAGGCTTAAATGTGTCAGAATTTTAATTTACTCTGCAACGCGAGTATTCTGAACATTTTATGCAGCACCATCCTTCCTTTTTGGAGATTAGGACGACCCACATTTGGTAATTTCATAAGGAATGAAAAGATGGTACTGCTTGCTGTCTTTTTTGAGTAGGGTAGAGTGGTGGTAAGCTGAGACCTATTGAGTGGGGTAGAGTGGTGGTAGGCTGAGACCTATTGAGTGGGGTAGAGTGGTGGTAAGCTGAGACCTATTGAGTGCGGTAGAATGGTGGTAAGCTGAAACCCGTTGAGTGAGGTAGAGTCGTGGTAGACTGAGACCTATTGAGTGGGGTAGAGTGGTGACAGACTGAGACCTATTGAGTGGGGTAGAGTGGTGATAAGCTGAGACCTATTGAGTGGGGAAGAGTGGTGGTAAGCTGAGACCTATTGAGTGGGGTAGAGTGGTGGTAGGCTGATACCTATATAAGACAAGGTGGCACAGGTGAGCAGCTTCCACACAGCTGTTGCCTTGCTACCGGTGTCGTCGCAGTCATCACAGAAAACAGGGTCTATAGTTTTTTAAGCAGTGCACTACAAAAGAGGTGGGCAAAATATATGATCGTGACACATATTTTTTGTTTATTTATATGGAAGTGAAGATCAATTGTAGTAGAAATTTATTTTTTATTTGATGAAGGAATGTTATCTTTCTGCTAATGTGAAAAAAATAAGAAAAACAGTTTTGATAATAGTATATTTATCGTTTCGATGATGGGAATTGCTAGGTCTGCAGCATGAAACATGCTGGATAAACATATGAATTTTCTCGTTTTCTCTTCCCCATCTTAAGAAAAATAAGCTTTAATTTCTAGTCCTTTTTTTGATTCCCAAATGTTTTAGAAGAAACTCAATCACCATAATAAAGAAAAGCTTAAAAATGTATTTCTTTGTAATTTTACTCCATCTCTCTTGTACTGGACTATGATACTTGTGATACAACATTGAGTGCAAATATCCTGTATTCTATCAACCAAATCAAAAGTAATAATTGAAAAACGAGCTTTTTTACTTATAAACTTTTGTGTCTTAATGAATCGCTCTGAATAAAGTAAGCAATATTATAGCAAATCTCGATTATACTCAATTATTCTGTGTATCTGCAGCATAAATAATAATATAAATTGAGTTTAATAATTTCCTCTTGCCTAGACCCACTAAAATTTAGTATTTATGCCCTACATCTATGCAAAGTATCAAATTGATTAGGGCCAATTAGACTATGTATTAGTTTTTTATGGGAGCCCTAATGCTATAGAAGCTACACTCACATGTGTTGAATAATCCTTGTAACTTAAATATTGTTGTTTTGGCGCATTTCAGCTCTTCACATCAAATTTCCGCTGCGTTCAATAACAAATTCATTTAAGTTAACCTCAAGATGAAGCATGACCAGGCTGCAAATACTGTTTCCCAAAAATATACCGTTAAGCGAAGTGGTAGATTCGTAGAACGTTATTTAGGTATTTCATAGTATTAGCCTTTTACATCTGTAAACAGATTTATTGTAAATTCTGGCTTCATATCACAAATCAACATGAGAACAATTTGTTTTGGATTTGCCTGAAATTCATGGAGGTCAGTACCCTTCGCAACGAGCTGAAGCTTCTACGATCACAGGGCTGATCAGAAAGAGTTGGGCAATGGTGCCTGAAAGTCGTACTGAAGTCTACTATGAGTTGGACTGTCTGAATTGGTGTAAGAACAATCAGGACAAATAATGTATTAAAATGTGAACACATACATCGATTAACATCATCAGTAGCCTTCGAATCTAATTGGGAATAAAGAACTAAAGCAAGGGTCATGAATGTTTGTCGTATGCAGAAACTGTTCGCAGATTCCATAAAAGCTGCTTTTTTAGTTTCATAATAATTCTGACATTCACATTCGCTTACTGTAAACAAGTGTGGAGTGTAATCTTTTGTAATTAATATTCTCCTCAATAAATCTCATTGCAACTTATTTAGGATAATCTCACCTATATGAATAGTGGAGGTAAATATGAAAAGGCTATTGCTATTGCTTCCACGTGAGAAATTTTTGAATCATCATAAATCATTTAATTGTGGAATAGTTGTTCATCTCATCAACGTAGTTTACATAACTCTACTCTACTTTTTGTATTGAATGAAATTAACGAACATGGATGAAAGAAATACCTGTACAAATGGATTTTTAATAGTTGTCAATTAGTTGAAAATATTCAGTCGTTCAATTTCTTAAAACTTAATTGAGAAGGTTATGAATACTTTTTCCCCCACTGTTTGCGAGGATGTTTTATTTGACTGTATACTTCAGTAACTTTATTCGTACACTCGTCTGCTCTTAAATGACAATATAATCCGATATGATGCACTGCCAACGCCCTTGGATTAACTGCTAAGTATCAAACTCGGGTTTAAGTTTATTTCTCTGAGTGAAGCTTAGAGCACACAAGAGAATTACTATTTTTTCTTTCTGAATGAGCTCGATAATCTCTCTCCAGAATGCGTTTCTCAGCAACGGTGATTGTTGTGATCAGCTTGGCGCATTCATGCCATTTTACGTCCGTTAAAATAGCCGGCAATGAAGCGTCAGGAATCTTCACTAAACTCGTCTCAGAGTCCGCCACGATAGACAAAACTCGATCTGCAGTTTCAAACAGCGATCCTTCTTTCAAAAGCAGCGGTGGAATATCCGGAGGAGCGATTCACAATGCCCTCGTTCCAGCCCAAGTCCTTGTTCCCGGATCCCAAGGATACCACAACAGACATGGAGGCGGTCATCGTGGTCAGGGGTAAGAATATACTATCATACCTTCCACAAACCAAAGTTACGAAGTATCATCCAGCATGACTGATATAAAATAGAGCTATCTCTTACAGATCAAGCCAAAAAATATACCATTCATTTTCGGCTCCGTAAGTGGGGAGAGTACCATTCATTTTAGGCTAAGTTCCAAGTCTCTTCTTTATCAACACATCATAGATAAATAGATAGCACCGAGGTCAGAGGATTAAATAAGACGTTCAATGAAAATTGCGTTGTAGAAGACCAGGTTATTGCATGTGTTGCTATAAAATAGTGAATGAGCTCGAAATTGTACTTCACAACTCCTATATGTGCGCAAGAATAGAACTGCATTAAAACAATAGATTTAACTCTCTCATCGGTTCTCGTGAAGTTGTATTTAGTTTGCTTGAAATCGGATTTTGATGCAAAAAAAACATAAATGTAATCAAAACTTTCAAGCCTAGCACTTTGTTTTTACAATTAACGCTGGTCTCTAGCAGAAAAACGAAAGTTGGCTCATGAAGCACTCTTAAGTTTTTAATTATAATTGTTATTTTTTCAGCATTGTTGGAGCCATAGTGGATAATCTTATCCACGGTTCTGACCACCATCACCACGACCACGGTCATTTCCCAGAACGTCGTCCAGGCCATTACCCAGGAAATCGTCCTGGTAATTACCCAGGAAATTATCCCGGAAATTATCCTGGAAATTATCCAGGAAATTATCCAGGAAATTATCCAGGAAATTATCCGGGAAATTATCCAGGAAATTACCCAGGAAATTATCCTGGTAATTATCCAGGGAGTCACCAAGGACAATTTCCAGGAAATTTCCCTGGTGGGTATCCAGGCACATTCCCTGGATCTCGCCCTGGAGTCTACCCTGGAGGTCGTCCAGGCGGCAGTAAGTATTTTAATGAGATCACTATATGGGGTATTAAAGTCTTTTAAGACTTGTGTCCACTAAAACCAACCAAGGAGCAAAAAGCACCTGTCAATTCATCTTCATTGACGCGTCAGAAGTAAATACATAACTAAATTTCTATCATTGATGTTCGAACGTAGTGTGGTCAATTGCTCAGTATTATGCCTGTAAAAAGGAGTAGACGCTACAAAAATGCCCACGAACCTTGGTTTATGCATATTTTTTTAGTCACTAATATTCGAACGTGCTGAAGTTCTTGTTAGTTAGTGATTTAAGGGATAAATATTCTGTAGGGGTTCACGTACTTTTCAAACCCCCTATAGATTGTTCAGATAATGTAATTATTTTACAAGTATCAGACTTTTTCAACAGTCAATTTTAAAAGCGTTCCACCTTTTCACTGCTTGAAAATTATCACGTTGTTCTTTTCTGAAAATAATTTCCTTGGTTAATGCATCCATGTTAAAAATTGTAACAACTGTAAAACTTCCGATTATCAGATATTCTAAATTTTGGATGCCGGTCTTAAGAATATCTTGTATTGCAGGACCCCACGTAGGCTGATGAGCGTCTTCATCACAGCAACCACATGAGCTCTTCGGTGGAACTCCAAATTAAATGGTACAGTTTATGTCGACGTCTACTGATACTCCATACACAAATCTAGAATTTATCATTCATTTGTGGAGCTAAACTTTTGCCTTCACGCTTCCAAGCTTTTCTTTATTCAATTTATTTTAAAGTCATTTCATTGAACAGTCTACGAGAATTAAATACCGACTATTTATGACTAAAACACTTAATAAAATTATTCAAAAGAGCTCGACATAGCAAATAAGATCTAAACTGAAAAAGTGTATGTAGATTAGTTTTGCACAAAATTTAAGGAAAACATGAGCCCGCTTGTTTCCTTATTAAATTCAATTTTTAGTAGTTTATCTTTTTGGTAAGCATGAATTTAACACTTAGCTCTTAACTGATTTGATTTCAGTAAAGTGTTGTTGAGTTTGGCACACAAGTTTTGAGCATATATTCTATTCGCTGGAATCATATATTTTAACTTATTTTTCGTAAAACATTGAAAAAACTTCTTATAAAAAGTGCAAGCACGAATATAACTTGAAATTCGTGCTTTAACTGTTTTATAAAAATTCGTATCAATAAAATTTATTATTTATCCCCCACAGTGTTGTCTGAAATTACCATTTTTCTGAAATTGAGATTGTATTTGGGTTTTCTTTACTAAGAGTAGTAGATTATCACGAAGTGGGATTTCACTCGTGGATCTTGAATGAAAAGTGTTTCAACAATTGAAATCAAAAGTATCTTGAGCTCGAAGCGTTGTAGAAGTTCGAGATGGAGCATACAGGCATGATTGGTTCTTTTAACGCGTTGAAATTCCCTTAATATACTCGTATAGTACTCATCCAGGGACTACTATAATAGTTTATAGTAGTCCTTGTACTCATCCTATTTCTCGACTATTAGGTTGTACTTTTTGGCCTGAAACATGCACTCTAAGATTTTGTGAACGTCTGTGTTGATAATTTAGTTAATAAATAATGAATGATTTTGAGGGAATTCAGGAACAAAGTTTTCATTGTTTTTTAAGGTCGTAATAACGAGTTTAGCAAAGTATTTGTAAGCGCCATCGTAGTAGGATGTAAGAGAAATGAAATGAGAGACTATAGTTTACTCGTAGATTTGTCTCATCGTGATCTACTGAAATGAATAGGTCTTATTTAAATGACAGTACCACGAAACCAGTTAAAATCTAATTAACCATAACCATACAGTAATTTTTTCAGTTAAATAAGAGAAATACTACTTATGATAGGAATTCAATAGATTAAAAAACTTTACAGTTCTCTGACTTTCGAGATTTTACTGTATTTATAGTTGTAGAAAGAATTAAAGTTTTCGCTATGTCTGTGCCGAGTTACTGATAGGAAAACTCAGCTGCCCAAAAGCGTCTAGTTCTTTTTGAAATATCGAATGTGTTTGATGTCAGCTCTGAAAACACAACAGATTCTTTAAGCCCTTCAAACCGAAGGGATATTAGAGTACACTGATGCAAATTATTTTCATTTATTCTAAAAATTAATAACAAAAGGGTTTTCATATTTTGATTAATGTCAAAAGGGACTCGTATGACAAATAAATTACTCGTTTGGGTGCAGTCTATCTTTTAAGGAGAAAAATTAAAAGCTTTTACGATGTTAGTTCCATAACCATCTGTGCATTGAACTGTGGACGCCTGCAATAGTCAACAATTTAAATCAAAACTGGACAAGAATTATATCAGGTAACGAAAATCATTACCTTCATTCTCCAATACACAAGGTTATTTACACTTTAGTTTGATTAGGAAGCAACACATGAATTATCTCAACCAACGAACAAGATTAGAAAAAAATTTCATGACCATATTTTTGAATGTATGTAGTTTACTTTCTTATAAATATTTGCCTATCGCTGAGATTTCGCCTATCGCTGAGTACATATTTTACTTAAAAAGCCAAGCTTTCTTTCTTCAAATGACTTTCATTGACATGCTCAAAACACAATTA
Source organism: Trinorchestia longiramus (assembly GCA_006783055.1). Classification (NCBI taxonomy): domain Eukaryota; kingdom Metazoa; phylum Arthropoda; class Malacostraca; order Amphipoda; family Talitridae; genus Trinorchestia; species Trinorchestia longiramus. Next base: position 128,855 of record VCRD01000691.1, on the reverse strand, counting down.
GGCTTCCATCAGCATCTCACGACAGGTTTGGCATCATCTGAAATCTGTCTATGTCTTTGTAAAACGCACATCAAAGTCAGAATATTCAAGAATTTCACTCTATTGTCACCAGGTGAATGAAATATATTAGACAATTCAATTTAATTCAAGATTCACCATATCGGTAATCCAAAGAATTATTCATAAGCCTAATGAACTTCTATTGACTTCACACGTTTTGATAATCTTCTAAAGTCACATAAACACAAACAGGAACTTAGGTAGCAATATGAACCATCTCTACATTATTTCTTTTGTAAAGCTCAAACATAGCTTGGTCTTGAAAATCCCATGGAGAAAAATATCATTTTAAACTAGAAACTTTTCCGGTGGCTTGCAGACCGTTGATTTCAGGCAGGTGTCAGGGCAGCATTTGTCGGCACCGACACAGTTGAAATCGTTGATGCAAGTTGTAGGTCCGATGTTGGAGCGAGTAGGGCATGTTGCTCGCACTGGAGGACATGAACCTCCCTTCTGCCCCCCAAAGCCGCCTCTACCAAAGTTGCCATTAGGACGACCGATAAAACCACCTTGGAATCCACCTTGCTGGAAGCCACCTTGTTGGAATCCACCTTGCTGGAATCCACCTTGTTGGAAACCACCTGGACGAACACCTCCATTTATGTTTCCTTGAAACCCACCTGGTGCAAAGGGTCGTCCACCTGAGAGAAAACCATTAGGTCGTCCTCCAAAATTCCCAAAGCCTCCTGGACGTACTGGACGTCCTCCTAGACCTCCAAATTGTCCCTGATGGCCAAAAGAGCCCTGCTGACCAAATCCACCCTGATGACCTTGGAACCTGCCACCTCCGCGGTAGTGTTGGCCACCTCCAAGAGCTGTGATCAGTGAAGCACCAGCATTGACAACTGCACCTAAAAGACCAGGACCAAACCTGGTCTGCTGCTCCCCGCCTGGCGTCTGAGGCCCTGCTCTGGTAGCTCCTACAGCAATAACTGCTGCTCCTGCGGCTTCATCAGTTGACTTTCCAATATTGTCGTCAGCAACTGCAGCCACAGCTAACAGAGCAGCGCACAACCACACCGATCTCATCTGAAAGTAAATAAGTTTTTAGTATTTTAGGGAAAATATTACTCATAGTTATGAGCTATAAGGGAATATGTATACAGACCTGACACACAGACAGACTAACGCTGAAAACGAATATTTCATGTTCAAAAAAAGCTACGAACGATTAGTTGGTTCTTATCTATAATTTCTTCATGGCTTGAATTTCATGCTCTAAAAAGCATACTTCCGATTACCTTTTTACAATAAAAACGTTTAGGAGAAAACATATGAAATACTCTATTCTATTAATGTGAATGCTATGGGGGAACATGCAAGTAGAAGAAAGGGAAGTACTTAATATTTCACGTACAAAAATCACTTATGTAACCTATATTTGTGAAATATCGCAACAATTCGATGTTTTAATACCTCCAGTGAGAAATTTTGTATTAAAATAAATTATGACTTGTTCAACCCATTTTGTAAAATTACTTCAGATGTTAATTCACAAATATACCAGTTTGAATTGTGCCTTCAAACAGTCTACGAAATCTATTTTAGTTACGATTGTCGAGATTACAATTAATAACATGGATGTTAACGTTATAAGCATATCATTACGATAACTGTCATCATTATTATTGGCAAATGTTAATATCGCTATCATTATCTAGAATTTGTTTTTCATTGTTATCATAATTATTATTCGTTATGTTATCATTACTAATAGTATTATTAAGGATTCCGTAAAGCTCGAAGAATATATCTTATGTAGGATTTTATACTATTTTCTGGAAAATCCTCAAAACTCTGAGGCAATTTAGAACATTTTTCATAAAGCACATTTTCTGTAGCAACATAGGACAAGCAAGTAAATCTTGAACCGGTAAAAAAATAACATAATTGGGTAAAATTAATAATTAGGGTAATTGAGATTTAAAATCTAAAAATTCTATTACATGAATGTTTCAAGCCAAGGTTTATTCTTAGCCATTAATCTAGAAAGCCAAAAAAGAAAACAAGCACTTTACTTAACAGTGATTATTATAATAATGAAAGCAAGTGGAGCTATTTATAAAAACGTAGACAATAGGAAAACCACCTGCTAACTATGATACTTCATATGGCATGCTCGTTTCATCTCTCGTTGAAAGGGCTTTAATAAATGGATAAGTTACAGAGCTTCTAGTACACGAAGGTAAAAATTGGCTGAACAGGAGCGTAAATAAACATTAAAATTCATCATTGGTTACTACTTTGTAACGGAAACCACACGTGTAATGCTGTTAAATCCTAGAATAGATTCAGGGCACAGGAAATAGTTTGCTTCAGCCAATAACCTGATCTCAAACCTATTTAATAATATCATACTTCATATACAATGCACTGTCACACAAACCAATATATATGAAGATGTACAATTTACTTATTTGATTGTAAGTAAATAATATAATTAGTGAAACTTTATTATTCTAGAGTGCAGGAGCCTCGAGCGCTGCTGACGCCTCTGTGTAGTGCTCTAAATTGGCCGCATGACGCATCTTTTTTAAGGAATTGTTTATAATCTCTTTGAATTGGATGGAAATTCCACGCTAATCTATTTCTATTCATTCAGTTTCTAATGTATAACTGGGTGTGTTTTAGTTTGATACTTAATTTTTATGAATAGGCGAGGATAACAATTGTGAATGCTTAATTTTAAGCCTTCATTAAAAACGACTTGAGTTAATAATAATATGAAGAAATTCAGTTTTCAGGAGACATAAATAAATATTCAATTTGTTTTAGAACTCATGTGTTAATCTGATACGTACATTGAAGGAAATTCAGAAGAAATAAATTAAAAAGCAGCGAGTGAATATTTGTGAAACCTCTACCGTCTAAATAAATAATTTAGTAGCTTCACATTTCCAGCACAAAATGTCTTCTTATAAAAATCAGGCCACCCATGCATTTTCAAATGGTTTTAAACTGTACACGTTCTTAATGACTACTTTAGCGTAACTTTTTCTCCCAGACATATTCATGACATTCTTATAACACATCACATTCTTAACATCACATTCATATACATTAGTTACGTACTTTGAACGTCACAGAAGGCTTGAGGTAGCTGCTACCTGATGCAAGGGCACAGATCTAAGTAAGCTGGCTTGGCATATGGTTGGATTATATATATCCAGTTCGTCTGTAGCCTTGGATTCAAGCTGCCCATCTCAACGTTTTTCTTATAGCTAATGATCATTCTGCTAAAGGAATCAAAATTGTCCACAGATTCCATAGAGAAAAGTTTTTAACTTACATCCGGTTAAAATTAAGGGAAAATTCTTATCGTTCGCGAAAAAAATTGCACTTTGTCGCCTACGCAATGTTCGTCTGCGCAGTATCGTCTAAGCATGAGTGGTCGTGGGGTTTTCCACGGCAGCTGCTGTTAAATTCAATGATAAACGTTTCCTACCAACTGGGACTTGTAAAACAAAGAGTCATCACTACTGAGGAGTGATGCCAAATGATGATCCAGTGTAACAAAGAGGATACCAGCCAATTGAGTTCGTTCTTCAGCCAAAGGACGCTTGTAGCAGTGCGATAGTTTTTCTGCTTTCGTTATGAGGAATTTTTCTCTAAGAAATCCGGTTCGAGCCTAGCCCTAACTTGCGAAGGCTCTTTGTATCGTGCAGAGCTCCGAGCGAACAGAGTCATCCGTTTGTAAAAAATGGAGTCAACATAGTCGCCAACTAGTAATTGGGGCTTGTAGAAAAAATAAGTTGAGCCTTGCTTATATTTAAATGTCTAAAACTAGTGCAGAAAATGCCAAAATATATTATTTTTAATGATTAAGTAATTGTGCGAAAATGTATAAAATATTTGTCGTTTGTTTTGCCCGAATATTATGAGCATTTTACTAAACTGACAGCCTGTACAGATGCATTCTAGAACTTTAAGTCTTCTTGATTACCTCTTCGCATATTTTTGCATGAGTCACAATCAAATGTGAATATGTAATCAATAAGTATTCAGTCTACCGTAGAATGAAAAATAGTTTACAAATAAAAAACGTAAATTCTGCATTCATGGTACGATACCTATACCTAAATCTACATGGCCAACTACTTTGTGATATTTCAGCAACTACAGGATTCCCATCGAGTCATGTTTTTGTCATTTGGCCTTTGAACGGCGAAGGACTGTGTTCTTTCTTCATTGTATTCCTGATCTACGAATAGGAGATTTACTGTATGTCAATTGGTTGCTTTAGAGAGAAGAATTTATTCTAATTTATTTATCTAGCAAAATACGAGCTCCAGAAAAAAGTTTCTTTCGATGCCAAATTGTTAAAGATTTTAAAACTGGGCTAAAAACCACGAACTTAATGTTCAATTAGCTTGAAAATTAGTTTCGAATTAGAATTCGAATTGGTTTTAATCGTTGTGGAGAAGTCACTCGGATGCAAAATATGAGAGAAATCCAATCTGCATCATACAGAAATTCTCGTCGAAAATGCGCTAACGAATTTTCAGCTAAAATAACATTCAATTTCCACTTGGTTATGAAGACACCGTCATTTGAAAAACATGTATAATCAATAGTAAAAAATACAAATCTATTTTATTATTTTTTTATTAAAATATCTATTTTATGTAAACACTGAAAGAAGACTTTTAGATATTTCTAAGCACGACTAATCCTCAGAGCGAGAAGTTAAGCATTTTTATTAATATGTCAGCCCGTTCAGTTCTATTTTGACCTGAAGATGAAAAGGATGTACGAGTAGTAGTAGCTGTATTTAAATACACAACGTTCGGATTAAATTCAGCTCATGCTATAGGCTTGGTTGTAAATATATACTCGTGTTCATTACTGTAGTTAAAATATTTCATATTATGCGTAATTTGAAAATCAAAGGCTCAATAGATTTATTAATTGGTTTCAAGCACAATTATTAACCAGTTTCAAGTACATTTATTACCTGGCTTCAAGCGCGATTATTAACTGACTTCTAGAACAATTATTTCTTGGCTTTAAGTACATTTATTAACTGGTTCCAATTACAATTGTAAACAGTCTTCAATCACAATTTTAAAAAGATTCCTGATACTCTAAAGTTAAATCACATTTGCCATTCTGTATGATAATGGAATGCATCATAACAAAATTGACACTGATTAAAGACTTGCACCCACCACGAAAACATACCAATAAATCAAATCTCATTTTACATATTAAATTATATTACCTCCAGCAAGCTACACGTAGATGAGCACTATTCAAAGACTGAATTATTTCAGTAGATAGTCTTCAAAGAAATACATATACTACAACATCAATATTCGCACGAAAAATTCGAATATTAGGGGATTATGTCAAAGTTTTAAAGCTGAGGCGCATTACCCTACATTGTTGTATTGGTCAGAGAAAGCCTATAGTAGGCTATGTGAAATAAACATTGCTGCTGGAAACTTCGATTTTAAAACTTTACTTTATAGATTGCATATTGAATGAACAACATTACTTTCATGCTTTTTGAAGATGTGGCTGAACCTTTGTGGACGATTTGAAGTTAAAAAAAGGTTCTCATGTGTATTTAGCTTAGTTGTAACTGAATAATGATATTTTAACATATAATTTATGTATGCTAGTGTTCATTTAATATGTTAGAAGACAGCATCTCAACGAAAAAAACACGATTCTTCAGTTTATTTAAAGTACTTAAACCCTCTCAGGTAATTAACGCACGTTTTTCGAATTGAGCAAATTATTTGTGGCCAATCATTTGTGTGAACGTTGTGGCTCGTCAGAACTAAACTGGCAGTGTTCCGGTATGATTCAGATTTGTATACATCTAAAAATACATAACATCTGATGCATGATTAATAATTTCATTAACCAATGTAGAGCAACTTAATAAATGTTGAATAATACTCTATAATAATCATTTATGTATATATTTATTGACCTACCATAGAGAAAGATGATAAATTAAGTAATGCGTAAGTTAAGCTTGAGGTGCAGTGTCGGCAGCAGTTTGTGCAGCGGCGGTTGTGGAGCCATTTTCAGCAGCAGCTCCAGCACCTGTTCTCAAGTCAAAGCCTTGGTTAGATCCTTGCTGTGAACCTGGCTGTTGGAATCCTTGCTGGAATCCTGGTTGCTGGAAACCGGCTTGTTGGAAACCTGGTTGTTGGAATCCCTGCTGGAAACCGGGCTGTTGGAATCCCTGTTGGAAACCTTGCTGGGAACCGGGTTGTTGGAATCCTTGCTGGAAACCAGGTCGTTGGAATCCCTGCTGAGAACCGGGTTGTTGAAATCCTGGCTGGAAACCTTGTTGAAATCCTGGCTGGAAACCTTGTTGGAATCCAGGCTGGAAGCCTTGCTGGAATCCTGGACGGAACCCTTGTTGCCCTTGGAACCCTTGTTGTCCGAAGCCTTGCTGTCCGAATCCTTGCTGCCCCTGTCCGAATCCTTGCTGCCCCTGTCCGAATCCTTGCTGTCCTTGTCCGAATCCTGGGCGTCCTTGTCCGAATCCTTGCTGCCCCAGTCCGAATCCTTGCTGTCCTTGCCCGAATCCTTGCTGTTCTTGCCCGAATCCTGGGCGTCCTTGTCCGAATCCTTGCTGTCCCTGTCCGAATCCTTGCTGTCCAAATCCTTGATGGAATCCTGGACGTCCACTAGATTGGAAACCACCCTGCTGACCAAACTGGTTAAAGCCAGGTCGCCCTCCGAAGCCCTGCCCTGGACGTCCACTGAGGTTCAGAACTCCGACGACCGGCCGACCACCGACGCTGAGACCCACGGGTCCAGGTCCAATGCCATTCAGAGGCCGTCCACCAATTGTCAAGCCGCTGCCAAAGCCTGGAGAGCCGCCAAAGAACCGAGTCGAGGGGCCTGGAAACACCAACGAAACATTAGTGTTTTTTATTGTAAAAACCATACACATTGTCTTAAGTTCCATTAAGCTTTCATTTTTTTGCCAATACACTAATTAGATAATAAAATTGTGCAAGGTAAATTAGTTTGCCTTTATAAGTAGGTTATTATTGTAACTCTGAAAACACACTTCAATTTATTGAGAAAAAACCTACAAATAAAATAAATATTTGCTCTATCAGAATAGATTAGCACCCACATCCTTCGATCATTTTAAATTCGTAATTAGTTGCATAACATAAGCATACTTCGTCGAGACACAAGTTCATAAGCTTGTTTAAAACTTAAATAAAATGTGTTGTATAGAAAAACTCTGCACGTATATAGCTAACTTTTGAATTCAACTAAAGTACAGCTAACAACATTAACTAAATTATCATCATAGCTCTCAAGCCAGTGCAACTACAATAGATTAATATGCTCTGAGGGGTTATCACAGTATTGATACACTTTATCGAAAGTTGATAACACACTTTCATTTCAAGCAAAAGGCCTACGTGCTATCGCATCAAGCTCATAGCTAAAACGATCAACCTCGGGAACGAAAATTTGAATTATAAGCAATTGAAATCAAGAACAAGATGTTTCTTAGCATTGATTTCAATAAACTTTACATTTTGTGATGAAAACTACAACCTATCAAACTGAGAGTTTTTATTTCAACATTTTACTTGTATTTTTTGGTAGAAATTTATTTGCAGAGAAGCAATATAATATGATGGAGGTTGTCCTTTACCTTTTCTGACAATTATTTGTTAAATTCGGGTAAATTCGTGTGCATTAGGGAAGAATTTGTGACAAAATTCAAATAAAACAATGTATGTGTGTGCTAACATTTGTTTGATAAGTTATAAAGTTTAATAAAGCGATAACGGTAAGTCCAATATGATATTATTTTTAAGTACTATTTTTAAGGTTTTTATGTTCTTGTGTTTTTCGAATACAAATTGCATGCACCTGCATGAGTTTCCATGCACACATTGTATTTTGGTGGCACAAAAGTTCCTTATCGTTTAAATTTTAGAGTCACGATTAGTATCTTCAGGGGAAAGAGCTTCTTAGCTTTCTAACAGTGAAGACGTAGCCTAAATACTAAGAGGGCTCATATGACTTCATCTCACTTGCAGAGTCAGCAGGAGCAGTTTCGCCAGTTGACTGAGGGCTAGCAGACTCATCAGCAGTCGTCGCTGAATCAGAATCAGCAGACACAGAAGCAGCGAGTGCTAAGGCCAAGAGCAGAAGGAGATTCACACGAGTCATTCTGTAAAGCAATAACATTTTTACGTAATGTCACAAGCTTGCATGAGTTAATATACATCTTTATCCTCTCAGTTTCTTACAAGATGAGTCTATAAAAGTTAAGTAAACTGCCCTATTGGATTACAACCAGGGCTTACATTGAGTATAAAGTTTAGGAATTTGCCTCTGCTCAATTTTAATTCTTTTCCGAGTACGAAAAAAAAATCCTTAAAAATGATTGTTGAAAATAACATTTAGTTACAAGCATTAGTTACGTAATAATTAAACGAAAATGTGGGATTAATTTTCGATAATTTTCTATCATTAGGTCGAGCGTACAAGAAATACTAGAGATCCAAAAAAGAAACAAAGCTCTTACAGAAGGCCTAGCTATCTTCTTATGTGACCGAAAATTTAAAGTAAGATTTATGAATTTCTTTAGCTTCAAAATGCTTGTTAAAATGTGAACGGCAGAGCTCATCCTTGGTGCTGCTGCTTGAGCAGAGTGTGCTGTGGTATTGCCTGTTCATGAGTGCCACTTCTATCTACAGGGTGTCTCAAAAAAATGTACTCACCCTTTAACCGTTGCTAACATGCTGTCTTCTTTGTGTTGCAGGTGTGAGGTTCGAACCTTTGCGAACATGATTCTTTAATCATATTTAATCATGTTCGCAAAAGTTCGAACCTCACACCTGCAACACAAAGAAGACAGCATGTTAACAACGGTTAAAGGGTGAGTACATTTTTTTGAGACACCCTGTATGTATAGTAAATACATAATATCAGATTTGTTTTGCCTGAAGACATTTCAAGCCTATAATAACTGAATGAAAAAACAGCTTTACTGCCTTCGTTAACATATGCAGGACAACCTGTCTACTATATCATGATGATTGTTCATCATAATTCTACTTTTAAGAAGCAAGTCTTTTCATGCTTCTACCGTGAAGTTTATGGAACAACTTTTGATTATGCTCCTTGTACTTTGGTAGATATTGGTTTTGTTGCAACGTTATTGGTGTACAAACTAAAACATATCTTCTCCCTCTAACACCAATACGAAGACACAGCATGAAAGCACCTGCCACACAGAATAGGGAACGGCCAAGGTTAGTATTTGTTAGGTGTGGAGGTAATAATTCGCATGAATTTTGTGCAGCATTTTACCAGTAATACACAAAGACATGCAGACGTGGAATATCTGAATTAAAAAATTGAACCTTAAACCTGCCGCATTATTCAATGACAGCTACAAAAATATGCTTCGTGACAGACTATAATCGAGTTTCTTTGAAGTACATGACAGTAATACACTATATTATATTTAGTGTGCCTAGTCTTTCAGAGATAAGCTACAAAACATGAGGAGCATAGTGAATCAATTCATTATATTTTTATGATACTATAGGTTAAGCACGATGCGCCCAACGGAAGATACCTGCTAACATAGATGTATGTCACCACAAAAACACCTGCCTGGGCAGCAGACGACGCACCTTGCACTCCTTAGCGTAACTTCCACTAGAACAGACAACAGCCCGCACCTCCACACGCTCTCTTTATACGCTGATCACGCCTCAGAGCCCGACGCTCTGTCAGTTCCCTACGCCGCATGGTGCATGAATTTTTATTATCAGTTTTTATGAAGATGAAGCAACCAGAGAATATCTAACCTTTAAAAGTAGGTAAAAGTAGGTAAGTAGAGGTAGCAGTTGTTCAACACATTGTTTTGAAATAGGAACTGTGTTTTTTCACGCAGAGAGATAGACATTTTTTCCAAGTCATATGTTGCAAATGTCGTCGTCGTTCGTATGGTTGCTTCGGGTGCATTTTTGGGTAAATAGATGGCATATCCAGGTGGGTCCTTTGTTTTTACATCAAAACAGGAACTTCACAAATGTCGACCCAAAAATAACTCGTCTGTGACAGATGAATTAATTATTTCCTGATTCGAGCATCACTTGCATTTCTTCAAGAATCTGAACTTTGTTTCTTTTTACAGAAGACTTTAACGATCGGTGATCAATGACACAGCCAAGCAGAAACAAACGTTGTGAAACTCCCTAATTTCCATCCTCATTTGAAGTTTATCGTCTATTTATGCTCAAATATTCCTAACATGAAGCTAAATTTTTTATTTCGAAGTTGAAAGTGATAATGTGATGAATTATCAGAGTTCATTTTTCCCTCATTAGGCCAAGTGTTTAAGGAGAAGATATTCAGCATTTTCCCCGAAAATAAATTTTTTCAGTCATATTATTTTAACAAAACATGTGTGTATCTGATATTTGGTCACGTATTGCTCATGTAGGAAATTTGAGCCGTAAATAAAACCATGATGTAGGCTGTACTCTATGGGTGAGCGAATTCGTTGTTTACTGACGCTTTTATAACTTGCAAAATTTAAAACAGAACTCTATGAAAAGTTTTTCTAATGTACGTCATTAGTTGTTAAGCGTAAATTAGTTTTTTTCGAGATTTTCATTTATCAACAATTCATAATAGCAGCTAAACTAATTTATTCAGGCTGAAAATCACTCACTTGAGGCACATACATTCAAAACAATTATTTTGACATTTTTGAGTATCTCCTAAATTTGATTTTAATCCTTGATACAACACAAGAATGTAATATGAGGTGTTTGGTGGGCGAGTTTCATGATAGTTTGCTTTAGCATCAGACTTTTACAATTTTATATAAACGATTCTCATGAGAATTCTAAATATTATAATTCTCACATGAGTAATTTTTGACTGGCTCTTCACAAAAGAAATTAAGGAAATATAGAACGTGCGACCTGCCCTGGTATTGTCTGGAATATAAAAATTCCTAATGCAATGATTCTTGTGATCACCACATGTTTATTAACTCTTATTTTTCCATGATCATTATTACCCGTTTATGCGTTATTCGTATCGATTATCTACATAATGCAAATCAGAATATGAAAATATCAATCCCCGTTAACCTTGCAGAAAAAAACTCCTAATAAAGGAAGACTAGAAGCACGCTTCATGACTACAATTCGTCGACGTCGATTAGTGATGTATTTCCGGACCGTACTTTTTGCATGTCTTACTTTGAATGTAGTTTTAATACCTAGCAAAAACCTCTAGACTAAATAGTTGTTGATATTTAAATATCAGTGGAATCATATAAAATCTATGTTCTATTTCACCTAATTGAGTCCGGGACAACATTTTTTTTCACCAAGCTCGTAACCTTGGGCGATGCCAGACTCGGCTAGCCAGCGAAGTTAGATTCATTTTCTAGGTCTGACTGAGCTAGGTGTAAAGAAGACGCTAAAAACTATCGAAATAAATAACAAGTTATGAATCTCCAGTCAATACAGTTACATCATTCTGCAATTGAGTAAATAATTGAGTACAATGCATTACGGATTGAATTTCGTATCTGAAAGAAGCAAATGCATTATAAATGGTTACTACGGTTTATTAACAGGTATTATCACTTTCTACAGGCACGTAACAAACATTTCTATCAAAAATTCTTAATCGTGGAAGTGGATTTCAAATCCAGAATCAAATATTGATAACTACACCAGTACTTAAATAACTTACTATCCATTCATTGCAACGCACTGATAGTGTTTACATTTTTCAACGTTGAGTGCGTTTAGAGTCAACCAAACTTTAAAATATTCGAGAAATAGACATCACAGAACATGCACATCCTTCCCAGCCTCATGACACTCCTGCCTGGATGGACAAGATTGCTGCAAACTATAATGCATGACGTTACTGATTGCGACTGCCGCTACAATCACGATATCCTCGAGTGGCAAGTTAAAAAGCATTGCAAGAGCGAGTAATTTACTTCTTCCGCTAATCCCGGTGGAAAAAACTCCAGAATAAGAATCTCTCAACATTGAACAAAGGTAATGATTATTAGTAAGGGAAAAAATGATGTAACTGTATTATTTGAACTACATACAGTTTATTTTAACAGTATCCTTATGTTAACCCATTAATGACGAGCAGTTCCATTTGGAACCAGGGGACAAAAATACACATTTTAACTGTATTATCAAGTATCGATTTTAGTGGATTAATTGGTTCAATACAAAGCTTGTACATTTTCTAAACAGGTTTGGTTCTTATACGCCGGTTACACCATGTCCAGCTGACCTTGAAAAATTGTAAGGGAAGGGTACATCCAGTAAATAATTCTCGTCATTAATGGGTTAATATTCTGATAATAGCAATGGTAATCCTTCTTCAAGTTAGAATTGACAAGTAAATTTATCGGTAATATTTTACTGATACGATTCTACAATAATTGTAAATCCTCACGACGTGAGTTACACTCACACACTACACCTCTCTGCACAAAAAATGCTGGTTAGGCCCAAATAAATTACAGTGTATGAAAGAAACATTGGAACTGGCATTCGCTAGAGAATTGAATATTCGGTACACGACCTATTAAGGTTACGAAAAGTTGATCTACACTCGTATGTTGTGTGTGCCTAATATTGATATTCAATTTTATCCCATTATTTTTAACAACTTTTTTATGCTTCAAAGGGGAGTAAATTTTGTTATTTTCGCCAACCTGGGGATGAAAAGTTTAAAATTAAATTTCTAAAGTTGAGAAGTTACCATTTTTAACCATTCAATAATACATTTGTCGTGTTAATATTATATGGGCGCATGCCTTAGCATGAAAAACTACCTTATTGCAATCATCCCATGTACTAACTAACATGCAGTGATTGATAGCAGCCAATACAACTCAATCTTCATTATTTGTCGCAATTAACGTCAAAATTTGGAATTTGAAGAGTGGATATATGCAGGAAGACAGTGAAAATCGTAAAAATAATTGGGCAATACTAAAAATAGTGAAGAAATGTTTGAAAGAAGAAAGCACAAGTTGTGAATGGTGCAAATAATGAAGGTAAAAATAACGAGATTTGAGTGTACTGCGTGAACTCACAGAGAAGTAAAGGAAAAAATAAAATAAAAACTTAGGGCTCGTAATACATCGCTCGTGCCTACGTACTTAAATTGTAGTGCATTGTTCATACTGATGTTTTATTATGTCACGAGATCCGGACTTTTTGCAGATTTATTCCTGCAGCAAACTCATAGATACATTTCTTTCTCTCACGCAGACATTTTAAACCAAGAGGCAATATGGAAGAAAAATCTTAGCGAGGCTATATCAATTTTGTACTGATTCGCAAGTAATTTTCAAATTTTACCAAACACAAAATATTTGAAGTAAATTCTGCTGGGCGAGAGTGAAAATGTTTTTTAAAAACATTTCCGGAGTCTCCAGTTATACCCATGAGCGCAATTTAAAATCTGTAGTAGACCAAAGTTGCGCTGAGATCTGGAGTCAGGGACTTGGTTCATTCCACATGGATGCTTCTGACCCCCGTGGTGATCTACTGCCGTGTAATGCTGTTTAAATTCTATAAAAATAAGGTAACAGTTTGCTATACTGTACGAGAAGCTTGATTGCTAAATTTATGCAAAACAAATAGCAGTAGCAAATGAAATGTTTACTAGAGCGTAAGTTTAATATGGAAGAACAAAATTAGGTTCGCTCATCCAAGTTGCGCACGGGATAGTGGAAGCATTTATGGACTTCAGCTCCACGTCAGAGTATTGGCTGCTGTAGACTTGAACACAAAGAGAATTCTCGATGTGATCAACTGGTCGTGAACCTGAAGTTGCTGAAAACAAAAGCTTTAATTTACAACCTTGCCGAGGTTGCTGGTCAACATCTCTGACCCGCAAAAATACGACGTGAATAAGGAAATAAAAACAACGATATACTAGGAAAGCTGTTCAGAATCTCTCAAGCATGAAAATATAATCGTTTCAAGGCTTTTTTATTCATTCCCGAGTTGATCAGCGAAGAAACGAAGGTCTACAGCAATGGAGCTGCGACATCATGACCTGTACTGTATCCAAAAAGAACATAAATAATCTACGAATAATTATGTAGCAATGAAACCAATTCAGATACCAACCTCCTTTCCCCTTTTTTGAAAATATTCAAGGTTAGGGTTTTAAAAATACGTCATTGGAAATTGGAAGGTGTAACAGTTACCAACCAGTTTGGAAGTTCCGTAAATATCTGTTAAACAAAACAGCTATCTTGAGATGCAACTCGTGTGACCCAGTTTTTGATTTCTTATAACGAACATGATACACAATCAACATGCTACTAAATTACAGAATAAGTAGTTTTCAGGTCATTTAGTGTCACAATAATATTCATTTATAACTCAGAACCATACAACACGTACGTATGTGACGGTCATGTGAGCTTGTACGTAACCTGAATACAGCGACCGAGGTCACCTCACACCTACGAGACATAGTTCACCAAATTTCCTCTGAGTTTACCATTTAACCTCCCATCAGGCCTTGAATAATTCTTCTTGACACTCATCTAACCATATATCAGTACCCATAATGTAAGACACTATTCTTTTTACTAGTGATTGTGGGAGCTAGCATAGTCCGAAAACCATAATTAAAACTCCAAAAATTATAATCTATCATAAAGAAGTGCTAAGAATCAAGGCAATGTCATCAAATATAGATTTATAACCAAATTAGACCAACTCTAACCATCAAATTAATTAAAATATGATTCTGATATTTTCATCTTTTGTGCAGCTGATCGTGAACAGATGTTAGCACTGACGTAAAAATTAAATGTTTCAAGGACAAAAAAAACTAAGACTGCACGTGATTCTAAAGGTGAAAAAACTGTAAAATCATTATGACCTACATTTTTTGCACTAACATCAGTCCATAAGAAGTCCCACAATTACAACAACTACCTCATAAAAACCAATTACAGGGAAACAACAGAACAGTAGGGCCTCACCCTGCTCGCAATTAGATAAGAACAGACTAGAATTAGATAAGAACAGACTAGAATTAGATAAGAAAGGTATATAATTAGATAAGAACGGACTAGAATTACTTCAGTGAGTATGGAAGTTTACACCACATTTCAAGGTTATGCGAAGCTTCCTTGCCGTCATTATAGCCTGTAAGGCTCGACCTCCATCATCCGTAACAATTGCAGGTTTCCTGTTCATGAACGCGACTTGGGAAGAAATAATGCAAGGGGAAGACGAGGCTGTGGATCTCAAATACAGCACCTATCATAAAAATGCTTTCAAAATCCGAGCTCTCAATTTGAGTACCAACCACCAGAAAATGGCAAATTAACTTATTGTTCGATGTTATCGGTATCTTAATTTCTTATTCGTAAATAATTTTGATTTATATTACATGATATATAGCAATGCACGGTCTTCCCAAAGGACAGAGAATGAGGCTAAAGTTCGTATCCACTGCAACCGAGGTCATGTTTATTGATGTATTTACCTCATTAACACGTTTGTTGCGATGCGACCCACCGGTGTCTTTAGTGATTATGTGTACAAAGTAAAGATTTGCACCGGCTAGGCAATCGCAACAAACGTGTTAATATTACAGCGCTACACGTTTTCTATGCGCTGATTCGTAGTTTCTGGAAGAATGTGTGTTTCTTATAGTTGTAGCACTCGAATTTCTTCAGAAAAATCTCACATGATAATTTTTCAATAACTCTTCGGACAAAATGGTGTACAGAATGAAATTTTATGTAGTAGAGGAAGATGTGATAACACTATAGAACGGATTTTTCATGGCAGCGATTTGCTTTATGGTAAAATCACCCCGTGTTTTTTTTCTCTTCAAAAATATTTTGAAATAATTACATTCATAATGGTAAGTTATGTACAATAGTAGTTTTTTAATATTTTCAAACTACACTACAATAAACCATTTAGTAGTAAATAGTTAAACAGAATTTGAAATTTAACGTAAATTTCCTTTTATCTAATGGTATCTCGCTTTTTAAGATCCATCATTTACGTATATTTTCCCACAGTAGCTACCTTGATTTGATCGAAATATGAGCGTCTCAAAATAACGAGTTATCTTGTCTTAGAGATGAAAACAGCTTGATGTCGGTAACCGGGGAGTAGCTCCTTAAACAATCATCCAACGATCGTTCCATGACGCATATTGCATTATTTTTTGTGTACCATGCATATGAAACGAACAGTCACATACATCTCATTAGAGTGCACGAACTTACATAGGCCCCTCACTCATTCTCCCTGGTAAAAATATCAAGCGCTTCTGAGAATACAAGTTCTATCCAGTTCTAGGACGCTTCAACTTTGAAGACGGCTCAGCCCCCAAAAACTGTATTAAATCAAATCCTGAGTTTTGTCTACGATATACATATTTTTGTCTTTGATATATTTTCATTCAATGCCGAAAGAAAACTCTGTGTAGTCAATAGAGTTCTAAATACTTCAAAAAGCGTGGCATATGTTTGAAAGTCTGGACACCCAGTTCATGTCGACGTC
>VCRD01000691.1:43877-97610 GCA_006783055.1 Trinorchestia longiramus | reverse complement strand
ACAATGTACAATTATCCACTATGTAAACAGTATAGGAACATATAACATCAATGCATGAGCAAAATAATGGCGATTTAACTGTACAATCAAAGTTGTGATGCATTATGCTATGATAATTTTGATTTTAAATTTATGGGGAATGAAATTTCAACATATAAACTCAGTTATATTATAACTATTTAAAAATAACCCTGATATTTCAATACATCATTTCATTTTAGAGTGGGCTTCCAGCGCAATCGAACGTAAGCTACATACGTAAAAAATACATGTATAATGGGAATATGCCAGTCAATACGCTCAGTATAAACAAATAACAACGTGATATCTAGCATAGAATGGTTTTGTAACCAAAACCAAGTGATGTACAAAACAGTGTAAAATTCTGCTGCTCAATAAAATGGGTATGGCAAAAACAAGAGGGTTCGCAGAAACATCGGTCTACAGTTACCGATACCTAACACAAGGAATTCATAATAACTACACATTTCTGTTTATCAGAGTTGAGTGTAAACTGCGTTCATAGTAAAACTCACGTGAAAAATATCTGTATTTAAAAATTTTATAACTATCAGAGTTTATACTATGTGAAATCCGATCAGTTCGATCGTGCCATCTAGCTGAGAATGTTGTTTGTGTATCGAGTAGTGCAGGTGATATAGACCTCAATGACCTTCAACCAAATTTTCCTTTTTCCGTCATTCTTCCTTCCTGAAAAGCATTTCCGACTCATGACAAAAAATGATAACAAGTGCTGAGAAATTGAAGGAGACACGGTGACTTATTGATAATTTTGTACATGATGCTTTTTATAGGAGTTGTCTTGTACTGTGTAATGGTGCAAAGGTATTGAGTGAATGAATTGGTCTCCTCATTGAATCAATGTGTGGTGACAAATATTTTTAGACTATATGACTGAAATATCTATTTCAGATTGTACGTAAATAATCAGTAATTATTATTTTAGAATCTTTATTTCATGTAGGTTGTTCAGCACGAAATTGCTACAGGAATTCAAAGGAACGAACAAAAGAGGGCGTTACGATAGCTGTAAAATTCATTTCAGTAAATTATTTTGTATTCCTGGGAAAAAGTCTACTAAGATTCAAGTTTAAAATATAACATTTGTAGAAATATTAAATCCTGTTCTCGAAATATTTAACTTGGTTGTGCAGAGGATATACATCGTATTACTACAAGAAGCAATTCGTATTATATATGTACCTAAGGCGAAATTCAATACAAACAAATTTTCATTCAACCTCCAGCTTTTCACTTTAATTAAATTGAAGAGTCTACTGCAAAATTTCCACGTTTTCCGATCTCAAATGTGAAAACTTTCCTAACCTTGACTTTAACCGTGAATTTGCATGTCAAATGAACAATGTATCACTTCGTCGTAGTTCGATGCGACTTCCTGCAGACACAAGTAATTTGAGAAGCGAAAAAAGCTTTGGCAATGACAATAATGGTTGCAAGAACTTTTTACGAGCGAGAGAACTGCTGTCAGGATGGGGATTTGGCAATAAGCCTCTAATTATTGAGGTATAAATTTCTATGTGACTATAGAAAAACTTTACTGTCAGATTTAAGAAGTGTACTGAAAGAAAAGTTTCAAAAAACTACGAAGCAAGTAATGTTTGAGGAATTTTTAAAGTTTTTAGTAACGATTCCTTATTAAAAGTTCCCGTAAATATAAAACTTGCAATTTAAAGGTAGTCTTGATTTTTTTTTCTATCGAAGTATCAGAACAGGCCACTTATTATTTTGCCAAGGGTGTAAAAACATGGTACTGAACAGTGTACACCAGTCACGCGATTTAATAATATTAAAGTTTCATTATGATTCGTCCTAGGTCTTTGTCAGTATGCAATTTTTCACTTATTCATAGGTGTAAAGTACGTTCATTCATCACAGGTGTCTATGGTTCGTTGCATGCGGAAGTCGAGCAATTCTCATTATATTCAATAGTTTGAGCGGCGATGCATGACGCTTTGTACGGTCATGTGGCAGTCATGAGCTCATTTCCTTATTTATCGTGTCCAGCATTGTCGCTTCTACCTCATAAAAATCCCTACGGAAAGTTAGTAGTTTAAGGGTTTTAGTACCATGCGTATGTGTTGTCCTCGTACTTAATACGCACTTTCAATTTTTATTCCAAATTATTTGATTTCGAAATTGTTTCCGATATTTACGTTTTATTTTATATGGATCATGTTAACGTCGTTCTTGTATCAAACTTCCATTTACACTTTATTTTATGTTTTAGCAACTATTAGCGTCTGTAACGTAATACGTTCGTAATCTAAACGTTCTCTCAAAGAAAGACTCATCAAACAAGCATATTTTAACCACTGAAAGCAGGACTTCATCCAAAGGAGATCATGTTGAGTGTTTGGTGGGACATTGGAGGAACAATTTACTATGAACTGTTAGACAATAACGTAAGAAATGATTCTAATCTTTACTGTCAGTAACTTCGTCGACTAAAAGCAACATTGATCCAAATGCGTCCATCCATGGTCGAGAAAAAAGGCGTTATCCTTCATCACGACAATGGTCGAAGAGTAAAAATTTGATTATTATTAAACAACAGATAAGTGAAACACTCAAAGATTTATACTCATTTAATATAAATTTATTTATATATGTATTTAAAACACTTTGAAATATATCCGGTCTAATATAACACGTATATTCCCGAAATATTTTCCTCGCGTTGATGGACAACTACAAATTAACTTACAAAACTGCGAACGAACAAACTCCCCAAAAAGGCTCCATTTTTATCAACATAAATGTATACCACTACCATTGCGAAATTGGAATATCCTAATAGTCACACTACACAAATATTTTTTTTTTAGATAATCAGTAATCAGACGAGTTATTGCAATGCTGAAGGAGGAGCAACAGATTAATAATATTGAATTCATTAATTATGGCATTGCAGCTCACCTTAATCAACACCAAGCAATTACTCACACATCGGAAACCCATACTCGAAGCCGTTTAAGCCATTAGTAGGAGCCCAAAAAATCAGCACGAAGAGTTCCTCATACACTAAATCTATCTCATTTAACTAAATTAACGCGATATTATAGCACTTTTCAAGCAGCACTTTGCAACAGCCACTCGACAGCCAGAGCAAAATTATCGAAAGTGGCAGCGGGCGGCGGAGAGACTGTGTCTTCATCTCCTGGACGATACTTGCCTGTCCTCACCAGCACCCCACTCATGCCTGCAGCCTGTGCTCCCGCCACGTCGTCCCGCACGTCCTGTATGAATTTCCCTGCTCTTTATTTTCATCATGAATACAACATTAACTAGTAGGTTAACTGTATGAATTTCCTGCTCTTTATTTTCATCATGAATACAACATTAACTAGTAGGTTAACTGTACGAATTTCCCTGCTCTTTATTTTCATCATGAATTTGACATTAACTAGTAGGTTAACTGTACGAATTACCCTGCTCTTTATTTTCATCATGAATATGACATTAACTAGTAGGTTAACTGTACGAATTTCCCTGCTTTTAGTTATCATAAACATGAGATTAGCTAGTAGGTTAACCCTGAACCCCAGTGAGAGGGATGCCAAAACCGTACCAGACTATACACGTAACTCCCTAACAGTAGTTAATCCAACTCACAAGCAAAAGAGCCGAAGTCACACGCCTCAGCCCTATAAAGACCAAAGAACCTCCTAAAACATCTGTAGTGTAGAGGCCACACATGTGGTGCTAGACTCTCCGTCACACAAATACTTCTACAAAGCGAAAACAAGGCGTGAAATAATGTTGAGTTAAAAAATACATTTCGGGCAAGCATTCTCAATTTCACTCTTTATTGTTCTCGTTCTTACTTTCCATGGTACTCAAAATATAAAGTGAATTGTATCTGTTGACTCTCATTTCCTCTGTAGACATAGCTACCATACTCAAGAGTTTACTGTTTTCTCTTGTTCTGGCACACCATTCCCTCACGTGACTTTATCACATCTACAAAACGCAGTTTTTTCTTCTCTAAATATGTCCAAATCTTTAGCTAACTACACGCAATCTTACACGCCCACCACACCCGTCCAGCAGACTTTCTCGATTTGTACTCCATCAAACAGTCACTCACGACATGTTTCAGAAGCACCTCATCTAGACCACTTAATGGACAAGGTAAAAAACTAAATTTAGTTTGAAAGTCCCCATATGTTTCAGTCGACTGCTCCATTAATCCTGCATAGCAGAGCAAGTTCCAGTTTAAATTAGGGCATTGGTGCATACCTGAGCCGTCCAATCGAAAGACGTATCTTAACGCAACAAATTAGTGAAAAAATACAACAGCGTAAATTTTTAGCAATAGCATTTCGAACGGTATGGACAAAAGTATGAGAATAAGAAAAATTCCATAAATAACACACGTGATAAGTGCATAACTTAAGCTACTTTTGATACTGAGATGCCTTTATTTACAAAGAATAACATGAAAAAATAACCGGGAGCTCTTATTAATAACATAAGTTAGGTAAAATACACACTGGCTATATCACATAGACTGACAACATACATCACCAATCATAACAGCATCCTCAGGAACACAGTCAATTTGTTTGAGGGCAGCGTGGAAGAAACCCGGCACTGGCTTGCCCACCACCTCGGCAGTGACTCCTGGTGACAGCAAAGACTATAATTGTTACGAGTGTTAATGCAAGATGCGGCAAAATGATCTGGCACATTTGTAGGTTTAATAAAAGTGAAATAAAGTTAAGAAGCAGAAGGAAGACGGCAGTAATGGTCTAGCTTAAGTGTTAGGTAGTTGTTCTAGCCGTGCAACTGCACTGAGCCGGACAATACACAAGGGCTAACTTACTACAATTCAACCCCAGGTACATCTAGCCTTGAGTTAGCATTTGGTGCACTTTGCTAGAAGTGGACAAGCAAGTACCATTAAGAGTTTTATAAGGAGGGGGAGGGGACGTTACAATAATTACGTTCTAACACAAAGAAAAAAGAATAACCTAGAGCCAATGTACAACACTAGAAAATTCCCAATTTCACAAGTGATTTTATTATTCAACGTACACAACGTACCAAGATCGTCACTCTTCAAAATTTTATCTGCCGAGTATTCCAGTGCTTTCACGCAATGTAACCAGCAACTCACTAGTAGCATACTCCAGTGCTTTCACGCAATGCCACCAGCAACTCACCAGTAGCATACTCCAGTGCTTTCACGAAAGGACCAGGTCCGAGAGAGAGACCATCCTCCTCTTTGTAGTACCGCCCAGCATGGACAGCTATTAGATGTGCTCCTTCATTGATGAGTCTGCCCAAGCACAGCCCTGTCTCAGCTGCTATTGTTTAGTGGCAGCATTCTGCATTTTACGGCAATATTAGGAACATATTTCCAAGTTTGAAATGAGTAAATGAATGTGCGAATGCATCATAAATGTAATGTGTGAATTTAAAAAAAGTTATAATAAAAAATTTCCCTGAAACAGCAGGCAAATAGAATAGTATTCACGAATAGAATAATGCAAAGAACATTAATCATAGCCCATAGATAACTTAAAGATGGAGAAAAACAAATCAATTTTTTATCTCAGATATTACAAATTCTCTAGAAATTGAAAGGCACATACAGCCTAACTGTCTCAATATGTTGCCCAATTTTAAACTTTGATTCTGATATTTAATATCATAATAGGTTATAATGAATTATTTCATTAAAAGTTTAGCCAAACTGACACCCCATTCTTACTACTCTGCCCAGTACTCCTGAGTAATATTACAGCTATATGATGCTTCAAATTTCCCAATTCTAGAATAATTAATATAATTTCAGACCTGAAAGCAGCATTCATGTGCAGGTAATCAAAGCAATCAGGAGCAAGGCCAACAACAACTGCATTAGGATCTGTTTCTTCAAGACCAGCAAACTCCTCCTTGGCAGATGCCTGCAGGAGAAGCATGGGCCGATACTGGCGTGACTTCACCAGTTGCTGAGCTGCAGAAAGTGAGCTGAAGATCTGAAAACATACAATTAAACCATTTAAAAAAAAATCATACTAAATTATAACCAATGCATCCATATGTATTGGTCACCTACACTTGCATGTATCACTAGGTATAAATAGAGCTGATTTATAACTGTAAATGAGAAAATCCCAGTATAACTCTATTCTAACACTGAATATTTAAATGAATTCTGGAAAATGTTCAACATACCCAAAGGAAGAACATTTTTTAATAGCTATTGATCCATAATGCAATAGATATTGATACAAATATAAATGCAATGTTCAGTTTCTATCCGCTCCAAGTATGTATAAGCATGCAAGATTTCATAGAAAAATTAGTTCTTTGACATCTGATCTTCAAGTTCAGTTATTTGAAAAAGGTGTTTTGAATAACTTTAGAACATTATCATACAAAAATTGGGAAACAAAAACTACATATATGAACAATGATGCAGAAAACTATTCTCAAGGCTAATTGGTCAAAATATTTATAACGATGTAAATGGTGACAGCCGACTCCATCACTGCATAGCTTATGTAAAATTGTGTGATTTCAAAGAAAACGCATGGTACAGTCTTCCCTTGCTACTTCGCATTTCGTTTATGGCGGATTCGCTATTTCGCGGGTTCCCAAATAATATTAATGTGAAGTATTTACCGCGTTATTTTCGCTGTTTTGTGGCTTTTTACGATTCTCGTTCTGCCCATACGTAGTACGTGTTGTAGAGTAATGTAAATATTTGATAAATTTTGTGTTAAAAATCACAAAATGTAAAATAAAATATTGAAAATGCAATTCTAACACTAAAAGATGATTAAAAATCAAAAAATACGATTATCAGTAAATAGCGTGCTTACTCGGCGGATGAATACACCAAAAACTAACAGTAGGATTTAATCAGCGGCCGCTTGAGATGCTACTTGCCGACGTGAGATTGTAAACAACACACGATTGGTTGACTGATGGAAAGCGAAAAATCAGAGAATGCTGCTCTGCATACCATTTGCTGATTGGCTCAGTAACCGTCGCATCTTTTTTTTCGTTCGAGCCGAGCTTCCCTTCGCCACTCTTCCATTTCTCGTTAACATCGAACTATCGTGTGTGCGTAGTTATAAAATATTACATTTTTATTAGGTGCGTGATATTGAAATAAATATAGCGTCCCTCATCGCGGATTTTCACTTATTGCGGGTGGTCCTGGAACGTGACACCCACGCTAAGTGAGGGAACACTGTATGAAGGAATGTTGCAAAATAGTGAAACAGATTCCTCAATTAGAAACAATTTAGATAACCCACCTCTTCTGCTTTTATGTCAAATCCAATACTGTCCAGCCGCCTCTTCAAATGAGAGCCACTTTCTTTTGTTGTATTTGTGACAAATAACAGTTTAAGCGATGAATTGCGTAACCTGAAATAAAATTATGTAATTTTAAAATTCCTCCCTAAAACTGCTAGAACCATACACTCACAACTTCTAAACAGAATAAAAAACTAATGTGCAAAATTATATAAACAAGAAACTGGTAGATAAAATTAAATTTTTTTAAAGCATATAACATACATAATAAATTTAACAAAAATCTTTTCTCAATTGAAATTATTTATCAATTGCATCACCTACCTTCACTAATTGAATTCAACCAACCTTTGTAAAGCTGCAACAGCTGATGGAGTTGAAGTGTTTCCTATATGGAGAGTCCCACTCAAATCAATTAGTACTGCCAAAAATTTCTTCCTACACATTTTAATTCTTACACTGATCAATCAATCTGAAACAACCAAGTAATACACATATCATGAGAATTTTTTTTTGATACTCATAAGCTCTTGCAAATTTTATCAACAAGCTATATGTATGTCCCTATGCTTTTAAAGAACTTGTACAAGCATCTGTGCATTAAAAATGTGGATTTTAGAGCAGGTATTGCAATTATAATAGCAAGCTCTTGCACAGCAATAGAGTTTCCTATTCAATATTACCTAATATTTAACACCCATTATAACATAATCCAGGCAGTACCTCAATCCAAGAGACTTTAACTTTAAATTCAGGGCCACCTGTATGTGGGGTTTTTTTTACGATCCATAATTTTTCCTAAAACACAAATACAATAGGTTGGTATCCTAGAGGTTTTCTCCTGTGTGCCAGGGTCATCGAAAATAATTCCTAAAAGGCCACCCTCGGTCATCCCATGCAAAAGAACCAGCCAAGTGAGGGCATCACTGGGAGAACCAGCTTGTCATAAGCAGCCCCTCATGCTCAGTAGGTAGTTACCCATATCCCATGTGGCTGATGTCCAATGTAAACATATTTTATTCCATTCATTCATTAGGAAATTCCTCAACCAAGACAACGTCTTTTCTTCCAATGTTTACAGTCCGTCTCTTCGCCCCGGTTGTCCGCAAGTTCGTATTCGAAAACACCCCTTGATGGTGACAAGACTGGGGATGTTAATCGGAGAGTTATTCCACCGAAATTATTGCTTTCGGCTGTGTCATAAATCAACTCATTGTCTACAAACGTTACGAAACAAAAAAATTGAATTTAAAATATGTAAAAAATCGTTTTTATTTACCCTGAAATACGTTTCAGGTGTTGATGTCTAATATTGTACAGCTTAAACTTCTGTCAAGCCTTGTTTTTAAGCCTATAACCAAATCATTATCATTCAAATAGTACCTTGAATTTTTCAGCATTGTTTTCAGACTTCAGAGTTACAAGTACTTGAATGATTTTGCGATTTCAATTGGGCTCTGTAACGTAGCTGAATATATTGTTCAGCTTACTTCAAATATATATTTATTTAAAATATTTCTCGTGAACCACGATAGAATGTTCCTGCAAACCTGTAACCTTTCCTGGGTACAGTTGTATTACAATAGTAGTTTTCTTATAGCAGCTTCTGCAATTAGATAAGTAGATACAATTTTTTGGTGCTCGTAAACGCATAAGGCAATTTTAAAAACCAATGCTTTTATATTTCTTATGTACCAACTTTATTGGAAATATACGGTTTTGTTTTGTTTGTCGTTCTTCAGATAGAATTCTAAAGTAAATAGTAGGACATTTTCCAATTGCTAACAACGACATATGATTCATAAGAGAGTGGTTTTGAAGTGAGAAAAATTTATCTACAGCATTGTGGAAGTGTTTGCTGAATCCATTTGAACTCCTACTTAACAATTTACAGAATGAGGAAAATTATTGGTGTCAAAAAAATTACGCTAATTCCTAAGTTTTTGCTATGATGATGCTGTTGAGAACAAAGTAAAGCCGCTGACTAAAATTCAGACACGTGTACATGGGTTTGAGTTTTTAATTTTTATGTGATCAGCAACATTTAGTTTGCACAGTGGATCTTCCATTTGGCTGCACCTCTCAGAGCATCAAAAGCCGAAAGGAATGATAACTTGTTTTGCATGTGCGTTAAAAAATCACATAGAAAGCCGTCTACCTTACATGCTGATGGTAGTACTGCAGACTCTAGCACCCACTGATATGATGAATATAGAGTTTTATGCCTCATGAAAGCCCTGCAATTCTCCTAAACGCATTGAACTATGTTACTCTGTAGGTCTCTCACTTCTATCCACAACAGCAGACCTCGTAGCTATAAAACGCGTCAATGT
Source organism: Trinorchestia longiramus (assembly GCA_006783055.1). Taxonomy (NCBI): domain Eukaryota; kingdom Metazoa; phylum Arthropoda; class Malacostraca; order Amphipoda; family Talitridae; genus Trinorchestia; species Trinorchestia longiramus. The sequence continues at coordinate 87,960 of VCRD01000691.1, read as the reverse complement.
GTACCATCTATCGTGAATGACAAACTTTCAGATGCTTAGCAGTGTGTGTGACGTTGTCTTGTCATGCACTGGAACACCAACACAATAACACAGCTTTCGATAACATTTTTACTTGCAGGGTTTGAAAACTTAACTTCAGCTTCCATAGCGGTACCCGTAAAGGTTAGACAAAGGCTGAAATAGTGGCATACTTGGCAGCTTACATGTTTCTGTAGCACGACCACTACCACATACCTGTCGTGGCAGCTTTTCGAGTAGCAAAAATACCATTTGTGCGCAAAAAGTTGAAAAACGTATTAAACATTCATTAACAGACGAGTGATGCAGATGCATCTTCAATTACAGCCAGAATTCTCTTAAAAAGTATTAAAAGAAGATACCGAACTAATCACAAGATGCCTTTCCATATCACTTATTTCGATGGTATATGCAATTGAAAATGACAATGAAACAAAGATTGAAAAGAACATTTATGATACATTTTGCTGATGAAATGAGGGCTTCACGCTCACCCATATCACAATACCTCAGGAGTCCATTTGAATAGAACTGAAGGATTTACAGTCGCCAGATCCATAAACAATTATTATTTTGAAAATGCTGAGTTTTTATCCTAACTTCAAATGAGAGAATGACCCTATCTCTCCGAAGATACTCGCCATGGAACAGCCTCTCATCAAATAGAATTGTAGGTAAAAACAGAAAAAAATCTTGCATGAAATACTTCTCCGGGACCATTTCCTTGACTCATTTAAGATTCCTACCTATACATGCGATAGCCTCAGCAAGAGAGAGCGGACTTCAAGAACGTCAGTTCTTTAAGTACGGAATGCAAAAGTTGTAACATGAATGGGTAACTCCGAGGTCAGTTACGGTCAATACCGTAAAACATTATTGTCACACAACAGTAGCGATCTCAACTGTTTCAATACAGAGCGGAAAAATTGCTTTCAAGAACTTTCATAGTATGAAATTTAAGAGTTACAATTTTTTCCACTCTAAAAACTGCGAATTGATCGAGAAGACTGTCACATATCTATAAGCAAAGAAGATTTAATGGAACGAAAACATAAATAGGGATTCCGTTTTCACATTAATTTCTTCGACGGGCCAAGTTCCTCCAGATGAGAGCATTTCACCAGATACAGTAATATTAGCGCATCTTTTACAGAAAACTGATAGTATTCTTTTCACTGAGCAAGTAAATGAAATAAAAAGACCAATGTGAGTTACTGCAAACAGTCAGTTGCAAAAAAACAACTCATGCGTATCGAACTTGGTACATTGCAACTACGAAGAAGAGAAGAGTGTGAAGAGAAGCCAAACTAACTCACATGAACATCCAATGGGAATGAATACAGAAACAGAAACATTTTAAGGGTGATCAGCACCATAAATTGACAACATAACAGCTACAGACGAAAGATTTCGGATAACCGCAGACAAAACCAACACAAGCTTCGCTTCAGGAAACCAATAGTTGTGTACCCGCATCACTACGTTGACCCAAGCAGAAGAAACATTAAAGCAACGAGTCTGACATTATGGAACATAGCAACGTATTCCTTTCTTGAAGGGAATAGTCGACATGAGGGGACTGCAAGAGGAGGTATAGACAATAGTCGAACGTTCTATCCCAAATGATGCACGTAATTCACGTACAGATACAAAACAGGAATACGACACGATGGACTGAATGCTTCACCAACTGTTGTCTCAGACAAAAGCAAACAATCCGCACTACACAGTGGAGAGGATGGTCAAGACAAGTACAGAACGAGCACTCCAACAGGACACTAAATCGGAAAAAACACAAATTTGAAACAAGGCAAGATAGACAAAACACCTGAGCTCTAGAATGTATACCATAAAAGTCCTTTTTTTGTTCTTGAATCGCCAAACTCTACAGAGAGGCAAGAAAAATACATAAAACAGCTGAAAACTCAAAGTATGAGTTTAGCAACACCCTAATAAAACAAAATGGACGAGTGCAGAAAAATCAATCAGTAAATTCATAATTGTAGATGACAGAAATTATGTTAGTAATCCAGTCGAACTTTCGCTCGCAATTTGGACGCGCATTCAAAAATAATTAATGGCCACGGGAATAAAAATTTGGTCAACACACAATTATTAAATGCAAAAATCACCAGACTTTCAATTCCAGGAAAATAGCGAGTTTCACTCATTCAGCAATAAAAATAATCATGAAAAATTAAAAAATTAACGCCAATTATTGAAATGGTACTCAAAAGCAAAAAGTCATTGGGAAGTGACCAAAATTACTGAGAACCGTCATCAACTTCAGCATACCAACGTTAAACCAGTTTCTACACGCAAAAATTTAAACTTGTTGTACACAACATTCGTTCAGCTTGGAATGAGGAAAACTAATTTCTTTTAGATGAGTCTAACTTCAAGTTCAAGCTTTGTACTGAGATTTTTTCCTCAAATAACGACACGAATTCCTCGTAACAGAACAAGGTCCAAATTTCAGAGACCTGCATTTGCGGGTCAGAATTTTGCAGCACGTTCAGTATTTTAGACACTAGTTCAGAACTGCACCAACCACGACACATTAGTGGGTACAGCACGTTAAAGGGCAGTAAATACCTGCGGGTTTTAAGTCGCAACTGATATCAGTTGGTGACAGCCAGTGAACAGTTACAATTTTCCCTGATGAACGCACTTCAACAAATTTCAAAATATGTTGTACCCTGAGCTGGGGTTTCCTAAATATGTCTCATCACGAGTCTCCTGTAGATGTCAGAAGTCTCCACGAACCTTCCAGTTCTTGAGACACGATCTGAGCCTGAATTATACTACAATACGCATTACACTGCCTCGTAGAAATCAAGTTACTACAATACTTTCGCCCCCATTCAGATGTACTGACGCATCTCCTGGTGGTTCACGCACTCAGTTAAGAAATCCCTATCCTCAAGTTTGCGCCTCTAGGTTAGGAAGGCATTTTTTCGTCACACCTTGGATTTATCACAAAGGAAAAATATTCCCTGCCTATTCACTACGGATCACTTAGATAAGTACAACCTCAGCTGTAGAACACTAAGCGCGTGAACACATAGACAAACAAGGCCATGACTTCTCTTTGATGCTGGCATCACCAACTTTAATATTTGTGTCCTCTCATCAAAGCTGGAAGAAGCATTGCACTCTTACTCCGTCCTGCAAAACTTTACGTTTACATGTAATACAAGTCATAAATTTCTCAAAGAAAAGTTTTAGCACGAAATACTGATAAAATGTGAGTAATAGTAGGGATCGAATGAAGAGTATTGGCTGCTGTAACCTCGAAGGAAACAAAATTTTGTCAACTAGAACAGCATGTTGAGTTGAAAATTATGAAACAAATAAGAAATGTCACAAGTGATTTTAGAAAGAAGCAGTCTACACCGGACCATATGAACAACATATAAAGAATTCAATAAATAATTATTAAAATATTGCTACCTTAACTTCACAAATGGCAAAAGAAAGCACGTATTGCAGCAATGGTAAGAGCTAGAGTGTAGCAAAGACTAAGAGTGGGCAAGCAACAGAAAAACGGTAGTGATATTTTTTGTTGATTCACTAATTACGCAGCGACGGGCAAAAATTTCATGAAGAAACTGAGTGCACAGAAGCATGATAAAATGAGTGTATTTCACTAACTGCGAAAAATACATCTCTCAAAGGGAAAGAAGTTATAATTTCTTTAAAAATGAACTTTTCCCTTTTAAATAGTGTTAAAATTTAACATATTTCCTATTCGTAGTAAAAAATAACCATTTTCGAAAGAAAATTTGCTAACTTCCAAAGCGATGAGATTTTCCAAGTTCATAGAAGCAAATGAAATGAAGTGCCCCACATACAACCTCCCTCTGATTTTAACAAGAAAATGAACTACAATCGTCAGGCTATAGCATTTTCCCTCTTCGTCAAGAACAAGTCTCGCACTTAATTCGCATGATGAGGTATAAATCTGCTGAACGCGCCGGCAATACATCGTACATTATTGTGCAAACATGAGCGATCTCTCAGAAATGGCGTTTGAGGCGATAACTCGACACCCAAAATGTCTGGCGAAATTATTTTCTTCAAGCGTCACATGTGAATTGTACTCCCGATACTGGGAAATTTAACCTCTTCCATAGAAGTAACCTCAATAATGTAATGAAATAAATGTATTCGATGCCAGGCGCAATGATATCCAAAATATTGATTTCCGATTATCAGGCAAATTGGACTGTAAAGTAACTTTAAAAATAGTTCTCTTGATAATTTTCATACAGTAAAGATAGAAGTAGCAACCTTTTTTTCTGACAGAATACATTCAATGAAATAATTAACCTTCAAGTGCCCTCACCTAACCAAACAAATAATTGTCTCTTTTGTCTTGAACTTTCAACTTTCTGTTCATCAATCAAGAACCCATCGCAAACATAACATTTTTCTAGCTTCCCAGTCCCTCTACACAAAACAATACGCCGCCACTTCAGTCACACGCTCACCATAGCAGGTCTAACAAAATATTAGATCTGAACCCCCCAAAATAAATGCAAACTCCAGTCGGTGGTGGCGAGGCAGCTTCCAGATGCACGACTGAGAACACAGGCAGAGACAGCATAACGCCTAGACCTACGCTAACGTTGAGCTGATGCTTCCTGTAATAACGAATACAATATCAACATGACAGGCAAGGGAAACATTTGTATACAAACATGCAGTTAGATGTCCCAAAAAAAAACACTTATGCACACTATACACACTTTGAAATAGTCACAGGTACTCTAATACAGAATAAGGCAGCAAATATAATAAAAATACCTGTGTTTTCGATACAGGTACATGTAGGTTAATGTTTGAGTTAAGCTACGAAGCGTACAAACATTTCATTCTGCAGTTCTTGGCTTAAGATGAGAATTAAGTTTCCTAGTACCCACGTGATGCTCTCACCGAGAGTCTGAAGACAAATCAGGGCTTCTCAACAGACCAGCCTACGCCTCAAACGTGACTAGTTAAAGACTACCAGCAGTGTTGCCAAATGCATTGGATAAAAATGTCACGCAAAAAACACGAGACATTTAGACATTTTGAGAATAATTATCGGTGTTTGACCCGAATAAAAAAGCTGCTGTGAAAGACACACTGCTCCGCCACAACACCTCACATGACTTCAGCTCCTCATGAGTTTAACACAGGAGCACGGATACAGTGAAGTAATTCTTTATATTTAGTTGGCTGATTTTTCTAAATTAAAAAGTAAATTAAGCACGCTGAGTAAAAGTCAAAAAAGCAACGATAGAATCGACCTCTAAATGTGAACCCTGAGCAGCCTATTAGATATATGTTTGAATTGGCAAGCGCTGTTCCGATAACCGTCTGATCGCTTCAGTAGTTCAGAGTTTTTCTACCTCAAAATGAACATTTGACACCCCGGTACCCTTTCAATTTAGGAAAAAAATACAAATGAATGAAATTTATGAAGTACACCTACCTAATACAGGATGTGGCAACAAAACTTCTTTTTTAAATGCGTTTTGCTTTGAAAAAATAAAGTTACGTTGCCGCACCCAGTATGAGCACACACTGCATCAGAAGTAGTCTACGGCAGGGATCGGCAAAGTGGTCGATATCGACCCCTGGGGGTCGAGGGTTTATAACATTTCTATTTATTTTTGGTCATCAAAAATGTCAATAATGGTTTAATATTTTTTTCACATATCTGTATGTGTGTGTGCATGGAGGGGGTCGATGTAAAAACAAATATCCTATGAAGGGGTTGACGGGTAAAAACGTTTGCCGACCCCTGGTCTACGGTAAGAGAAGATTGAAGGACTAACGCAGACTCACACTTGAGGGGTCGATGACGGGGGGAGCCTTTGGCAAATCCATAGAACTGGACTCGCTTTGTCTGTTGTCTTCACCTTCATGGAATCTGTTCACCTGAAAAGTATTAATCATGAATCAGGGTATTCCAATTAATTTTCATATATACGCATTTAAACTTTAGTAGTTGATTAAACTAGTTATTTACCACTAGCATACGTAAACCAATAGCCAGGTATTTTCAATTCTTACTTAATTCATCTAGTTTTTGAGATCAGAAACGGTAGTAGATTGTAAACAGACAAGATTGAGCTTCAAAAAAGTCAGTTCTAGCAATAGAATTTTCAAAATATGCACACTTAAACCCATAGTTAGGATGATAAATCAACGGTTCATACTACCACAATAAAAATTTGAAACGCATGATGAATTCAATGTAAGATTAATCCTTCTATTGTCAACATCATGAGCTTCATTATTTTGAAGGTAATAAATCAACACCCCAAGTGTTGTTCTACACTCTACCAATAACATGGTTAAATAAACAAAAATACACATTTACACCGAGTTGAACCTCACCAATTTCTTGACGTAGTCTATACAACACTCCACATCAGGGCCTGGCCTCACCAATCTCTTGACGTATTCTACAGTGCCAGGCGTGAGTGGATCATTGGAGACGTGGTGTATACCGTCGGAGGAGTCAAGAGGGCGGACGAAGTCGGCTGTGTATGGCGGAGTAACAGCCACGCTCTCCATCACTATGATTGCGGCGTCGTCGTTCCACCGTGCTTCCGGCATACTGAAAACATACAAGATTATTACAAACGTTCAAATCCTAGTTCAATTCATATCGAAGATGTTTACGAGTGTCCAAATAGTCGCTCTACTACACCCATAAACTAGCGGTAAATGCTTGCAAATGTTCTATTCGTGCTACTGCTTAAACAAGGTTTCTCATGAGTAGTTTTTGCACTGAACATTGCACCAGCATGTCAGAATCCTTGTCGCACGAGTCTAGTGCTTCTAAAATCGAAATTATGCATTTGTAAACAGGAAGCGAAAATTACGCTATGTGATACATTAATTTATTTGCATAATGAAATATATTCTAAACAAGGCAGTTTTTCTTTGGCGATAATCAATCCGGTAGAAGTCTTTACAAAAATATAACAGAGTTAGTACAGTCCTGCTCCTAATTTAAGTGTTTCAAGTCCTTTCCTCTTCATTATCTATATGAACGACCTTGACGTCGGAATCATCAGTAAAATCAACAAATTCGTTATGAAACTCTGTCACAAAACCTTCACCGAATGAGACAGCAACCATTCAATCCGACCTCAATCACCTACTACACAAGACCGGAACCTAGCAAATGAGCAACATTGATAAATAATCAGAAATGCACGTCGGTGCTAATAACCTGTATTTCCAAAGCACGATGAAGGACATGCTTATTGATGCAGTAAAGCAACAAAGAGGTCTTTGTACTACCATCACTGAGAATCTCAAGAATAGAAAACAAGTAAAAAAGCATCAGAACTGAACGTAGGATCCTTACTTTCATTGCAATAAACTTTCAATACAAGCTACAATAACATTATCGCTCTATTAAGTGCTAGACCGATCAAATCAGGAATATGCAATGCAACACAGGTCTCAGACGTTAACAGAGCGTAGAAAATTCTGTGTAAAGTAACGGAAATTGTTCTTGAAGTCCACAATCTCGGCTACTAAAAGCGTCTTCAGTACCTTCAACTCACCTCCTTAAATCAAAGAAAACGTCGAGGGCAACTAATCGAGCTATGATACTAATGGCTTCAATGATACTACCCTGGAAAAAATTTTCGACAGAAACAGAGTAGTTGGCAGTTAACGTGTTAAAATATTTCAATATTTTAAATTTTTCTTGATTTTCGTATTAAAAAACGGGTAGCTTATTTATTTGTGCCGTCCTGTATGAAGGTAACTGGGGACCAACAATTCTTATACCTTTACCCAGCCCTCTTTGAATACCATACATCAGAATTATTAATTTGCTAACTTTGAAGCAACAAATACAACCTTCGTCTTACCTCACTGCACGCAGTTTGTGCTTTCTGTGAAATGACGAGTCCTTCAACTCCCACAACACAGTATTCAACTCCCACAACACAGTATTCAACTCCCACAACACCGTATTCAACTCCCACAACACAGTATTCAACTCCCACAACACCGTATTCAACTCCCACAACACCGTATTCAACTCCCACAACACCGTATTCAACTCCCATAACACAATATTCAACTCCCATAAGATGGTATTTTAACCCTACAGGGACACCTCAGTCCCAGCTTATTTTCTTCTCAGATCCATAATAACATTTAATTTTCTCGGTTGAACTCAGATGTCGGGTTTCTGAAAACCCAGCCACTACAATTGACCACAAACTTTTTGACATTCAAAACCACGAGTAAAGAACACAGTTAACAAAGTTTTGATCAAATTTGCTACATTAGGTTTATGACATCAATCAAAACTTCCTGTTAACAAGTTAGTGACGCTGATAACATTTGCAACCAACAAATAAGTCCGTCATTTAGTGAAGACAAGTCGTAATTATGTAGTAGTATTAAAACCAGAATCTGAAACTCAAGACAATCTGCTTACTTGAAAAACTGCGTCAGAATTTTCCCTGTGACGCAGTTGTTGTCCTGCAGAAAACAACTTAAGCCTAACATAACTTGAAGCTCACCACTTGGCTAATCTAATGTAGAGTTGTTGACCAATTCTAGAAGCTTTAGAATTCATAGCAGAGCTGATAACCTTCCGTTCTTGGACTGCTTTATCGAACCGCTTGCGTAACTGCAAAGTAAAGAAAAAATATTAATAATGGAAATAATATAGACCTTGAATCAAGTAAAACTGGAGATCAAACAAGAATGATCAAATTTACAAGAAAAATAATTAATTTCTTTTAATCCCAGCTACTGTTTAGATAATTTAAAATGAAACCACCCAATAGATCCACGACTACAAGGGAAAGCAGTGCATGACACTCAAAGTTGATGCCTAACACTAATACAGCAACAAGTGCCTGGAGTAAACTGTATTGGAGTACTCATTGCTGCTGCTGCTGCTTGTGCTCCACACATCAAAAACTACTCATTTAAGCACTGGTATTCTGAAGAAGTACAAAATGAACTTGGGTACTCAACATAAAAAATTTATTTAGTTTCTGAAATTCAGGTTTCATCACAATTTGTAAATGAGAATCAATAAATGACGGCACATCTATGAATGTTAAGTTATTTATTTAAGCAGTACATTCTTCCAGCAGAGCCAAATGACTACCATTAGATCTAGTGTCACTTAGAACAGATGAAATGAGGTATTGCATGATGAAACTCATAGGACTGGTCTCAGGATACTATGTACACATTGCAAGCAACCACAAGACGCATTTAAATTTAAGTTAATCTTGGATTTCAAAGCATTTTTTGACCTTGTTGAAGTAGTTTCAACATCAGTCAAGCAGTCACATTCTATGCTTTATTGCTCCTAGAACAGCATCTAATGATCCCAACATATCAGTACTGATATTGAATATATCACCACTGCATCGTAAGTGCAACACATTTATCAATGATAGAAGATTGCAGGACAGGAAACACTTCACATAAATATGGATTACTGGATCCAATGAGCAAAGCATTCACCACTGCAATGAAGTATGAATCCCAGAACATTATATTCACTGCCTCATCATGTCCTCAAAAACACATGCACAACCATGAAGATACAAACAAAAAATTGACTCACCACAGATATATCAATCTCAGGAAGAGGAGGTGGTGAGACGTTGCTCTCAGGCTCCTCTGCTATGTGGATATTCTTAATTTTGCTCATGTATACTGTGTGAATGTTGCACATTGTTGCCTTATTGTTTGCGGCTGGCAGCTCTGAAATCAAGAATAATACTTTCAACTTCACAGAAATGAATTAATTTCTCTGTACACATAGAAGTTTAAACTGTAAGAACACTCAATACATCAAAAAACATTATCCACATGAATGATATTAATTTCTAAATGTACACAAAAAACTCTTGCTCTCCCATGCCTGGTAAGCATCTATCAAAATGTCTGTTTTACACAAGTGATCAAATTTTTAGCTCAGTTCTGTAAACTATCTCATCTTTTTTTACCTTTTTGTGCATGACAATTTGAATGTAGTTTATAACAAGAAATTTAGGCCTATTCATACTTTGACAATACTCCTGAAGTATATGTAGACAAAACTAATAGAATATACAGGGTGGCCCATAAGTAAGGTACCTGTTTAAAATTATCATAGCTATAAAACTAAAAATGGTAAAGAGATTTGGTTAATCCAGAATGAAAGAAGAAATTCCAAAGTTCAATTTAAATTTATAAATGAAACACTAAACTACTTTTAACTATAGAATACAATATCTTTTAAATGACCTCCACTATTAGTCAAACAATGGTGTGCTTTTTCAACGGTGCTGTTCATTACTTTCCATAATGTCTCTAGTGAAATGTTGTTGATCTCTTGAATGATGTTTAGTTTCAATTGCTGTAAAGTATCAGGCATTTCAATGTAAACATTTTCCTTCAAGTATCTCCAGAGAAAGAAATTAGGAGCACTTAGATCTGGAGATTGAGGCAGCCACAGTATATCTCCAAAATGAGAAATTATTCTGTTGGGAAAAATTCCTTTTAAAATTTGCATTGTTTCTTTTGCTGCAGCTCCATCTTGTTAGGTAAAGGTAATCTATGTGTTATTATCTCCAATTTCAGGAATCAAATATTCTTGAATCATCTGTCTATACAGGTTTTCATTAACACAAATTGCATCATTATTAGTATCTTCAAAAAGTCTTTGTCCTGCCACAACATTGTCCATCTGCTGTTGTCCCAGTTTCTCTAAATTTTAATACCAGTTTATTTATGCACTTCTTCGAAGGACTTCTTTCAATACCATCAATATTCCTGTAATTCATCTGAATTGCAGTAACCGAACAATTACATCAGAAGTAAAGTTCTACTATTTTTGCTTGTTCCATTGCATAGCAATTCATTTTGAGGGGTGGATTTTATGAATTTTTTGGGCAATATGTTGTGATGGTCAGTAGACTTGATACACTGGTAGAAAACTTTGAAATCTCCCCATTCATTCTGAATTTTTTAAATATCATTACCAATTGTAGTTTTGGCCAACCCAATATAATAGTTTAAAAAGGTACCTTACTTATGGGCCACCCTGCACAAAAAAAAATTCGGTATGGCAACTCTTCCACAATATATATTCATAATAATATATTCATTTTACTCAAATGAACAAGTAAATAAATAAAACATATAGTTGGTTATGTTGTTAGAAACACAGAGAAATTGAAACTTTAATAGCCTAGGTGGGTTACATGCCTAAAACAGCACATCAATTTGTTGGAGATCGTGAGTTCCCATCAAGAGCAACTGAAACAATGGCATAACATGCATGCACTTGCCAGAATATGCTTTTATCTTATCAGGGTACTAAAACAGATCTGCTAGTACACATCCTAAACAATAGCTGTGTCCTAGAAAAATTTATGTGGCTAGCTTGCATGGCTTCTACCTTCCATATAGATGCTCATGGATAAAACAATTAACATGTATCAGCAGATAATTAGGCTTCATGTTCAATTTATTTGAAGCTCAGTAGTTAATGAACTTGTATATTTTGTTGACATAACAATACTTACTGAGAACAAGTACCCTGGCTTTAGAATCAAAAGCCATAACTTCTCCACTGATGTCTTCATCAACTGCTGTTGTGACAGACACTGTGGACCCAATTGTGAAAATATCATGGTCTGTCATGGTGAGAAGCCCACCTGCAACAACAAAAACAAGGATATTAAAAAGAATTGCTAAAAATATCCAAGAGTAATTCTTAGAAACTAATGAATGAAATCCACTTATTGATTTAGCAAACTGCAGGAGCTCAAATCAATGTAAGGATGATGCATGTTGCTAAGGTAACTAAAGTTTGGTTGTTTCTAGTTTACCTGCATAACCTTCAATATTTCCTAACATCTAAAAACCATTCAATACTTTGAAACAAGTACAAATAAATGCAAAAGCATTGCACAAATTTGCTTTCATGCCTAAAATTGATGCCTGCTATATCAGAATTTTGGTTCCAAACACTGATGCAACAATGGTAAAGAAACATACACACATCAAACTAATTGCTTCCTCTTTTTATAGTCAATTTAGCATCACTTTGAAAACCACACTGAGAAACTGGTATAGCTAATACCAAAATTTATTGCATAGTTTTAAAATGCTTGATTTGCAAAACATGTATGCATTTTTAAGAGGCTTAGTTTCTTAATAACTTACCAGTTTAAAAAGCAATAGCAGTTCATTGACTGGTAACCTAGTTTTAGCTTTCCAGTCAGTAGAGTGATCTAATTAGCCAAGAATATTGATACAAAGGCCCACAATTACAATATTTCAAGCAAGAAATTAACAGTTATGTTGCATTATAAGATGATCAAGATATTTAAGTTATATAAAAAAGCAAACAATTGCAACAAGCTTTACTAGAATCTTTCTTCACTACAGTGAATAACTAGTATACCAAAATTTATTCATTGATTGTTTACAAAATTTTAGCTACATATTCATGAACATGGCAACTTTCATTGTAAATGCATTATCTTCATTGCTGACATCTGGTTTTTGAGGTATAAAATTGTGGATTTAGATCCTCTATTTCTTAAAATGGAGCCTCAGGTTACTACTGCAAACATTTAAAAAATGTTTGATAAGCACTCTAAACTAGTCTAGAAAAACAGGCATTATAATGAGGATTCTAAATTTTATTTAGTAAAATCCAACTACTTGACAAGTAATTAAATAATTATACAATTTACTAGGATAATTGTATCAGTATTAAGTGAAAAATAATTGATGTGTTAGGACAAACTGAGAAATAAAACACATTCTTGAAAAATCTATGAAAAGAAAGCACAATTATATCAAAAACCTTGACCCAAATGATATAATTGACAACTTAGTAAAATACAGACACTTGGACTAGAAAAATTAGAAGTAAGGATTTACAGAACAAAATTCTTTGCCCAAACAGGAATGACAATTATTTTTAATACAAAAAAAATCAGTTGAGCAGCACAACTTGGTACAGAATCAGAAATTAAAGGTTTAAATTACACAGTATCAACTTTATACATGTTTAACGATTCATTTGCAGTCTTTACAACTGCACAGCAGAACTGAATGGCTTTTATGAAAAGGCAATGAACCGTGACTAAGCTTGAACCCTAACATTAACCGACACATTTAAAATTCCATGCATAATGAATGTCTTTTGAATATTGGAGAACATAACATACAGATGTAACACTAAACGATACTTGGATTCTTACCGATGGAATCAAACTACAGGTTGGAAATATATCTCTGTTACGTAAGAAGTGATTGTGAGCAGTAAATGAAACTCCTCACGATCGCAGGAACCAGGTAAATACGTGCGTGCCAGTAGCGTGCAAGTGACCTGAACCGCATACCTACAAACTAGCGGATAATCCTCAACTTTAGTGAGTTTAAACAACATGGCCTACATCATCGCAGAACTTGTCCGTCACGGTCGGAGTTTTTATTTTAACAGTTATATATTTTGTTTCCATAAAGCTTAAAAAAATTTTAAATTATCTATCAATTAGCTTTAACAGTCAAGCCATCAACCTGCAGGCGATTTGTTTATCATAATTCTGTGAGTTACACATGTAACTAGCGTCGGAAACTTTTCTAGATGATGTTAAAAAAGTTACTATAACCATGTCTCATAATTTTGGCAAAAACTGTTGATATATTTGTAAACAATATATTCGTGATTCGTCATGAAGGAAATGACAACAGAGTAATCACAATAAAGTTTATTAATTAGCAGAAAATGGATAAAATTTTATACTCCATCACACGAGTAAGACTACTAAAAAGGAATATACCCCTATTAAATCACGATTAAATGTTTGTAGTGAATAGAAGATAAAATTGTTTAACAAACACAAACTGCCATAGCGTACGACAACTGTAATAAATTTCCTTCATTAATTTGCATTTCCAATAAAGATATTTGTCGTAAAATTGTTGCTAAACACGCACTTCTAAATTAAACTCCTAACGAGAGTAATGTTAAGCGTGACTTCAACTCTTTTCATTGTTGATTTTAACTGATTTCCTGCATCACTGGTGACTCGTGTGTACATATAAGCACTGCGGAATTACAACCTTTCCATTCACGGATACATTGCACATTATCGATAACTTACAATCATATGAAAAAAAGGCCCCAGCTAAACGCTGGCCCTCAAATCTAAGTCTGGTGCATTACATAACGTTCAGTCTTAATTTCAATAGACATAGTAAAGTTTTTATGAAAAAATCCTTGAATGGAACTGGGTGCTTTATAGGTCGTTAACGTAGGGTTGGGCTGTAGTGTACGCTGGGTAGAGGAAACATTAGTATTCATATAGCGTCTCACTTGATGAGCAAGTGAGGGATATATTTTTTATTCATTGTGCTGAACTTATAATCTGTATGCTGCATTCTAGAATTAAATTAGGTGTAAAATCCGATTATTATGATACGTTTGGTTATTCTCTTTATTTTTTGTATTCTAATGCAAATATTTCACAAAAAGTTTAAATAATTTACCTCTTACTTCCTCACAACCTCAAGAGGTGAATTCTGTGCCTGTGTCTAGACTTCAACATCAAAATTTTATCATTATCTCGCCATCAATAAATTATTGTGGAAAAAAGAGGTTTTTCCACACTTGATATTCAATTATCTCAGTTAAGAGTGAACTCTAACAAAATGTATGTTCGTAATTTTAATTGTGTGTGATGGCAACTGAAAAGTTCGCTTTATATCGTTGGAGGAAAAATTTATCGTTTTTTCGTTGCGTGTTTTACGTTGGGATGCAATTTTATGTTTAGATAAGAAAGTTTTATAACTCACACATAATAGAAGAAACAAATAACTGATTAAATGAGATATGAAAGAAAGTTCCAAATGTGTTGTGATTCACTGTTGAAAAACGTAAATGTTAAAAAGAATTAAAGAAACAGGCTTTTAGTTGAACAAAATATAATAAATAATAACAATTAATATTATAAACAGGGACTTTTCAAAATAATTTCAAACTTTTTTTGAACAAAAATTAAAGGTCTTACGCGGACACAATGAAAAGAGCGATTCCATAAATTTATATATATATATTATATATACAGGGTGTCTCAAAAAAATGTACTCACCCTTTAACCGTTGCTAACATGCTGTTTTCATTGTGTTGCTGGTGTGAGGTTCGAACCTTTGCGAACATGATTATTTAATCACATTTAATCATGTTCGCAAAGGTTCGAACCTCACACCTGCAACACAAAGAAGACAGCATGTTAGCAACGGTTAAAGGGTGAGTATATTTTTTTGAGACACCCTGTATATATATATATATTTTTTATTATATATATTTATATGTATATATATATTTAATTTATATATATATTTTATATTTATTTATTTATATGTATGTTTTTTCATCTATTATAAATAAGATCTATGTATGAGGAATCACTTCTCTCCTGATGTACAGATTTTATATGTAAATTTTCATTTTACGGGTTTGTTCCGTTTCACAAAATGTCGGAAGAACGGCTGATGGTTGAGTGCGCGAGCCACCATTCTTTCTGCGGGGTTGAGAGCCAGGTAAAATAACACGCTTGTTAAGTTAAAGGTATATTTTCTCTATGAATGTTAATAGTGTGATATCAGTGCTACAAAAGTCAAGTAATTTTTTTAGTTGTATGTTTTCTTGCTTGAGACTAAGGTGTCGTTCGAAATACTTTTAAAGGTTTCGACATCAGTCAACATATACTATTAGGTTGTTACAAAAATAATGGCCGCTCGAAGGTCTGGAAGGCTTCTGAAATCGGCCATTATTTTTGTAATGACCTAATATGTAGTTTGAGCTGAAATTTATAGATTTTTAGCAATTCAGAACTTCTAAAGAGTTTTTCTCACAACTGAAGCTAACTGCAATAATTTATCTTACATGTAAGACAAAATTCTAAATGAGTATGAGCTATAATTTTAAAAAGGAAACAGTTATTGTGAACATAAAACATACAAGGCACACAAATAGTCAAGTTGCATTAATACCGTTGTATTTTGTGGACAATATATGACATTGCTTGAAGTCTTTGACTCATAATATTTAATATTATCATCAATTATTCATTATTTGTAAACGCGTTCGACTATATTTGTAAGATGGAAAGCATTTTTTTGCAGGACAATCCTGCTGGTCACCCGACAGTGCTCCGTCCCTACGCTGCAGGCAAACAAACTCAGGTCAGATTTACAGACTTGTAGTGGTGTGCCCTGTGTTGTTGACTCGATGATCTGTCATTCTTGCCTCAGTCTTCACGAGGGCTTGAACGTAGAGGCCTTGAACGTAGAGGCCTTGAACGTAGAGGGCTTCAACGTAGAGGCCTTGAACGTAGAGGCCTTGAACGTAGAGCGCTTGAACGTAGAGGCCTTGAACGTAGAGGGCTTCAACGTAGCGGGCTTGAACGTAGAGGGCTTGAACGTAGAGGCCTTGAACGTAGAGGCCTTGAACGTAGAAAGCTTGAACGTAGAGGCCTTGAACGTAGAGGCCTTGAACGTAGAGGGCTTGAACGTAGGGGAACTTATAAGCAGAGAACGCGCGTGTAGGTAGAGAACGTAAGTGTGCCGAGAAAACGAGAATGCGTTTACAGAAGTTAATCAAATTTTATGCTAGCATGTGGGATTCCGAAGTCTATTACCTCTAACAGCATTTTGGTGAAGAATGCTCAAAAAGATTTAGGGATCTAAAGAATATTTTCTGCCAAACAAAACAGCAGTTAACAAATTGTTAATCTCGCCTTGCACAAGAAGTTGACCAGGCTTAACACTTGACCATAAAGTGTAATCTGCTAACTGGAAATTCAGATCAAAAACACTTGGAAATATGACACTAGTCTGAAAATTCCCTGTGATGTTTCGTAACCTGAAACCTGATTTGAGGTCTGGCATAGGTTTGTCAAATGCAGCACACGAGTTCACATCGTCTTTATTGATGCAGAACACAACACCACACACTTGTGTCCACATCCAGTACGTGCCATCACCTTTACCTACAGTGCCGTTATACGCTAGCAACATGTAGCCTGCGTTAGAGACTGTCGTGTTGGTTACATCATCGAGGAATGTATACGACACTTGACAGCAAAATGAAGCATGGCAGCAGACGACTGATGCGTTCTGGGCGAATAGTAAACTTCTATGCGCGTAAAAAGATATGTTTTCATGAATGATGAACTGTTGGTTTTCATTTTCATCATATGAGGATGTAAGGTTGTTGTCATAGGTAGAATTGTCCGTGAATTTTATGTCCGAATCAAATGATTGGTAGTTGGTATGCGAAGTTTTTGTTTGTTCAACGTGTTTTAATTCTGATACTTTCTCATAAAGCATTGGTGGATGCGTAACATTATCAGCTCCAGATGATTTACCTTCTTCAAGAAGAAATTTAACTTTTTTGCACATTTCTGAACACATTTGTTTGTTAATGAACCGTTCCCATTCTGATACTTGGCGCATGCTGCTGAGCATGGCCCCTACAATTTTCCTGGTGTAGGCTTCATTTCTGTGGAAATGTGCGTCTTGGAAGAAACCAGTAACATCCGCTATCAAATTATTCTGTAATTTATCTTGTTTGCTCTGAAGTTTCACGTATTCTTCAATGACGCTTTCGGGTTCAGTAAAAGACTCCATAATTTTGTTCACGAGTTTGGCTGCAAGGAATTCTTGTTTTTCTTTGAAGTTCATCCAGCTGTCGCCATCCACCTCAGTTGTTAAGTCATCCACTATCAAGACAGGTTTGTTCATGTTGGAATCGTACGTGTATACATCACTCGTGTTGTGATCCCCGTGAAATATTCCTGATCCCATGTAACCAGCGTTGGGGTTGAAGAGGTTAGAGACAATCAAGTTAGACGACAAACCTCTTGAAAAACCCCTGAAGATCTGTGGCGCTGAAAACAGAACTTGATTTAAGTAAACCACACATAACATCATCAATTTTCAACAGAAACTACAATGAAAGCGTATAATTATCTCATTTGGCGTCAGGCATTAAAAATCTTCCATCACCATTATCCATGCTACCAGGTAACCATGCTACCAGGTAACCATGCTACCAGGTAACCATGCTACCAGGTAACCATGTTAGCAGGTAACCATGTTACCAGGTAACCATGTTACCAGGTAATCATGCTACCAGGTAACTATGCTATCACACATTACCCTCGTGCCCTGCTGGCAACACACTTTTAATTAAGATTCACAGTTGTAACTCTACTAGCAGTAACTAAACCTGTGATGCACACACATCCACGACAATGCGTACAGGAACAATGCTTGTACGACATCATCAAAACATTTCATTAGATAAGACCACTCATTTTATGAACATTCTTCTCATCCTTTCATTGTAAGGAAAAAATAGTTTCCATGTATTGATTAAATATGCAAATACTCTAAGTTTAAAAGGATAAGTTGTGTGTTTGTTGTTCCATATGACATTGTTCGTAGGAATGACTGGACTTATCTGCAGCCTTATTTTCTACTGCAATATGAAGGTAAACTTCCTTAGTACATCTTCACCCGTGTTGTTACTGCTGCAAACGTGTATTTTTTCATAGAAATAAGATGGATGAATATAGGAGAGTTTGCTCAGTGGAAGCAGGTCTCTCTACCTCCGTTCAGGCTTCCCTCTCGTCATCTATTGCTCGCCAGTACATGCAAATGATGTTAATTGAAAACCCAGGAAATTTTGGAAACAAACTAAAGACTCTCACCGTCCGAGTACTTGCAGAGAGAAATAAAACTGTCCCGCTGGTACTCGCTGAGAATAAACCCACTTTCCGAGAACTAGCAAACAGAATTAGCAAACCTCCTGAGTATTGTTATAAAGAATAAACCCACCAATCGGGTATCGTTAAAAAGAATAAACCCAGCTGCCGAGTATGGTGAGAAACAATAAACCCAGCTGCCGAGTATTGTGAGAAACAATAAACCCAGCTGCCGAGTATTGTGAGTATTTTGAGGACTGACCAGTCAGGAAAGGCAGTTCATCAATCCAGGCGGTGCTCATAGCCACGTCCCTGACGCCAGCCCTCACAACGTTGCTCACAGCAGGACTGGCGTACATGATGTCGAAGCAAACCTGCCACATTGCAATTGTAAGACAACTTCACATTCAGAACAAAGTGTTGCCTGCTATGAGACACCAACTCTGTGTTAGTTTGCTGCATTTCAGCGCTGGTGTACAGGTCATGGAGCTTAATCGTTCTAGTGCAGCAGGATAAAGTTAGTCTTGTCCCTCAAAGCAAAGCTTCAAGAGTCCTATAAACCTATGAACATTAAGCAGTTACAATTACTGACAGTTTTTAAATAAACGAGTTGACCACACACACTAATAGCACAATTTCCACAAGTATGTCTGCTTATAGAATGGATAGAATGAGGCTATAGGAACGAACCTTCTGGCCCATTCTTGGGTCAGATAATTACTTCGATAATTATTCGGTTGTTTACCCAAGTCCCATGCCGTATTTCTAGCCGCGTCAACCATGTCGGCAGCGGGATTCGAACCCGGGTCTTTCCGCTCGCAAGCAGATTCGCTCACTAGTCGACCAAGCTGGCGATGTGAATGAAAATCAGCGAATCTTTGTGAATATTCCAGCAACATGCAGGGTCTTTAAAAGTTATCAGGGGGATCCTAAATTTAAGTTTCAGTTTAATTGAGCATCATGACTGCTTGTGTACCTCATGTTGTGCACCCCGAATCGAATTTTATTTTACTAGTACGTTCAAATACAGTTAATGCCTGAACACCCACATAATAAAATTACCTAATAATATTAACATTCTCTTAAAAATACTAACCACTCTCTGATATAATGTCGAAAAGTGTGACATGAATTCATTGAAATATATGCATATCAGTTTTATGGTCTAGGTACCGACTGCAGCTAGTGCGTTCTCTTTCCATAAGTAGCTAGCAATACTCATGCAGTGAACATCACGTTACCTGGAGCGTGAACAGCACGTTACCTGGAGCGTGAACAGCACGTCACCTGGAGCGTGAACAGCACGTTACCTGGAGCGTGAACAGCACGTTACCTGGAGCGTGAACAGCACGTTACCTGGAGCGTGAACAGCACGTTACCTGGAGCGTGAACAGCACGTTACCTGGAGCGTGAATGTGACGCCAAAGTCCGTCGTGAAAAGCGCTGTAGAATCCTCTTCATTGCCGTACTCAAACTCAGGCTCAAAGAACAGATGTTTCTTCCGGTACCTGAACGAAAGACTCGTCATGTAAACTAAGACCAGGCTTGTGGCAGTTTTACTGACCGTCAAGACTATTGCACGGCTTCAGGGAAGTAAATAGCAGTGCGTGAAAAACCAAGACGCAATTCCATTACATGCGTGGAAAACCCACAGAATATAATGAATCAATATGCAAAATGAATAACCTGAACAATTCTTACATTCCTCACTTTAAAGGTTCATTTGAACGCTCTTATTGTAAACTGAACGATTATATTAACACTGGGGTTCCCATGTTTTGCTTATACATTGAATTTGTACAATAAATATAGCTTTTACTATGCTATCATTCATCCGGAAGCCCTGGTTTGTACACACATGCAATAACTACGTATGATGTGTGATTTGAAGCAGAGTTTTTAAGTGTACATATCAAGTTCTATGGTTGCAAAAACTATTTGAAACAAATGATAAATAAAACAGTGGTGACCTGGCCACAACTGCTCCAGTTCGGTCGAAGACAACTTGTGAATTGTAAGCGATGAAGTCTTCTTCGGCGTCCGCTTCATGGAGGATGGATTCCGAAGAGCCAAAATTTTCAATTTGAAAATCTGAACAGAGGCCATCCGGAGACGCAATTTTGTCTCGTTCATCACACGGTGACGGAAATGCTGCTTCACTGACTTCTGAATTAGAGTCATCAAAATCTTCTTCTTTGGAAAATTTCACAGGAAGATCGATCTCTGCCAAGTCCACCACGATGTACATGTCGAGTTGTAACGCTAGGCAGCTCAGTGACTGCACCATCTGTGAACAGTAATGTATTTTTGAGGTATCAAATTAGTACTTTATGACATAAAGATAATTCTGGTACAAGTTTCAACACTGCAAAACTGCACCATCTGTAAGCAGTAACGTACTGATTTTGTTGTGAAATTGATACTATTATCATTAGATGTGAAAGCCTTTCGGGTACAAGTGCTAACTATCATATGTAACAATCAAAACGATCAAGAATGTTTATTCACTTGTGGAGTAAAACACTTATTATATTCAATAAAGCAGCAGTAATAGCGAATAAAATGTTTACTTAAAACACATCCTCATCGCTGCAGCTCCTGAATTCGAGGTACTGATGCGTTGGAAATTTTGGCACTGCAGTCTGAATTCTGGTCTCAGTGGCCCTCCACCGTCTCAGTGGCCCTCCACCGTCTCAGTGGCCCCCACCGTCTCAGTGGCCCCCACCGTCTCAGTGGCCCCACCGTCTCAGTGGCCCCCACCGTCTGTGTGGCCCCACCGTCTCGGTGGCCCCCACCGTCTGTGTGGCCCCCACCGTCTCGGTGGCCCCCACTGTTAGCTGTACTTGTTGGGTGCAGTTGAGTGGCTTTTTATTTGTTGTGTTATTCCTCGCATCACTTTTGTGTTGTCACCGTGTCTCTCGTACCATCTCTTCACATTCATGTCTAGAATTATTTGTTTCCACTCATTTTTTTGACATTTGCTTAGTGCCAGTACGTTGTAGAAACAACAGGAAAACAAATTTTTGAAGTGTAAAATGCACTTTGAATCAAAGCTATCATAAGATCTTACCCAGTAATGTTCAGCATGAATGTCTTCAATGCAAGGAACGCTGGCATCTGCTGGATGAGGCACCATTTGACAGAGGCCTTTGAAGAGCGTCTTGTTCTGGCCCAGGTCTGTCCCTGTGAGGCCGTACTCGGGAAACACAATCATGTCCACACCCTGAGGAAGTATTAAGTACAATAATACCTTCCATGTTAGCACCCTGAGGAAGTATTAAATACAATAATACCTTCCACGTTAGCACCCTGAGGAAGTATTAAATACAACAATATCTTCCGCGTCAGCACCCTGAGGAAGTATTAAATACAATAAAACCTTCCATGTTAGCACCCTGAGGAAGTATTAAATACAATAAAGCCTTCCATGTCAGCACCCTGAGGAACAAATACTACAAAGCTCTCAGTTCTGATACCCAAGGAAAGAATTAGACCCAATTAAACCCTCCATTTCTGTACCCTATGAAAAGAATTAAACATAGTAAAGCGTTCTATGGCGGCAGACTGCAAAGAAATTAGCAGTGATCTGCTTTAGAAGTTATTTTAAATCAATGTTGGTTACAGCACTCGTGATATATTTGTGTTTTCTTAATATGACGAGTTCTGTAAGCACGCTAAATATGAAATACAATAAGATATTTGATGTTTATATATGTGATATTAACATCAGAGCGTAAAGTCGTCATTCACGTAGATGTACTAATTAGAATTGACCTACTGCCATTATTCTGAACGGTTGGGATTCGACAGTTCAATTAGCGTTTAGAAACTCAGCAAATTAAAGGAAAAAGAAAGTTCGGACGGAAACCAATACTCAAGTATGACGTCCGTCAATGTCACGCAACCACAGCGAGGCTGAAGGTAAAAAGTTAGAATTAAATCTCACCCAATTTTGAAACCCCAATTTTGAAACAGCAGGATTTCATGTGCCTGTGTGGCTGTATCTGCTGTGGGTTGCGCACTACTTTATTTATTTCCTTTTGCAGGGAGCTTATGATCCTTTTTCTTTCTGTTCCTTTTGCAGGGTCTTTATGATCTGATATCTTTTTTAGGGATGGGGAAGAATTTTCTTTATCCCATGGAAGCAAATTTATACAAATTTTTGCCCCTCAGATTGGAATGATTGTTGAAAACTAATGAGCGTATCCCAAGATATGCAATGATTTATTTTCAATGTTATAAATTATTCAATACATTTTGTTTATTTTGCCGTAGCTATCCAAGTATATCTGATTGAAATAATCTTCTATAAAGTCTTACAATTTATAATGCTTATTCTATTTTCTGTATTTTTATGAGGCTACGCATTAAATTCTAGGCATAACTATAGAACCAGACGATAAATAAAATGTATGTCTCAGTTATAAGACTATCGAATTGACACTTTGTACTATAATTAACTTTACGACTACGAAAACTGACGTTAAGAAGTTATGCATTTTAAGGGGATGAAATACTCAGTAATTTTATTGCAGACCGACAAGTTCTCGAAATAATGGAAGTTAGTGAAAGATGTCGTCGCGAACAACTCAAAAATACTACCGCAAATGTGAACAAAGACTGAGCCATCGATATTCATGAATATTATCTTATAACTTGAAAAGTACACCATATGGACGCAAGCGAAACCATTCATTTTACACACTAATTTATCAAATACATCCTCTTAAAAAAAGTTTTTCTAAAAAAAATAGAGTCCTAGATCGTGCTATCATATCAGTTTATTGTTAGATCTTTTCTTAGTGTGTATCCTGACCTGCAGCGAAGCGTTTTGTGCCAACTGTTGCATTGTGTTGAAGTTTGCTTCAAGAATTGCCTGAGGTCCTGACTGCCAGTGAGAGAATGGTGAATATTGCGTGGCTGCAGCCCTGTACGACACCACGGTGGCGGGTGCACGTCTGTCACGCTCATTCTGTCCTGAAACTAACGTAGCTCATTTCTTTTGCACATTATACGTTAACGTAGCTAACGTAGCTCATTTCTTTTGCACATTATACGTTAACGTAGATAACGTAGCTCATTTCTTTTGCACATTATACGTTAACGTAGCTCATTTATTTTACACATTATACGTAAACGTAGATAACGTAGCTCATTTCTTTCACACATCATGTATAAACGTAGCTAACGTAGCTTATTTTTCTCACACATCATGCATAAACGTAGCTAACGTAGGTCATTTCTTTCACACATCATGCATAAACTGAGATATTTTGAGCTTCAATTATGAGCCTAGGAAGCTTAACTTGCAGTTGGCGTGTCATACGTATCTAATATTTGATTTATCACGGAATTAAGAGTTACTCAAAAAAGTTATCACGATTTTCTTTCAATTTCGCACGAGCCTTTTCGAAAACCTGAAAGATATATCTTTCAAAATAATAAATATTTAATTGATCTCACCTCTTATGGCAGCTGCCATGACTGGAATGATCAACAGTAGGAAGGTGACAATACGACTGCATTTTTGGTGGTGCGCCATTTTCACGGAACTTCACAGAAGTAGCACGAGGAAAAATATTATTGGTTTCACAAACTTGATGGATTAACGAGGACTTTTGCCTCCATGTAAGCTGATCGAAGCGAAAAATGTTTAAAAGTTCTTCTTATTATTATTGATGTTATTCATTGGAAGTTGAACTGTAGGAGAGAAAAAGCAACTTTTTCATAATTGTTAAATAAAAATTTTTAATATCCCTCAACATTGCCACATCACTGAAAAAATTCCAGAGTCGGGAGGCACGTAGTGCTAGTAGATTCATGAATAGTGTACAAAAATAGCATATTCGTTGGTAAAGTAAAACGTGAAACAGAACTCTAACTTACGATACTTCGAAAGGAGACAGTGTCTGTTAATTCAGTAGCGTGTGAAGTGCATAAATATAGAGCAGACACCCGCCTCGCATGAAGCAGTGCAGAACACGAATGACTTGCTACATCTGAATATGGTAACGACTGTCTGTATCACAGCCCCTTGACCAATGAAGTGATTCTGATTTGCTAGAGGCCAGACCTGCATAATTTTCGTGGGTGCGCTTCCTTACTGCACTCCAAAAATTAGTTGAAAGGGCGTTCATAAGCAAGCGTTTTATCTTACGTAAAGTAAATAAGAGTGGAAAGCTTTTCTTCTCAAATACTGCTACTGAGAGTACATATGACGTGAATATAAATGCATTTTGCAGGGTTGTGTTGTCTTCTGAGTTATCTGTTGACGAGAATTGGACGGTTATCTCTGTTGCTGAAGGGCTTTCCCTGTGCCATATGCTGCTTGCAGTCTGCTCATCAATGTTAGATGATGAGTTTTGCCCGTTGGCAGATCACGAATTCTAACGAAGCTCTCTATTCTATTTTCATATTCAGCGTCGGAAGGATGCATCTACCCATGTATTTATTCGTTTACAAAGGCATGCATTAAAACAAGACTTCTCAGTTCACCAATTCAGGTTTGCATTATGGCTTTTTTATCCAAAAACTGTTTAACTTTACTATCGTTCAACATGCTTGTCAAGCAATTTTTAGTTTATATAAATGGAATGTTGAAAATGAATTACTGAACCTTTTATTTCTGAAACACGAAATACAGTGTTCTATTAAACTCTCAGTCAAGTACAGTACTTCATTATACAGTAACCTCTCGTTATACGGTAATTTTTTATCCGGTAAATTCACGGTTACGGGGACTATTTTCATGTCTGTAAGGGTGCCTTTCGACGAGCTGGACCACATATCCTATTGTTACATGTACGACTTGAAAGCCTTGGCATGATAGAAATGTGAGCTTGGTGATGTCAGCGAGTCATGTGCGTGATAAAAGTCATTAACCTCAGGAGTTAAGGACGACATCTTCGACACTGATGCCCACTAAATTCTGGAGTGATTACAGATTGACTGATATGATTATGACCTTGATTCTATAATTAGTGGGACTTGACTATTACTGAAATTCCAATAGATTATGGAATAATTGTAGATTGACTGATCGCTTGCATATAGAAGAATAACTCATGCTGGAACTTGGTACAGTTTTCTAAATTTAAATGAAGAGGAGTGATATGACGGGGCAAGTCTTTCAAACCAATAAAATCAAGTTCTACAGACTTAAAAACCGAACAAATATAATTCGTCCGTGAGATGAAACACTGCAAAGTTTCTGACATGCTTACGCGTCGCAATGGAAGATAGCGAAAGGGAAAACCGTTTTTATTAACCCTTTAGCGACCAATTTGTTTTTCTAGTTTCTACATTTAAGCTCACAAAGACCGTCTGTACACTGATGCAATGAAGCATGCTGAGAGCCAGGCAGCCAAAAGAACGACGCTGTAACATGCCGAAGCGTTCAAACCTAGTAGCAAGCTCATATTGCTCACTGTTTAATTATTAGAACAATTCTCCCAAAGACCGTGAAAGGCGACCGAATAGTCCACTTGGTCGCTAAAGGGTTAAGGCCGAGGTCTCAAATCACAAAAATTACGCGTACCGAATACCAAGTAACCCAAGTGACACCAACTCAGTCGAGTAATGGAGAAGAAAGAAGTTAATTTGAATTAACGAGTCGCGCAGGACAACTAGTTCACAAGGAGTTCAATCGACGCTAAACTAAAATGTGAAAGGAAACGAGTGTAAACGACCAGACTTCGAGTAAGTACAAAAGACGTCTCAACGTCTGATGCTTTACTCCGAGTACTGCATGTGAAGAGCTGAGATGCATTGCAATAATTATAGAGTTAATATCAGTAAACGTCTTGAAGGTCAAACCTAACATGACTCAGTCTTGACTCCCGCCTCTTTTGCCGCAACCGCATGGGAATCCGGTTACTGGGTGGGTACTGTGTAAACTATTTTACTGGTTTTATTCTACTGCTTTTTACGTGTTACCTGCTAATTTGCACGTTAAAAGTCGTATATGTGCTAACTGTTATTGTGCATGTTAACTGTTATTTTACGTGCAGACTGTTATTGTGCACGTTAACTTTTATTTTAAACAACAATAGTGTTAAGCTATCAAAAAGTTAACGAAAAAGTTGTCAGAACTTTCTGTGTGTGGTGACATTACAGCAGCCACCAGCCTGACCATGTCAGGACTGTAAGCTATAACTGACAGTAATATTGTCTACACAATAAGCTACACCTGACAGTAATAATGTCTACACAATAAGCTACACTTGACAGTAATAATGGTCAGTAATGAACTTTCCCTTACGTCTCATGCTTTTATTTTAGTCAGAAAGTTTCAAACTTTTTGAGCGTTAATTAAGGTGCGTCTGTCGATATTTCACTTCGAACTTGCCGCCCTTCTCTTTATATTTGTACATGTTGGTTGCATTCAACATGAACAAATATGCTAATAAGTTTGAACTAAAAAATCAGTTGCGTGGTCTATACTTCATTGTGAATATACTTCATATATACATTAAATAATATATATATATTATTATAATAATATAATATATATATTATATATATTATATAATAATATATATATATATATATTAATACTTCATATATATATATTAAAATATCCATCAGACAATAAAATGCCACACGCTACATAATGAACTACTCCCATGTGATATCGCGCTATTCGGTTAGGAAGATATATACAAATTTTCTTCAAGGAAGCAACAGGAACCTTGGGTCGAGCAGCTGCCCTTCTAGCCCCTTGAATGGCGTGGATGCCATTGATACTCCGAGGAGAGGGGGACCAGGGGGCGGTGGTCCCATTCACAAACGTTGACCCGCGGACTGAGTTGACTGAGGTACTCTCCGTGTCTCAGTCGCTGCTCAGACGCGCTGTGTAGTCCGGCGTGTGTGGCGGTATTGTGTTGTTGTGGTAGGTTTGACTGGAGTACGCGCGTCTGCAGCATGCAATCTGAGCCATGGACATTATGATGGTTATGTGCACATACTAAATGGCGCAGTTCTTAACCCCCAGTGACAGAAAAACTTGTGGTTTGTAGAACTGTCTTGGATTTTCCGTTGGTTGTAGCTTATATGACACTGAAGTGTGACGTTTCAATACAATAGCTAAAAATTGACTGCTGATATGACTGTGAATTGTGAATTAAGAACTAAGTTTATAGTGTTTCATACATTTATAGCCATAATAGGCAATTGAGTTCAGTTCTTAAAACGAATTTATTGTACACAGGAACTCGTTAGCATATATTCTCATTTATATGGCAAATGATACAAAACGGACAATATTGACCTATTAACATGAGCTATTAATATTTCTTGAATAGTTTCTAGCCACTGGGATACCAACAGTTGCAGGTACTTCATTACCTCACTCTCGGCTGAAATGTATTTGTTTCATTTCTACCTATCAATCATTCAACTTAGTATGGTAGTAGTACCTTGAGTTTTCTTTCATAGCGAAATACATTTTATTTATACAAAACATACTAAAGTAAAGATCATGCAACTGATTTCTTAGTTCATATTTGTTGGCATATGTATATCTAGTAATGTATTTATCTATCTAGTAATATATTCATAATCTAGTAATGTATTCATATACCTAGTAATGTATTTATCTAACTAGTAATGTATTCCCATACCTAGTAATATATTCATATACCAAGTAATGTATTTATTTATCTATTAATGTGTTTATGTATCCAGTAATGTATTCATACATCCAATAATTTATTTATGTATCTCGTAATGATTTCATGCATCCATTAATTTACTTACGTATGTAGTAATGTATTTATCTTTTTAATAACACCATGCCTTGACGAAGCTTTACTTCTGTTGAGTCAACTTGTCAAGTCGAGTTTTCCTTTATTTTGGAGAGCTTCATCACCGTCTGCACAGCCCACCGCTGTCAGCAGAGCGTGGTCCACTCTATGCAGGGTTACTGCATTCTCAGTCATTGGATTCCTTCGTTGCATTAAAAATCATTGTAGTTATGATCGCTCCTCGTCAGTTCCTTAGAGACAATCCTTTTAGGAATGACAACATCGTTTTTGATGAATATTTTTTTATGTAAAGTACTCTATCATTTCGTTTATTATTTTGTTGCATTTCATAACGAACTTCCAATTACGCGTTTCGTGGAATACTTTTATGTAATTTTCAAGCCGTACGCTTTCATTTCGCTCATTGTTTTATTGTTGTTCACGATGTCATTGTGATGAGATTGCCGAAAAAGTCGCTTAATTACACTTGGCCTCCTGAAAAGTCGGCAACCGTGACGCGCTTACTTCTACACTGCTATCAGCAGCTCTTATCTTTCTTCAGACTTCGCTGATAAGGGCAACAAAATTTTCCTGATGAAGTCCTCCTTGATGTTATTTCAGAACAATGATACTTTCATGCTCATAGATAATCAGCAAAAACCTCAACAAACACATCTAGAACACCTGAATTTAAAGCTTAACACGGATACATTTATCGTCCTTCATATGTTAATACTTATTTTACAGGTATAAGCAATGATGCAATGTACCTGTATATAAATCATCATAAATCACTTTACGATATAGAATATCATGGGTCGATTAAATGGCGATATTCAAACACAAGGTTACGTTGTTTTTAAAAATTTCCTCTGATTTATTTATTCCTGTTTCTGATATGCTTAAAATAACTCAAAGTGAAAAACTTTTTTGAAAAGTAAAGTAATAACGAATAATAGTAATAATACAAGTGAAAGTAAGATATTAATTTTCGAGCTGTTTAAGATGACTAAAAGTGAAAGTAATAAATCCAGTTCGTTCCTGTGCAATAAAGTTTGAATAATTACGCATTGAAGTATTTTCCGTTTTTTTCGCAATAATTCTGAATTTAAATTTGCACTCAATTGTTATGGCATGATTCCTGACCATAAGCCACTCATATTATGTAGCAAAATTTCTAGTCGCACTTATAAAAAACATTTATTTAGCCAACAGAAGGTGCAATTAAATTGAATTAAATTAAAATGCAATTAAAAGGTGCATCGTCATTCTCTCCACGGAAGCATAGGATTCTTGTGCGTGGGGCTGCACTGTCAGGCAGTGAAATGTGCGATAAAATGTACAACTTTTTTCCCATTCAGTTATTTCTCCCTCTAAATATGAAACAAGAGATGTTTTTTGTTGTTGAGTGATCAAATAGCTTGACTGCTATGAAGATTGTCAATGTCACGACATTATTAGTTAACATATCGAGGCACGTGGGAACTGTGAACGTTTTAACACGTTTGTTGCGATTGCCTAGCTGGTGCAAATCTTTACTTTGTACATACAGTCACTAGAAAGCTTTGAAAAAATTACAGAACCTAACCTGAGTGACCCGCCGATGGGTCGCATCGCAACAAACGTTAAGCTTATGATGAATTCAATTTGTTACCATTCTGTCGAAGATTATTGTCAGAATATCTATCTTGTAAAAAGATATCGATATAGAAAAGAAGGTAATGTTAAAGTATCATACCAACGTCCCCACAGATAAGGATATCTTCCAATTAATCTGAAAAAAATTCTTTGTCAATCTGCGAAATTTGATCTAGCGACACAGGTCTCTTTGGTGCCTCGTTAAAAGCTAAGAAACAACTCTAATTTCACGACAGTGAATTTCTTAATGCAGGTGCCCAACCCACGAGAGAAGGCAGTTTTACAGGGCAATTTTCTTCTTACGGCAGACACGTGACGGTTTCGACGCTTGCCAATCTCCCAATCAAAGTTCAACTCTAGTATAAACCATAAAATATCGTGTATATAAAACCAGCTCTCAGAAAAATGTCAGTGCTAGGAACCTCGATTATAAAAGGACGGCTTACGAAATCAAGACGACCTTTCCGCTCGTTAGCACATTCGAATCAATTCACAAGCTGTTCTTTTCTATCAAAATGACTATTGAACATTTGTTCGGCTCATATTTCCGAGTAAGTCGACCCTAAATGTCATCGAAAAGTCCGGCAAATTTTGCAGTTTCTAGCATTTACTAAGTTTCTTCCTAATGATTTCAAGTCCTAAAATTTGCAGTAGACATTTTAGCACCGACATAGTCTCAATTTTCCAAAGCCCCTTCAAGTGATGGTAAACCAAAATCTTAACTGAGATTGTCTTATATCAAAAATGTTTATTACGTTCGTGTTGTACTCTATGAATTTCAGGTGAATTTTGCCTCATGAGAGATACATTTTAACGTAAACTTAATTCTCTCTCCAATACCTATGTTCTAGTGAGGTCTGTAATTTTTTAACGCTCTAGTTCAATTTGTGTATGAGTACGACGGTGTACAGATTAGATATTTCATGAAGTTTCTACTTTCAGTAACTCACCCAATATAATCGTACTGTGTACATCAGTTGACTATTACAGTTAAAATGCATGGTAAGGTCTAATCACTTTTTAATGTCCTAAATGCATAAACCTTGGCAGGTACGAGTTATTTCTGTTATATAACTCATTAGAATGTCACGCATTTTTCAATATGCACTCGATCTCTTTTGTCACGAACATAGTTTTTCCTCCTTAACCCTCTACCGCCGTATGGCACTCACGGGGAACATCAGAAAAAATGCTAATTATGTTAAAATTATATTATATGTGAGCAATATGAGGTTGCTACTAGGTTTAAACGCGGCGGCATCATACAGCGTCGTTATTTTGGCTGCCTGGCTCTCAGCATGCTTCATTGCATCAGTGTACAGACGGTCTTTGTGAGCTTAAACGTAGAAACTAGAAAAATAAATTCGTCGCTAAAGGGTTAACACGTTGCCTCCGATTGCCGATTGGTGTAAATCTTCACTTTGTACGCATAGTCACTAGAAGGATCTGAAAAAATTACAGAACCTAACCTCAGTGGTACACATACGCACCACTTAGGAGTCAACGTGTTAAGCTGTTGTAAAAGGATACTTGAAGATATTAGTAGTTTCCAGTTACACCCTCGAATACAGGACTTCCAAGGTGTGGAGGCTATACTCCTATACGTATAATAGGGTAGCAACTCGTGATTGCAACTCCGTTCAATTCTTAGCATTCCTAATTCGAACACATTTATAAGACTAGCGGCCAGCTGGTAGAATGCTTCGTTTCTTCATAGGGGCAGAAACCACGTAGTTTTACACCTCTTCGATTAGTAAGCTTAGCTTCGATATGCTGTATCCTTCCACAGAATTTTTCAAAATCTATCTTCATACAGCCAATAGTTTCTTCGTTGTTTTCCTGCATTAACCCTTTAGCGACCAAGTGGACTATTCGGTCGCCTTTCACGGTCTTTGGGAGAATTGTTCTAATAATTAAACAGTGAGCAATATGAGGTTGCTACTAGGTTTGAACGCTTCGGCATGTTACAGCGTCGTTCTTTTGGCTGCCTGGCTCTCAGCATGCTTCATTGCATCAGTGTACAGACGGTCTTTGTGAGCTTAAATGTAGAAACTAGAAAAACAAATTGGTCGCTAAAGGGTTAAGTGGTGCTTGACGTTCACCAACGAAACAAGTTTCAAATACAGCCGTGTTTCTACATCAACAATTGCTGTTCATCAGGATTCGCAAGAGATTATCTTTTATAGTTCAACTACGGCATTATTCCGTCATATCTATGGCTAAATTTTCGCCGACCTCTGTTCCAGCTCCTTCCAAATCTATTCTCCCTTACACTTAACTTAAAAATGCAGTTTTTTACAGTCCTTCAGTATGGAAAACTGTTACGATTGTTGTTTCCTTATAAGCTGAACTAATGTTCACTTGCAGCTAATATTTAAAAAAAACACGTTGATCTAATTTTGTGTGAAACTGAGTTGGAGGAATCCTCCCCTCCCAGTTAATACGACAGCAGTACCCTAGCTCCTCCACTTATGGAGATGAGCTCCCTGAGCATGACCTTACTGAGAGCCTCAGCGCCGGCGACGCTGTCTCTCGGAGTCCATGACCCGCCGACTCCAAAACTCGTTTGAACTCCTCTCAGATTTGCGAGCTTGTACTGTTTCGAAGGCTTCGTCAAAATTCACAGTGACTATTTTTCGTGGTTGTGAAACCTGCTATCGCAAGGCCTCGGAGATTTTTTGCTGTCGTCATTAGCTTTCATTTGAACTTTAAAGTAAAATGTAAAGATTTGCGTCTTAGTCTTCTGGTGACAAGGGAAGTTCTTTGGGTTGAAAACTCAGTGTATGAGACAGAATTTCGCTGCGAAATTCTTACAAACTTATCAGTAAGTATCAAGCAGAAGTTTTACATTTTGACATCTTGTAGGATTTGAAAGTGACTTAATTGACTGAGACTTAATTGAAAAAAATACTACGTAAGTATAACATTGAAATCGAAGTGTATACCAATGATAATCATAGTATTATTATGCAACGTTTTCCCTCGATCTAATTTGCTGTTCATTTGCGGATCTAAAATACATAGACATCCAGGCCTGGAAACAGAACACAGCTGGATAGTTATCAATTTTTTAT
Organism: Trinorchestia longiramus; assembly: GCA_006783055.1. NCBI lineage: Eukaryota > Metazoa > Arthropoda > Malacostraca > Amphipoda > Talitridae > Trinorchestia > Trinorchestia longiramus. The sequence continues at coordinate 54,717 of VCRD01000691.1, read as the reverse complement.
TTAATCGCCAAGACTAACCCAAAATGAATGGGCCAAATTATAATGCATGGCGATAGTTGAGAATTTACGAGAGGCCATCAAACTTGCTGAGCATATTCATATGATTTGAGAGGTCACGAGACGGGATCTGGATTCAAAGGTGGTTGACCTTTTTCTGCAAGCCTAGATGGGCGTCCCTTCGCTTCACTTCATTATTTGTAAATTGTTTGTGTTTAGATGTAATAGTTTAAAAGTTCACCTGTAATTACCATTTTTAATTTTACGCTGATATTTCAGGAAAAGATTAAACGAAACATCACTAGGTGGTTAAATGCAAGGTCATCGTATTATTTACGTAAACCGTGTTTCCTCCTCACAGCAACATTATTTTTGTGCTCTTTTCAGCACGAAGATCAAGAGAATCAAGATTACGAGTTTTATTTACTAGGTTGTCATTATTTTCGTAAATTATTCAATTGTAGGCCCAAGCAATAAATATTCAGGAACGGGAGCCAGACAAACTCTGATTAAAAAATAAATGATAAAGTTTAGTGTGCTTATCAAAAACTTGTCATCACCGTGTATTTAATTCTGCAACTGCGCTCTCCATAACGAAGCACCATGCTGCTAACAGTGGTTAACAACTACATGTATCACCAAATTGGAATCTAGGAATAAGATATTGAAAAAATAGCAAAGCCTTTCTACCGCCACTGTTTTTACATTTGTGTCCTGGACACAGCCCGAGTCGCATTAGTGAAAATATTTGGTGTTGTTAAGGAAAATTGTGTCCTTATTAAAATAATTTCGGCTTAGTAAATTCGTACACGGTTTCAGGTAGTGGAGTCAGACATCACTGGATGAAAATTGTGGATTCGGAGTTGAACATTGAATTTTTATATGAGCGAATTCGGATATCTTACTTGCAGGGAAGTGGAGTTAAATATTCTAGTTAGAGAGTAGAGTTGGACACCCAAATTAGAAAAGGCGGAGTCGGACATTAATGAATTGGACGAGTAAAGTTGGTGTCAGACAACCCAGGACTACAGAAATCGGACTCGGAATCCGGGCAGAAGAGAAGCTGGAGTCTGGCATGAGAACATTAACACGTTTGTTGCGATGCGACCCACCGGTGGGTCACTTAGGTTAGGTTCTGTAATTTTTTCAGATCCTTCTACTGACTATGCGTACAAGGTGAAGTTTTACACCAATCAGGCAATCGCAACAAACGTGTTAAAGGAGTCTGTGGCTGCCAACACGCGCCGCAGTCCTCATGCATGCCAACGCTGCTACTCACACTCTCATGCTCCTACTTGACGCGCTGAACCTTAGCCGAGATCTCTGGGGCTGTTCAAGAGCGGAAATTCACTCTTCACATTGATTAACACGGGCGTAGACGTGCTCTGCTGAAGCCAAGTTAGCTTAACATTTTTTCGTGCTCTTTACGTTCTCCGTATGAAAAAATCAAGGTACAAGAGTTTCTGGTGCCCACTACTGAAGTTGCTTTTTTCGTAGCTTGGACTTGCTATTCCCTAGCACTCACTGTTATTAATTAGATAAATTTGTATTCTATGTAATTTGAGTGATAAAAATTGAAGTATATTTAAATTTTTGTGTTCCTAAAATTCATAACGTTGTTTCAATAATGAAAAGTCAACTGCCAAAGTTTCTGCACAGTTTTGTGTGAAAGCTGTATACAGTCTGAGATCTTAATACGTAGAGTTTGAAAAATAGTTTGGAAGTTATACTATCCATAATAATGAATGTCTGTAGAAAACTTCTTTGTACTTTATAAAAAGGGACTAAAGGAGTTGATCTGACAGCAAGTTTTGATCTTGCAATTGATATTTGTAAGCAGTGATTGTGATAACAAGTACATTAAATAATACAAGGCGTCCGTCATGTCTGCTTAGTATATAATCGTACGAAGAAAACATGCAGAGTATAATTAAAAGAAAACATGTTCACTTTTAGAGGTTTATGAAGCGAGCATGAGTCATAAGGCAGACCAGTAGTGTTGTAACGAACTGTGCTGGGTTAGAGAGGCAGGGCATCACCATGACCACCGCTAGTACTAGGCATGCCCCGCATACCTTCATTTGACCCGTTATTACAGCTGTCACTTTCACGACCGTAAAACGGTTACTTCGTGTTGTTTTTGCTACGAATTATTCTCCCTGCAGTTTTAATGTTTCAGGAGGATGAAAATTGACATTCAATTGAAGGCAAAGCTCTTAAATATTCCCCTACACAGCTATTATGCGGAGTGATTTCATGCCATTCAAACGTTTTCTCCACACTTGTTGCTGACTGCAACTGTAAAAAATACTCAATTCGTTGTCGTTACTAGCGTGCAGAAAATAATTCTAAGCGAATGCGTAATAATAGTTGTTGCCGTGTTTGTTCTAAAGCTGGTTTTAACGTCGTTTTATGAGCATTTTTTTCTGTGTGGTTAATATTGTGATGGCAGGAGGATAGAAGCTAAAAGATACGTTATTACCATTGTGTTTCGTGGATCGTTCTCCTCGGAGATTGCCCAAGGCTGACTAACATCACTCTTCTTAAGCAGAATACAACAAAAATTGCTCATTTAACAGAGGCCTATTCATTCCTGGGTGCTTGGTCTTTTCGTGGGCCTGTAAAAGCCATTCTTTAATTTATGAGAAACTTCCTGCAGCTTATCTCTTATCTGTGTTTATATGCTTCGGTGTGCGAACGAAGGATTCTGTAGTCGAACACACATGATGTTGCACTACAGGGAGGAGTTCTATGGCAAACATAGTGGTCAACTATTAAAGGTAATCCGTAGTTCTTGCAACTTGATAGAAATTGAGTTAAAACTTGAGTGAATTTTTACATAATGGATATTGATGCAAAATTCACAAGCGGTTTATCAAGAGTTTGGCCAGCTAAGTCATTAAATAGAAGCTCACAGAAGTGGTCACTCCCACTCATTCAGTGCTTTTATTTAGACAATTTTGTGCAAGTAATATGAGCGACAGAAATTAATCAAATGATTCACTTCTTGGGTTCTTAAAATTAATAACTGTTTTGTTAAGAATGAGAAGACAACTGTCAGGGGATTTCACATCACATCTTCCCTGTTCGTCCCCTGCAGTCAACAGGAGGAATGAAGAGGAGGAGGAGTTGTGAGGTTGTGCAGCGAGGGGCTCGAGGAATGGATGAGTGGCTAGGAGGAATAGGGAGTGCGAGGTAGAGGTGGAGCAGGAGTAGCTAGGAGAGGGGAAGTGTGGGGTGTACTGGCTGGTGTGGAGCAGGAGTAGCTAGGAGAGGGGAAGTGTGGGGTGTACTGGCTGGTGTGGAGCAGCAGTAGCTAGGCGACGGGAAATGTTGGGGGCTTATTATTATATGGTAGGACTTATTTTTTAAGTTTCAGCATGTTTGTTAGCAGACTTGTTTAACGAAGTACTGGAGTACAACAGAGGTCGTTGAGTTCCACACAAGTTGCTGGGCACATCAGCATCTGTTGTGTTATAATTTGAGTGCATCAGAGGATGAGAAAGTGATGTTGTTAAAGCGGGAATTATTCGTAAATGTTTTCGGCTGAAGCTGTGATCATCATTCAACTGAAATGCAACTGATATTATCACAAATTGTGCTGAAGTTTTTTGTCTCGAAGTGTACCACGTGATAGATGCTTGAATGTGTTATCGAGTATTAACGGCTATTTCCATTTATTACCATTCATTAATTTCACATATTATGGGATATAGGTGTGGGTATTGATTAAGAGTGATGCATCTGGTTCTACGCATTCACTGTGGAGATGGCAGTAACAAATAAAAACTCTAAAGTTTTTGAACTATTAGCAAACACTTCGAATTGCTTTGTTCTTTATTTTTTCTCTCTCTATGAGCAAAAGGCGACTACACTATGCATAAGGCAGGACATAAATACGGGCTCGAAGTAAGACCCTTGCCCTTCCAATGAAAAACCTGAACCCTTGCGAAAACTTGACTCCTGAGAGACTGCTTTTAGTCGTAAAAGTATTTTCTATTTCACTGATGAGAAAGAATGACCTAGCGTCTCTAATCCTCGACGAAGAGGTCACAGCCGTCAGGCGAGGCTGAGTCAGCACTTCTCTCAATGTTGTGAGTTTCTGCACAAACTCAAATGAATGAAGTGTCAGGGAAAATTTTCCCCGCGGTTCACGAAGTTCTTGTGAAACTCTGTAGCCACCTGCCCTCAATTCCGGCTGGCATCGCCACAATCGTGTGAAAATCAGTGCTGAATTCAAGTTTTTTAGAGCACCTGGCGTTAAATTATTCGAAAATACACTAGGAAACATCAAGAACAATTAATGAGATGATTGTGAAGTTATAATTAGATACGCTCCTGGTAGAACAACCGGAACAAACAGCATTAACGTGCTAATTTGTAATAAAAACTAGCTAAAGATTGACATATTTTTGTTGACTTCAAAACGTTTGGAGTAAAACTAACTTGTGGGTGTCGTACTTTGGGCGGACGCTGATCGTCTTGCTTCACTGCACAGCTCACACATGAGACACATGTTTGTTGCACAACCTCACCACGAGACATACAACACACATGAGACACATGTATGTTGCACAACCTCACCATGAGACATACAACACACATGAGACACATGTTTGTTGCACAACCTCACCACGAGACATACAACACACATGAGACACATGTATGTTGCACAACCTCACCACGAGACATACAACACACATGAGACACATGTATGTTGCACAACCTCACCATGAGACATACAACACACATGAGACACATGTGTGTTGCACAACCTCAACACGACACATACAACACACGTGAGATGTATGTTGCACAACCTCACCACAAGACATACAACACACATTGGGCACACATGTGTTGCACAACCTCAACACGAGACATACAACACACGTGAGATGTATGTTGCACAACCTCACCACAAGACATACAACACACATTGGGCACACATGTGTTGCACAACCTCACCACGCGATGCTTGCGGTGTGCACTACTCTCAGGCAATGAAACAATATTCAATCGACAATGCGTGACGAGTTGCTGCAAGCACGGAAATGTAACGTAAAATAAAAGCCCTTCCGAAAAATATTAATGCACAAGCACATCAATGCCTAGTTTTTTACCTCCTTTTTTATAAATAAGAAGTTCAATATGATTTTATTTTTATCGACTTATGTAATTTATATCTACACACTACGCTCAAAATACTAACACTAGTTCATGAATGAGATCACTTCAACATAAAATGGGACTCGTTTTCCCACCAAAAAAATAAAATGTCTGCTGTTTGAATTCACTAGAAGCGTAAAAAATTTGATGCAAAATGAGACGTCATTTTTAGCCTTATATTCGCACATTTTTACGAGGCAATAATAATACTGAGATTATTAACTCACAGAGCATCAGCTGTTACTATTCTTTTAAAATGTTTAATTTTTTGTTTGTAGAATCTATCCATTGTAACAAACGATTGTTTCTAATGGATAAATAAATGCGAACACGAACTTCTTTACTTCTAGATTATTTTGCACAGTAGTTTATTGACAATACTGCTATTACTATTATCAATCCAATACTAGTGTTAATCCAATACTACTATCTCATATGTATGTGCACAAGTGATCTATGACACATGAAGATGTTTATTCAGCATTTCTTTTCATATTTACAGCAGTCACGAGACTAACCCATGACAAAAGTTATACAGTAAAATTACTGTTACAATTCTTTACTTCTCACAAAATATCGCAGTTAAAGTTTTTCAGGCATAGAGTACATTTTGTTATCTGTTCTTGCCTATGAGTTAAAAACTTTGAAGTGCTTCTACTCTCTGTTTTCCAGTTGCACTTCTTGTAGGCTGTAACAGATCTCGTGGCGCCTGCGTAGACCACTTGCCACATTCAACTCGACCACTTCATTTCCATTTCATCTCTCGTCAATTCACGGTAATGAATCCGAAAAGTAATTGAATTCTCTTGCAAAGTGCACGCAATTTTTTTAGTCACTGGTTTTAAAAAAATTAGTAACAATTATCCGCTCAAGTGCCCCCAGTTTACTCAATACATTGCTCGCTAAGGTGGTACCGGAATATAAGTGGCTATTTTAATCCTTTCAAGCTAGTGTTGCAATCCAATGCAATAGAAAATTGTTCAACAATCTCTTTTTATCTCAAGCTTTGGTCATTTTTTGTTGAGACTCGATGAAGCATGCTGTTATTTTTCAATAAAAATTGTAAGTTGACGGTACATTTCGAAGTTGGTTGACCTGCCCCAGCCGGGCGTCTGTCTAGCTGATGACCCTAGCTCCAGTATGCCGCAACTCTCTGAGGTGAAGTTCCTGTTTTGAAATATTTTTCTTGTGGCTCTGATCATTACTGCACTTTTGTTACACCCTGGCTCTTACATCCACTGCATTAGTTTTGTTTCATTACATTTTGGTTTTGAAATATCACCAAGTGTCATTTCAGGTATCATTGCATTTTGTTTCTAGATCAGTTTTAGATTCATTGACCCAAGATCAGTCCTTTTTTTGGGGTTGAAAGAAATTTTTGAACCCCCAAAATAGAAATAGGGTTGGAAAATAAGGTTCTTCTACAAATAGAACTAAAACATGTTTAAGATTTTCGAACGTATTAAGAACCATTTCATTCCTTTGAATTTATCGAGCAGAGCACTAACACGTTTAATTTTCCTTCGTAAAAAGAGCCCTACATTTTGTCAACTATCAGGTCTTTTGTCCAGGTCTTGAGAGCGTAAGAATGACTTTCAGTTTCAAGTACTGAACTTAGAGAGCTCAGTGGCAATTGCTTCATCGCTGACGCAAGGCAGCTACCTAGCAAAAAAAATTCAGGTTCCAAAATTTGCTTGCATAATATATTGAAAGGTAAATTTGGTATCCATGAGTGCGTGGTATTGTTACTACCTTTCCCTTTTGTCAGTTTTTGCATGTGAAAGAGAATTGTGCACGGTAGAGAGACTGTGAGACTTTGAGCTATTTTTTAAAAGCAAATGATGTTGATGTATGCTATGCACAAATAAAAATAAGCTCTAAACTAAATATATTTTACGTTTGAAAATTTTTCGAATCTGCCTATAAAAGTGCAAATTCTGAGGAGAATATTAACAATAACCTTATTACTGATAATGATAAGATTGAGGCGAAAGTTTTAGGAAACCACAGTAATTCATATTAACATCATTCACAATAGTAAGCTCAAACTACTTGGACCTGTATTTAAAATTCAGGATTACGGGGTTATGAAATACTGTTCGTAATGTTGTATTTTAACATCGCGTGACATTGACTTTAACAGATTAACACGTTAACCGCCATGCCTGATATCAGAGATTTGTCACTACCGCCACGACTTTACCATTTTACGACTTTATCATTTAACCTTCCGTAAATATTTTAAATTAATTTTTGAAAATAATTATTAAAAATTTGGAAATGTACCACCGGTGGTACATGCGGCGGTTAACGTGTTAAAGAGAAACTAAAAAAAAGAAAAAACTTCTATGTTCATAATATGGTTCATATACAAAATGTAGTATAACATAGGGTGTGGAAATGCTACATTAATAATAAATCCTTGTATGGTAGGGAATACCATCCCGACGTTTGCAACGCTCGAAGTTAACATGACAAAACTTTTTAAAACTACAAAAAAATAAAAATAAATTAAAAAAACTCAGCATTCCTACTGCAACATAAAATTGCAAACAGTTGTGAAACTCAACTGATAAAAAAATTCAGCAAGAACCTCCATATTTACTATCATAAAGTCAACGTGTTTGAGTTACTGTTCGTAGAGAAATCACATCAATGTCGCGTTTGTTGAGTGTCTTGTTCTGTGTGCCCGTACTGGTGCGTCATAATCCGCTTTATTCTAGCACCTGTGACTGACATCCTGGATTTTGCTCTTCTATGGCAATACAATCGCTTGAGACCTTCCAAGTACCAGAACTGATCCACAGGATAAAGTCAAGTGTGCGTAGTGTGCAACATGTGCAGGTTTCCACCATGCAATCCTCATATTCTCTTTATAAATACCAAGTTTTATGTCACATTTCCATCATGTTTTTCTGGTCTTCGTCTCAGTGAATGGTGAAAGAGATAGAACCTAAGCACAGTTGTGAAATCGTGGGGTGAATTGAAGGCTGTTTTTCCTTCAGTTATCTTGAACTTATGAAGACATGAATATTTACGCAATAATAAATTCACATCCAATAAGAGGGAGAAAAAAACACGCTCAAATAAAAGTTACTTTTTCCTAAGACGCATGAAATATGATGTTATTGTAGATCCATGTTTTTCATTTTATTACATAGCCTCAAATTCTTGTTAAATTTCTTTTACGTTTATCATTATTGTGTTACAGAGGTGTGAAGCATTATTCATATGTACTCGTACATACTAAAGTATTGGGTCAATAAAAGTATTGCATGTTTGGTCTCATAATAAATCTGATTTCATAACCTGATTATAATTGCATTACAACTAGTTCCCGGATTGTGAAATACATCTTAAAACTCCATAGATATTCTCGATTCAGTTTTTGTTCTTTAGATTGAAGTATAGTAAGTACTGTTAGTAGGAATTCAAATTTCAATTGTTCACTTTATCTGATGTATAAAATGGAAATCATAATACTTTCATGTAATAGCATTATGTCATTGGGCCTTTTCGAGCTTGTAGTGGCATTGTAGAATGCTACAATGAATGGTAGTAGCAAATTTAACCCGAGGCTAGTTTGCTACCGATGAAATAAGGATTGCATCCATCGATTTTCAAGTATTACAGAGTAAACATTCAACAATTTCAATTGAATGAGAATTGTGGTAGAAAACTGTAACTTTCCATCCTATGCACTGGTATGTTTGAATTGTTATGTTTTATTTAATTACTTTCTGTGTATTTTCAGGTAAAATTTCTCTAGATTAATCTTTTCAGAAAACACACTTTTTGAAATATTTAAGTGTCATTGCTATCTCACCCTTTGAGGTCAAATGTATTTGCAATTATAGTGCAGGAACAGTTACACTTCATCTGCATTTCATGTGTTCAATGAACGTATTTGATGATACTTTTTGTCATTAGAAAAAACTGTTCATGTTGACAGTGTATGCCTGAATTGATCGTCACTAAAAGACTGCATTTCAATGCATCAAATTTTCTAGTCGAATGAGCCTCTGCGTCGTTAAATTTGTGAATTTTCTACCGAAAACAATGTATTGCCTAAGTCTTCACGCTCAACTCCCTGCAAAAATTTGGCTTTGTACCATGGCTGCGTAGCTGCTGTGACTCTCAACTCCTCCGACGCTTCAGAAGCTTACACCTTAAGACATGGCCTCGTACGAAGAACTTGCGTTTGAGTGGTCCATGCTGTGTCAGGACTGCACAGAGTGCTGGACAGAGCCAGGTATGTACTGCACTTACGTTGCAAAACGCACGTTCTTGTTCAATAAACGTCACTGTACTAACATATGGAAATACGTGTTCATATTCAATAAACATTTCAAACCATTTGTGGCTGATAACTATAACTGCTGGACTGAGCAGGTAAGTACAGTAGTTTCTTTTTGAAATCCATGTTCAGATTCAATGTTTGTTTCAAACGATTTATTGCCGATAAATTTTGCAGATGGACCGAGACAGGTATATGTATTTTTTTGTTTTAATGTGTATGCTCATATTCAATGGCGCATTTCAAATGGTTGATGTAGGATAGATCTGACTACTGCTAGACTTACTGTAGATATCTGTACTTTCACCACTTTATTGCACGCGTTTGTGATCCATGTCTTTTTAACGTCATTGCGGAGGCCGACTGCTTTGAATGCTCAGCCTCAGCTACAGACATGTAGGTGTTATTCTTGATTGTATGCACAACCTTGTATTATGATCTTGACATCTTAATATTATGATCTTGACAACCTAATATTATGATCTTCACATTCTAATGTTATGATCTTAACAACCTAATATTATGATCTTCACATCACGGCATGGGACTTCGGTATTGTACGGCATGGGACTTCGGTATTGAACCAAGAATGAGCCAAACGGCTCGTTCCTATTGCCTTATTCTATTCTTAATATTATGGTCTTAACAACCTAATATTATGATCTTGACATCTTAATATTATGATCTTGACATCTTAATATTATGATCTTGACATCTTAATGTTATGATCTTATCAACCTAATATTATGATCTTGACATCTTAATATTATGATCTTGACAACCTAATATTATGATCTTGACAACCTAATAAAATAATCTTGACAATCTAATATTACAATTAAGCAATTCTTACGGAAGCTTTCTGTAGCTTCGCAGGAAATATGTAGTGGGCAACGGAAATATATTGTAGTTTCAGTTGGGTGATGACAACCTCGAGCTAGAATAATACATTCATCAGTATGTTTAAAAATATTTTTATGTCAGTTATAATTTTAGACTCGGTGCTATTGATTTTATGCTTCATTGGTGTGATAGTTCATGCAATTGTCCAGACATTGTTTTTCGTCGCGGAGATAATGGGAAATGAAGACAAGCTTCCAATATTATTCAACTCAAACTCAATGTTAATGACTGTATCCAGATTGCTTTATGTTGCCTGTAGAGACGGTGAGCAGCACATGCAGCACTAGCGTGATGAGCTGCAGCACTAGCGTGATGAGCTGCAGCACTAGCGTGATGAGCTGCAGCACTAGCGTGATGAGCTGCAGCACTAGCGTGATGAGCTGCAGCACTAGCGTGATGAGCTGCAGCACTAGCGTGATGAGCTGCAGCACTAGCGTGATGAGCTGCAGCACTAGTGGACAGAGCTGCAGCACT
>VCRD01000691.1:9873-43794 GCA_006783055.1 Trinorchestia longiramus | reverse complement strand
TAGCGTGATGAGCTGCAGCACTAGCGTGATGAGCTGCAGCACTAGTGGGCAGAGCTGTGCTGCACTAGTGGGCAGAGCTGTGCAGCACTAGTGGGCAGAGCTGTGCAGCACTAGTGGGCAGAGCTGTGCAGCACTAGTGGGCAGAGCTGTGCAGCACTAGTGGGCAGAGCTGTGCAGCACTAGTGGGCAGAGCTGTGCAGCACTAGTGGTGGGCAGAGCTGTGCAGCACTAGTGGCAATCACAAGGCTTTGCGTATTTTCAAGCTTCTTAATATTGATTACAAAATGTAAAATAATCAGATATTATTAAAGAAGTTCTCATGAAACGTAACGAGTAAATGCAGATCAAGCAAGAAAATGTGATGGAACTTTTATAGTTTCGTCCGGATTCGTTTCTGCTTAACTCAGTGTATGTTTCTGGAAATTTACACAACTCATTGCAACTTTTACTAAGATAACAGTGATTTTCATGGAGTGTAGTAAAATCTACTGAGATCACCGAATGTGCACGAATATTTTCGTTGAACAGGCTGTAAATTCAGACACACTGAAGTCTTGTCCTCGAGGCTAGTCGTGATGTTGCGAGTTTCTTGAACTTTTCTTCCTTATCACGCCATCTTGTTTTTTCTTTTCAATTTTCCTTCCAGCGTCGCTTCCTTCAGCGTCTGGGACTTGCTCTCATCAGGGCTGCAATCTGTCCAGGCATGTGCAGGTCGTAGTCTACGTCTTCAAATGAGTTCAAGTCGAATAACAAACAATACATGCTATCTACAAAAATATAAATTGAAGAAATACGCATGTACAGACCAGATGTTCATGTCACTAGCACAGGATGTCTTCGGAATTTCTTAGTTATTGGGGACTGTAGGAAATTTTCCTAAGTCGATCTGGTTATTTCTACGTGGTCTGTGCAACTAGTCTAACCCTGAAGCCCCATTCATACCAGCAAGTACCGATAAAATGTGAGCGTCAAACTTTTTTTGAGAAATTTAACCCGTGACTGTAAAACAATGTATGACTGAACTATTCTTTTTTCAAGGAAAACAAGCACCTGATGAAGATTTTTAACCTAAGACAATCTCAGTTAAGATTTTAGTTTACCATCACATGAAGGTGCAAGATGCTTGCACCTGATTCAGCATTGAAGTTTAGTAACACATTTAATGCATTGCTCCTGATATTCCCAATTTAACTAGGCGCTCAAAATACAAAGGATGTATAAAAACGGTTCATTGTTTTCGATTCCAAAACAATGACTTTAATCATTCTACATCGTTCCTACTTCTTACAATTGAGTCTCGAAAAACTCCGAATGAAAATGCAAGTAAAATATGGGGAACAATTCTTTGAATGTCACTCCTGACTTTTTGTAATATTTTACTTGCATTGACTTGATCTAATACGAAATCCACGTTTGTCATTTATGAGCACTGTTGTGCTTCATGAACAGTTCAGCCGCTATTCTGGTGCTTTCTTGACATTTTTTTGTGATTGTGAAGCTGTTCAGAGAATTTGGATGTTAGACCTCATTTTTAGCGGGTACTTTTGAAGGGACCTTTTGTACGGCATTTCTGAACTGATTCATAGGTCGTTCAAGAAATAGTTTTCTTTCTTGTTATCACGAATATTTGTACTTAGAATTACGCTTGATAAATATCCCTGTAAAACAGACTTTCTTTCAGCATTTCTCGATGCATTTTGGCTTTACCTACGAAAACTTGATATCATCATTTGAACTGTCAGAGCGCCTTGAGTAGCCTCTAATATGTACCTTCGAGCTACATGTCTTAAAACTAAGCCTCCTGGCCTCTATATAATTTTATGCTCTATATTTGTAGTCTTTATACCTGCGTAAAGTGGATAAAAATTTGAAGTATGAAGCGTTAATGTAAAATGAAGCTCAAGTCCATACGTTGTGAGTCTTTTTCTAGTACTTTTGCACAAGACAAAAATAAGCTTCCAGCATCACTCATTTTACATTAGTCGAAATTATAACTGTTTTTGAACGCTGCACGGACGCGAGGGAACATATTCACTCAAAAAGGAGTCAAAACTCGCGTGAAACTGCGCATGTGAAATTAGTTCAGGTTCAGAGGCACCGTACACTGCCGACAACACAAGCCAGCATGTGTGTCTTCTCTACAACAGCTTCGGCCGCACGATGGCCTGTAATTCCGGCACGCTGCTGCAGCACGTGCAGTACATTCTGCTTGCGGTGGTGCACTTGCTACGAATTAACTCGACGAGGCAATGCTACGGCTGCTGAATGATCCACTTTGGGGCTTCATCGCCCTGTAATAACCCTTGATTCATAGCTTCATGGCACATACATAAAACATAAGTGCATACATTTTCTAAAATTGTAATGCAAATATTAGGTATGCAATTTACGAGTTGGGATTTATTGTTTGGAATGTATATATTTCTGTCTGAGCTTCTTAAGTATATCTTGGTTTCAAACTTGCTAGAAGCAACAATTTTAACGTTTATTTTGAACTTTATTGAAGTGGAAACTTTAGCAAGGCGACGAAAAAGTTTTCAATATGAGTCTTGAACTTCAGTTTTTCAAAAGCTTTTTAAATTTTGATATTCTACACTGCATATATAATGTGGGGGGTGAGAAGTCAACATGTAGTTTCTTATTTGACTTTTTAATATATGTTAGAATTTTTATTTGACTCCTAACATAATTTTTACAAATGAATAACACTGTCAAGAATAAATGATAATTTCGAGTAACTTCTGCCTAAAAGTTATTCATATTAGACGGCTTTCGCACAGCTGTAGTATCTCTTCAACGATCTTTGAGAATTGCCGTGGTTTTGAAGTTATAAATGAAGGGTGGACAGCACTAGTGGACTACTTGCATTTTTTCCCATGGTAAATATAATATATTTTCCACGGGAAAAAATGCAAGTAGTCCACTCCCGTGCTGTCGCTAACACAGCGCTGACAGAGGCGATTACGATCCAGTAGTTTACTATATGAAGGGTGGACAGCACTAGTGGACTAATTGCATTTTTTCCCGTGGGAAAAAATGCAAGTAGTCCACTAGTGCTGTCCACCCTTCAAATATCCGAGTCAGATTGTAACAAAATAATTAGAATTCGGACCGGTTTTTGATTCGTAAAAAGTAAAGTACCAACAAAACGATGTCCTGTCTTCAGATTGCCATAACGTATGCACTAACTTGACAGCTAACTGAACTTGAACTTTAGTTGTTGCATGAGCTAACTTGACATGTTGTCGACATACTTTTCTGATCTTCACTGTACAAGGAGATCAAATTGACAGCATATTTGACCCTATTGCTTGACAATTTTTTTCTTGGATTATCTGTAAGTTTTAAAATATTAGTGTCACGTTTCATTAAGATGGAGCTTCTCAGCTTACCCACGAATGATACAAGCAAAATTTCAAGGTGTTTGGTTTCAAAATATATTTGCCCACATAAGCTATTTTGAGGGAAAGTTATAGTATGCAAGGAGTAAAACTACTGACTACACCCAAGCTTGACAGGAGCAACCAAGTTCCCCACATAGTGGAGTGTGGCTTTCTTACTTAATTGATGGTTGCTAACAAAGATGCTAAGAACTTGGTAAAACGAAAGTGGAAGTAAATCAAAAATAATTTTTATATCGTGCGTGTCAACAATTTTTATACTACTATAAAGTCATCTTTTCCCATGATTACCATTGAATAAAAATAGAAAATTAGTTGTGTATGACTTCTATGCTTATTTACTTCACAAGACTGAGTAGCAAATTTGATGTATGCCCTAGTGTGCAAGGTAGACCACATTTACATTGTATTGCTTCCAACACACACACACACAAAACACCTGTTATTAGCTGCTACAAATCTCCCTTTTATGCATACATTTCTCCACACTGTCTACACTTCAGTTCTGATTCCTGGGAAAAATTCATTTGATCCTCAACAACCCGCGACAAAAATCCCATTAAGAATGAAAAACTCAACGAAATTTTAACTAAACGCATTTCTTCTGACACTGAAAGTGAGGAGCACGTGGGAAACTGTAACGGAAATCAAATAAACGAGTAAATAATTATCAGCTTATCCCGAGAACATGACAGGGAAGGCGTGTGAAGTATTTTATATTTATACAACCCCCTGGTCAGCTCATAGTTATTTTCTAACACAAGCACGGTTCATAACTAACATTTCATACGCAGTTTTAAATAACCTGATATATGCTTGGGAAATGCAATTATGATAGATTTAATTCACATAGATGTTATTAAAAATCCTTTGGAGAAGAAATACTTTTCAATGGGAATGAACAATTGTAAGTTGGACGGCTGCTCTTTTACTGAAAACAACTTCGTACGGAAGCCACCTGAGCAGTGTATGCAACGTCACTTCAGACTTTCCATTTGATTGTTAATACAAGCTGGTAACATTCTGTGATACATTAATGGAGCATAAACTCTAGTGTAAGCACCATTAAGACTATAAAAAATTGCAGGGTAAACCAGTGAGGGGATCTGTTGTTTTATTATCAAATTTGGTGAGTCGCATAGCAGTGAACGTGATTAAAATAACACAGGCTTGAATGTCTGCAACGTGCTTCACATTTGGAGATTACCTGTCACTAACTCTGTCACATCTTTCCTCTACTAAACTATACGCGCTATGCCATAAGACTTGGGAAGCAAACCACGATTGTAGCAAGCAGCTCGTCCTTGTTGCCATATTCTATTCTATTCTATTCTATTCTGCAAAGCTGCAGGAAAAATAGCAGGGTATGCCCCAGTTTGTGAACAAACCAGAGCGGTGGTCCTTGCGAATGTTGTCTTGTCCGGTTACAATAAAGCAATGTTCTTATACAGTCAAACTTTCAAAATGAACACAAACAGTGGAATTTAATTTTGACTCCGTAATATGAAATACGGCTCAGGAATACTGCAATTTGACCCAATGATTAGTTTGGGTATACAACGGCTTAGGTACACCGCAATTTGACCCAATGATTAGTTTGGGTATACAACGGCTTAAGAACACTGCAATTTGACCCAATGGTTAGCTTGGGTCTACTACAGCTCAGGAATAAACAGCGTTGGACAAAGATAGCAACTTTGTTTACAGGGAAAGTTAGGCGCTCTCTGCATCTCACCAACTCCACTCTCAGCCTTGAACGAGCAACAAAATGAGCACTTTTACAGAGGAAATATTTTAAAATGATACCTAAAAAGAAAGAGTTGTAGGTTTACAATTCTTGGTTACCGGACAATATAATTAATAAATACTCAATGATTTATTCTCTTAGACTTAAGCTGATAAACTGGAACTTTTACTACTGCTAAGTAGATATTTTCGCAGTGCACATCTTCATATTTTTATTATTGTAATTAATGCCTGAGTACTTCCTACAAAATTTTGAGCAAAGAAAGTTTGAATCTCTCATGTGGTCACGTGACCCTCTTCATTTTCTTGCCCCATCAGTAAAATCTTGCTTTCACTTTCTGATCAATGATGAGGGAATTTATTTTCGTTCATCAGTTTTCATAAAAGGATAATCTCATTTCTTCTTGTCCCAGGTACTTCTTTCTTTTATTTCTGAGTCTCAGTCTCACATTCATGGCATAGTCACAGTATCAATTTTATGAGGAAAACCTCCAAGTTAATCACTGATATAAATTAACCTAAATAATACGTCGCTCGTTTGCATGGTTAAGTATAAATATCCGTAGTAAAATTAATGGAGAATAACTTCGAACATCATCATTCGAATGAATGTATGAAACTACACAGTCATCCATTTGTACGGTCACTCCTGAGAGTTACAACCTCAACACCAGCAGCCATTCATGAACATGTTTTTTACATGAAACTTTCACTACTATTGCGTCGCTCCTCTTTAGCCTCGACAAGAACGAATTAAATGCAATCCTTACTGTAGAAGACAACATAAATACGACCTCTATTCAAGTTCTGCTCTCCAGCTGTGGATCTCCAATTCACAACTCACAGTACAGTGGAAATTCTTCGAATTCTTCATATCGATGAGTTAGCAGAACTCAAGAAATTTTTCCATTCTCGAAAAGGTTCTTCACTTTCCTTCTTTTGGTGGCCGACTAATGGTAAAATTGTCCTTCTGGCAGGATGTTAAGTTCAGAACTACCATCAACCATTGATGGTACAGGAAACTATATGCAGCGTTTTCAGCATTTTATTCTACCATCGTCATACCAAAAAAGTTGTGCGAACAACTAAGAACTTGAGTTTCACACTGTTGGTACTTCAAAGTCATTCGTTTTTTTCAAAGTGTTAGTCAAAACATGCTGGTTATCTATAATATACGACTATAATCGACACAGAGCATTCACCGACACAGAGCATTCACCGAAAGGGACAGAACAACTATCCAATCAGACCTCAACCGTCTTCTACAATGAACTGAAACCTGGCAAATGAGCTTCAACATTGAAAAATGTTCAGTAATNGCAATTTGACCCAATGATTAGTTTAGGTATACAACGGCTTAGAAACACTGCAATTTGACCCAATGGTTAGCTTGGGTCTACTACAGCTCAGGAATAAACAGCGTTGGACAAAGATAGCAACTTTGTTTACAGGGAGAGTTGGGCGCTCTCTGCATCTCACCGACTCCACTCTCAACCTTGAACGAGCAACAAAATGAACACTTTTACAGAGGAAATATTTTAAAATGATACCTAAAAAGAAAGAGTTGTAGGTTTACAATTCTTGGTTACCGAACAATATAATTAATAAATACTCAATGATTTATTCTCTTAGACTTAAACTGAAAAACTGGAATTTTTACTACTGCTAAGTAGATATTTTCGCAGTGCACATCTTCATATTTTTATTATTGTAATTAATGCCTGAGTACTTCCTACAAAATTTTGACCAAAGAAAGTTTGAATCTCTCATGTGGTTACGTCACCCTCTTCATTTTCTTGCCCCATCAGTAAAATCTTGCTTTCACTTTCTGGTCAATGATGAGGGAATTTATTTTCTTTCATCAGTTTTCATAAAAGGATAATCTCATTTCTTCTTGTCCCAGGTACTTCTTTCTTTTATTTCTGAGTCTCAGTCTCACATTCATGGCATAGTCACAGTATCAATTTTATGAGGAAAGCCTCCAAATTAATCACTGATATAAATTAATCTAAATAATACGTCGCTTGTTTGCTTGGTTAAGTATGAATATAATTAATGGAGAATAACTTCGAACATCATCATTCGAATGAATGTATGAAACTACACAGTCATCCATTTGTACGGTCACTCTTGAGAGTTACAACCTCAACACCAGCAGCCATTCATGAACATGTTTTTTTACATGAAACTTTCACTACTATTGCGTCGCTCCTCTTTAGCCTCGACAAGAACGAATTAAATGCAATCCTTACTGTAGAAGACAACATAAATACGACCTCTATTCAAGTTCTGCTCTCCAGCTCTGGATCTCCAATTCACAACTGACAGTACTGTGAAAATTCTTCGAATTCTTCATATCGATGAGTTAGCAGAACTCAAGAAATTTTTCCATTCTCGAAAAGGTTATTCACTTTCCTTCTTTTGGTGGCCAACTGATGGTAAAATTGTCCTTCTGGCAGGATGTTAAGTTCAGAACTACCATCAACCATTGATGGTACAGGAAACTATATGCAGCGTTTTTAGCATTTTATTCTACCATCGTCATAGCAAAAAAGTTGTGCGAACAACTAAGAACATGAGTTTCACGCTGTTGGTACTTCAAAGTCATTTTGTTGTTTTCAAAGTGTTAGTCAAAACATGCTGGTTATCTATAATATACTTTCTTCGACCATGACCTCATCTTTCAAAAATTTTTTGGAGCATGACAAGTGTGTGCGCAACTTTTTATGATCAAACGAGTAAAGATGAATTCTCAGATTTAATTATGACGATTAACCTGAATACTTCATTTGTCTATTTGTATACGACCAAAAACGTTTTATTTCTTGATTTAGTTGGAAAAGCCCACGGTATATCAATACAATAGTATGGTATATCATGCTATCAGTGATTTTGTTTTAATATGTTCGTTTTCGTAATTTATTCAAACTGAATTTTTAAGTGTAATGAATTTTTAACAGGACCTCAAGTATGAAGCTCTCTATTGTTTTGGATACGTAGAAATTTTACTGTGAATGTTGCCTTGCCGTAATGTTGCGTTGGGGTGCATTTGTGAAGTATAAACATTGTGAAGACAAGCCTATGGTACTACGCTGTAATGTGCTCGCTCATTTCTTTCATTCCATTGCATTCACAGGAATCTTCGTTCCAAAAGACGCCATGTAAAATGGCATTTATCTTTCATTTTATGATAAACTTGTTATAATTGATGTTATTCACTGAAATTCTTAACAGCTTTGTGTAAGGCTCTCTCCTCTTTTTATAGTTCACTAGTCAGATTGACCATTCCTCTCAAAATCCTTACACTGACGGCACCGTATCAGTAATTTAATCCTTTTTCTCTCTCAGTTTATAACAATTTCTTACGATAAATATTCGACACTTTCAGTGACGACATTTTTTGCCGTAAAGCCTTACACTCAAAAAGTAAGACCAAATTCAGAGTCCGTTACGTGAGTGCTTTGAGCGTAGTTGTGAAGGATTTGGTATTTCCGCTCTTTGTAGTCGTTCCGGTCACAGGTTCCTCAAAGGAACTCGATACATTGTTTGTGTACTCATTTGTAAGGTAATGAGGGAAGCTTCTAGCATTTATCACCATTACTACCTGGGTAATTGGGAGGTCATATTATAGCGCCTCTCATTATGTAAACGTCGATCCTATTATGCTTGTCAAAAAGCCCTGTTCGGTTTTAGAAAGTTTATCATCGAGAAAAAAACGGACTTTTTGGTCAACCCAATGTTTTTGTATTTGTTAGAAAGCAGTGGATTTATATCCATTGGACAAATAACTTTAGTCGTTAACTTTTAAACTGTTTTTATTAGATATAACCCAATGGTTTCAAAAATAATTCAATGAATTATTAATTTAACAGACAGTTCCCGTAGAAATTCCACAATTTAGATTTGACTAATTTGAAATTATTATACAGATAAATGCATTAAAGATTTACGACAAATTATAGTGTTTTAAACGAATACTTTTCATTAATATATACAGGACTTCCATTCTGCATCTTATCTACCGATAACATGGCCCAGATAGTACCCGTAAAAATTCCGTGATTTAAAAATGATAAAATTAATGATCTGTGATCTGTGCGATAAATACATTTTTCAGTTTTACCCGCGGTACCATCAGAATCTGAATATTTTTGATGAATACGTGCAGAACTTCTATTTTCTATCTTATCTACCGATAACATGACCGTGTAAGAGAAGAAAACTAATAACGGAAAAAAATGAGTATTTTATAGTGATCGGGTGTTTTTGGTATCCACAATACAATGCTTGTAATACATGCATACCCGTTCTGATTTCAGTTCAATAATTTTTTTTCAGTAATAGATAGGAAGTAATGGAAGGACACACACAGATACAGAGAGAAAGAGAGAGAGAGAGAGAGAGATGGAGATACATTGTCTATTATATATGTAGATTTCAATTCCTTAATTACACTTTGTGAAATTTAACACAAGTTAAAATTTGCATAGGGAATTTTTTCGTCTTTCGATAATGTTACTGTCTACCTTTGACCATATCAAAAAATACAAAACTCCTGCTCAAACCTTAAATGAAACACGAAAATCAAAAGAATGAATCATTCCTTTAAAAAGTATAAATCTGTTTTTCATTCATCTCAAGAGTTGTGCCTGCTGCCAATAAAATGTGCAGACGCTCTAATTTCATGCTTCCACTGAAGTGGTTACCTGCCTCACCACCTGGAACCAAGAGACGCTGCAGTCTCATGAGAACAACTCAAATTTTTCTCTCATGCGCTCAATGATTGCTAATTTGAGTTCCCAAAGAAAACAAAGAGAATACTAAGCCTGAGCAGGATTTTGAGCGTGATTTGGTCGTTTGAAAGAACGAGGAGGTTTGTAAAAAAATAAAAATTGCCGAGGAAATGTCCAGGCGTAAAATGAAATGTATGATATGTTTTTACAGGAACGTTTTATCACAATTAATATACGATGTAGAAGCTTTTTTGTAAAATTAGTTTTTTAAATATTCTCATAATGTGACACCACTTGTGTAACCAATTACACAAACAGAAAAAATGTCAGTACTAAAATAGGTTTTATTCTGCATTTTTTATAATAAATTGATTGGCTATTAAGCTATTAAAGTATTCAATCATCATACAATCAAAACCACACCGGTTGTAGGAAAGAATTTTGAGAAAATTCTTTCTAAAATCAATTCTGATCTTTTTGGATTTTGAATTTTTCTGCAGTATTTCATGCAGCCCGTCGTTCCTACCTGTGAGTCTTAATAAAAGTTCCTACCTGCGAGTCTTAATAGAAGTTCCTACCTGCGAGTCTTAATAAAACTTCCTACCTGCAAGTCTTAATAGAAGTTCCTACCTGCGAGTCTTAATAGAAGTTCCTACCTGCGAGTCTTAATAGAAGTTCCTACCTGCGAGTCTTAATAGAAGTTCCTACCTGCAAGTCTTAATAGAAGTATATTAACTAAACTGGAGAACAGGAAATTGACGGAACAGGCCCACACTTCCCTCACTTCTATCAAATTTATGATTTTAATTTTAATGCAAAAAGAAAATTTGTCTGTTACATGTAAAATTTAATGTATATAGAAAATTTTAAAATTGCCCAATACAATAAAGTTGTAACGATGAAGGCGAAAATGAGTCTTGTTTTTCTTACTAGTATATGTGTATGATGTACTGTCGAATATGATGTGCGCTTTTTAAATTTCATAACTTAATCGTACACCAATGTCATACCTTGTAAATGTCAAATTTAATTACAGTTTATCGATTCAAATTTTATTTCACTGGATTTGAAAACTTGATCGTCCCATTTATTTAATTTTTGTCCTTTTTTCGATTGAGCGTCTAAAATGTTTTATCTTTAGAGCTCGTCCGTTAATTTCTTCTTATATATTTTGTTACATACTTAGCAAACTGAAATCTTTCAAACTAAGCTATATTCTCTCCTTAAAAACTTTTAATTATTTATTTCTTTTGTAGGTAAGGCAGTAACTACGCGTGAACAATTCCTGAGAACCACATTACTGCTCTGTCACCAAAGTAAGTACAAGTTAAAGCTATGCATTATTTTTTAAATTCTAGTTAAGTCAAGTGAATACATTTTTTTTTAACCATTAGATCTCTTACGTTTTCTGCAACGCATTTCCTAGTCTGGAACAAATCGTAAGTATTCTAATTTCGGATACTTCATTATCCGCACACAACGTTCGAATTTAAGATTAATTTTATCCCCTAACAAAGTTTCTAAGAGCAATCAATTGAAGTCTCAATATCTAGTCATCTCACCGTACGAGAAATTAATTTTTTTTAAAAGCATCAACTGCATCGAAATATCTTCTTTGTGTGATCACATCCAGGATGTTTGTTCTCTTGGAGAAGAGCAATCTGTCAAAGATTTCACCACCTTAAGTTTGGGTTTAACAGACTTTTTCTCACGGGAAATGAGAAATTTCTTGGGAGACTTTCTTGCTTCAGCTAACTCCTTTGAGTTGAAGTTAATTAAAATAGTAATTTATACAGAAAACATTTTTCATCAAGTTCGACTGGAAAACGTCGGTTTCAAGCAATGTGTAAGGCCTAAATTATGAAATGGCACACTTATGTATGTAGAGTATAAATAAATACTTGGTTATAACAATGGAAATTGAACAGCTGTCTCTATAGACTATGACTAACAATTTCGTTGGTGCGCGTATACTTAGATTTTACGACAGTGGAGTAGTATTTAAAATGAGGTCAGAATGTGTTCTTGTGTCCTAAATATACTGGCATTGACGAGGTGAACTTTTCTCCTGTGAGCCTGATAAATAATCGTTTGAACCGTTCTTGTGATGATGGGTAACTGTCTTTTCACTTCCTGAATTGCTTTTCGTTGACGCTTGGAAGTTTTTATTCGCTTTGATTGACACACGTTGACTTGAGACAAGCAAGAATGCTTTCTTCCTGTGAAACTGGCAATTGTCTTGAAATTGCATATAAACAACTAAGTGTGCTTCTACTTGTCTTTATGGGGTACAAAAAATAGATATTAAACTTGTGGAGTCACGGATTCATGATCTACTTAACACTGAGCCTGCTGAGTCGTAACACAGTCTTAAAAGTCTTCCTGAAAGTAATCAATTTTATAACAATGGCAGATCTAAATCACTTTATCGTTCTATCGAATATCGCTTTCATATGCTGTATTTCCCCTCTGAAGTTTTTTAAACAGGATTCTTGATTTTTAATTCTCAAAAAGTCCATTTTTAGCAAATACCTGCATCCATCACTTGTCTCCCATGCGTATACTTTTTTCAAAGTTGAAGCTACGTTCTTACCTTTCTATTTAGGTGCCTCAATACGTAGATACGGACACAAGCTTTTCTTCCATAACCGTTGTGGAAGATAATTCTGCTATTCAGTGTGGGCTACCGTTCAATTTCACGGGTAATTTCTGCGAAAGGTTCAATAACGTTCCCGAAAATCGCACAATTTCAGCTCCGGAAGTTGAGGTTTGTGGAATTTGTCTTGGCGAATGTTTTCTTTAACTCTTATACTGCAGAACTTGAATGAACCTCATTTTGTCGTATTGAGACGCAGCACGTGCTCCCATCGGCAGTACAAAGACAGTTTTGAGATTGGTACGATTAGCAGCGAGAGTGAGTTTGTCCTGAGCTTTGTCTCACCTTGTCAGTTTGTCTTCTCTGCGTTGTGATGTTCGCTTCTTGGAACCTGTGTAAATAAACAGGAAAAGTCACCGCCTCGCCAAAACTGCCTTTGAAAAACGATAAAAAAGTAAGTGCCATCAATTCAAGGGATTGGATGGGTTCACGGTCCCGATTAGTAGGATCTCAGAAAGAAGTCTGTTGATTTTTATTGAATTTTTTCAGCAGTGACGAAAACATGAGTTGGAGCGTTAAAGTTGGGATAAAAATTCGGTTCTTTATCTGAGGACCATTTACAAGGGAGGGTTTAGATCTTGTTTATGCCTCTTCAAAAATAACTATGAACTTTATCGCTTTAAAAATGTTGAATATAATTCCCATGATTGTAGTGATGAAATCATTCCTTAACATTAAATGCAGACAAAACTCGTACCTGTAGTTCAATATGATATATTGAGTCTCTTTATTTTCCCAACACATCCATGAGGGCTGAACAATCATGATCATTTAAGGCTATTTCAAACCACAAATTTCTCACATTATGATAAAAAACTATGATGGGTTGACATGCAATATTATCGGGCCGCATGCAATCGACAAACTCCCTTTTAAGCATTGCGACTTTGAAGTCGTGTTCTAGTCGATGCCTGTGACAACGTTTATACTATGGATTTTAAGGTATCGATATTTTAAATCATATATTTTTTTTAAATTAGTGATGAGATTTGTGGTATGGCTATTGATGAACAGATTACGTTGTACTGTTTCGACTGTAGATGAAGTTAATACCCAAAAATACGTATTGTTGTAATTATTATTTTACGAAATATTTATGTTAAGCAGCTTGAATAAATCCAATTATTTAGAATTATCATCATATTTAGAATTTGCATTTTCATGAAACTTCAGTGAATTAATAGCCTTCCCTCTTCACAAATATTGAAAGCAGTAAAAAATTCGATTGTATTTTGATTTAGTGAGTGATCACGCATTCACAAAGTTCCGTATTATGATCTCACATCGAAGTCATCAAGACCTTTTGTATGAATGAGGCTTGATTGCTATCTTTAGGTCAGAGACGTTTCAACGTACATGCGAGTGTATTAAGTAGTACAGTAGTAAATGTTTTACTCTTAATCGTACAATTATCGCGATTTATTAGGAATTTGAAATTAATCCATAAAATTTAGCAAGTAAGTATGATTAGTGAGAATTAGTGGATTTATTAATTAGCTGTTTGGTCAAAATCTCGTAGTTCTCGAGTGGATATCTCCAATAAGAACGACAAAAAAATATGAATATTTGTAGAATCGAAAACCCTATAAAACATTTCTTGAAAAAAAGAGAATAATAATGTAAGGCAAACTGCATCAACTACAAATACATTATATATTTATGATGTATAGAAAACTATCTTTGTGTACAAGGTTTATAATTTTCAAATATTAATGATCTTAGGTAGTTGTTATAATTTACTGAATGTTCACCGCATCGTTTACCGTACTTTTTCAATGAGCTTTGTTAATTAATCATCCAGCACTTGGAAGAGTTAACACAGAGTAAAATCATGGCGTCGTTATTGACAGGAAAGTAAGCTTTAATACTTCAGTTGATTGTATGAAAGTGAAAGCTTTTCAAACGTCGATATGAGAAGGTTAGGAACCCCTATTTTCGGAGCACTAAATGCTTTTGATATCTTGAGCTCTTGCGTGGTGCTCCCTGTGGCGCCAAACTTTGTTAACAGATCCGCAGGCAAGGTCGAGGTCCCGTAATTCTGCTACTTTCACTTGCAAGTGTAATTGTGGGTATAAAAGTCTCCCATGTTGCTTGAGAGCAACTTCTAGCACGTTGCGGTTCCATTACAATTTCGGGAGGATAGAAGCAGTAACCCATGAATATCTGTTTTGCATGTTCTCAAGTACAAAGCAAACCTGAAAGCAAGCAAGCATACACGCAATGCTGCTCACACTACGCACGTGAACTTTGATTAAAAAGTTGCCTGAGTAGCGACCCGTGACGTTGAAATTCAAGGTGTTTTATGGAATAAAATTAGTTTCTAAGTTGAGAATTACGTGAGGAAAATAGATCTTGGAATACATGAATAGGCTTCAATTTCCGTGAAATGAGGGTCACCTTCCTCGATCCCAGAGAAACTTGTTTATTTTTGTGAAGTAAGGAAGTCCATAATATCATAAGATTTTGATTACTAATAAATTTAATAACTGAAGGTAAATGCTGTAAAAAAATTTACTTAGTAGTAAAATGCTGAAAAACACCTGAATATTTTCTCCAGGAGATATTCATTGTTTGAAGTTACTGTACAAAGCGAAACACAATTACCATCTTTGTTCATATACTTGCATTTGCTGAGCGCCGTCATGATGAAAAACACTGAGGTATTTGCAGGAAGTCCTTTTCGTTTCCATGTAAACAATAACGCATTCTGTCTTATTTGTACACGAGGCTTTTGAAAGACAATTTCTAGGGGCAAATCACGATTAAGAAGCGTACTAAGCTATTTAATTCACTGCAGCAGCAAAACGGCTTCTAAATTCGCCATGCCTTCATGAGCCGACGAACAATGTAATTACAAAAATATTCAGCACAACCTCAAATCCCACCGCGAAATTTATTTTATTATATCCGTGTCACTTTGAATAACCCGTTTTCACTCTTAACTGTCCCTCAAAAATGGACAATGCATTTTATTATCAATTTATCGTTCTATCAGCTGTATCAAACTGATCAAATTATGAACGCATGCACTGACCCGGTAATCTTGCTTCATTTGAAGAGATGAACACCGAGGAAATACAATCTACGTTTTTTTCCTGAATAACATAATGAACTTAATTCATTTCAACAACTGTTGAACATTTTGCAAGAGCCGTTGAATGTAGCCAAGTCACGCTGGGTGGGCTCACTTTTCCGAGCGCCGATAGAAAGTTGAGTGAAGGACAGCCGTGTCAAAGGGAAAAATGTCTAAGAGAAGGACTTGTAAAAGGGTAGGGATGAAGTTAATTAGTTAGCTGTGGGACCTATTGTTTGGTGGAGCGCAGCAAATGCCTCTAACACGCAGTGACGGAGCTAGCCAGCACTGATCGACGAGCTTAAAACGACTTCAAATTTTGATTGCATGAATTTACGGGATCTAAATTTGAATCACCAATTTACTGAAACTAAAGTACGAGATTCACAAAGAAAATTGAAACCAACCACGAGGAATATGAGAGCAAGATAAAAAGCTCAGCGGTGAAGGTAGCGATTGTGAACCTCAGTAAGAAATGATCTAACCTTAGCTCGATGCGAATTTTCCTGTTTTTGTCTCGGAGGACGAGATCAGGGCAGATTTTTTTGCATCAGACCCATTGCAATTCTGTAAAATGAATAACAATTTGATGCATGTACCTGTCGTAGTTGGCAAACAATTCCTGCTTTAATTCATCGTTTCTGTGCATTTTTGCACAACTAACTGGCGCCACGGACACCGAGGCCTGCAGCAGCCCTGAAGCTATTCGCTTTCCTGTGATTATTTCTTCTTGAAGAACATGAGTTGTTGTGATTGCAAAGGAAAGTCAGTTAATCTTCAATTGCTTGGAATCTTAGAATTGCTTAGAACTTGTGTCAGAAACTAGGAACTTGTCCTGCTTTAAGATATGTTCAAAATTCACGTCATTTGAACGTTTAATTTAGAAATACTAAAGTCATTTTGGTCTTTATTATGAGATCATCTTTGCTACGCTGTAGGTCTTCTACCTGAAGAAAAGAATGTTCCATGAATTTGACTACACTTTTATTTTTTTCATACATTTTACATAAAATTTAAAACCCCGCAAACTAAGTTTTCCAATTACATTTTAAAATGAGTTTTGATCAAACTAGTGCTGTTCATTGCGTTTTCAATTCATATTTAGCTTACAAATGACAGAAATGTTTTCAAGTCTTCGAGTTGATGTAAAGAAACTTTATCTAAGACATGAGTGTATTCACAAAATAACCCAGAACATTCTTTACGAAGTTACCTCCAGCTCCTTCATTACATATGATTAAAAATTCCAATTTTGCTCTGCTATGGTGAAAGAAAATGGAAATGAATCAAGTGCACCAACTTTGTTATTATCTCCTTAAAGCCATACATGGAATTAAATTCCTAAAACGATAATTCGAAACAGGTGGCATTAGATCACACACTTTCTTATCAACTTTGAGGTCAAAAAGTTTAGTTCAAAAGAACAAACAAGTTTTTTAGCATAATTGCCTCGGGTTCATATGAGACAACCATTACACGCAACAATGAGGGCAGATACAAATAACTCCCACGGGAAATTTATTCTTGCTACACGATAACAATTGTAATTAAAGTCCAAATTTGAGTCCTGAAATTTAGTGAAGCGATCTGAGTTCAATTCTGTGGGGCAGGGTAACATGTAGTAGAGATTGGGGGATTGTGAACTGCATGGGCAGGTGTTTTCTTTAATCCCATTTAACGATACTAACTTATCTGTTTTTGCAAAATTATTACGTAATGTGTTACTTTCACTTTCAAAGCAGACAATGGGAGTAATTTAGCAATACTTAAAGACATTGTATGTCACAGAATCTTTCAACAAAAACAATCGAGTTGGTTTTCTTACCACTAACAGTGATGAAATTTATATCCAGTTCGAAACGGTCGACATTCAAGAATATATATAACTGCTTAAATTACGATCTCCTACTAATAAAATAAGTTCAAAAAACAATATTAAAAAAACAATTTTCCTTGACCGGAGAAAGGTTCTAAGTTGGAAGTTTTGCATGCTATCATAGGAAAAAAAACCTAATTATTGATAATATCATAAAAATACTACCAACAGACCAATTAGCTTCATGAGTTTCATAGAATGTAACATTAACATAACAACGTCGCTTTTATCCACTACACTCACCTCTCTCACTTACCTCCGAATTTATTAGAGAGAGCTACCAAACATGTTATCGATTAGGCATGAATAAACTGAGCACTAAAACTGAACATGAATAGCTCGAATGACAAAGAATTAAACGCAAATTTTCCTCTGTATCAATGATATTTTTCGACATTTTATTTACACTCAACCGTTCGCAAAGTTAATTTTTAGCCAGCATTGAGAAGTGGACATTCTGTTGACCACAAGCTTGCATACAGTCAGTTTGAGGTTCCTACATGTACGCTACAACAAGGCTGCTCAGGGAGCGCAGTGACATACACAGGGGCTTCTACCATCAGAACTACCATCATGTATTTATTGTTGTACATAAACAGTGCATGTAACATGATTGCAAATGCAGCTTTTCCTTTAGAAAGGAAAATATGTATTTTTTGATATAAAAACTTAGCCGAAATTATCGTATACTTCATATTTTTGGCAAACAGATATTTTTTCTTGAATTTTTGTCTTATTTTACTGATTTCCACTTTTTAGGTTACAGCCCTGTAGTACGATCATAATACTGCATTTGTTATGTGTTGGTGGCTGCATCATGCAGTACGTGTAACGTCGCTCTACTGCTTTGAATAAGTCTGGCTATTTCTAGAATTATTTCACTGTTTCATAATGACTTAACAATGCTTCGTAATCACAAATATAATCAGGCACGTCTTTCGCATAAATTTCTCGATTGCACCGTTAAGTGAGACAATTACTAACATTCAACATGGATTTACTTTTTTCCTTTGTGTGTCGCACCAAGATCCGCGACAACGAGACTCTGTTATCCTGAGTTCAGTCGCTACTTTCTCTACGGAATTCTATTGTTTCATTTATAAGGTTATCGTTTAATTGCAATCACTGCCGAGTATGCAAATTAAGAAACAATTTGAGTGCGGTGGTGATTACAGCTACACCTTCGTGCGCGTGATACAGATTGAACGTTATATTTCACCTTGTTAAATAGATTTGTATGATTTCAAAATCTATTAAGTCATGGGCAAAAGTTTAAGATACATGAGGCAATATTATATCTGACTCATATTCGAATGCACTGCAAAAACAAAGTCAATTTTTGCACTACACTCAGCCAAATTTCTATCCTCATTAGCACTCCCACACCATCAATGCGTCAAAGCACGTAGCATTTAAAAAGTCAGACAATGAGATAAAGTACATCTAGGACATGAACGTTCGGTAAATACTTTAATTCAAAACAATTGTTTCGGTTCAACACTATTTGTTCCAGATTATACATCGTGCGGTAAACCGATCTAACTCATTCGTATGTTTAATTCAAGCGAAAATTTTTAGAGTATTAAAAATGTTTTTACCAAACGAAATGACACAAAATGACATTATATATAAATTTCAAAAATAAAAATACATTGTTCGTTCTGTACTCTATTTCACGTTCATTAATCTATTAATGAGTCAGGTCATTCTACCTCACCCTCTGTATGATCCAAGTTCATGTCCACACATGCTTAAAATATATGTGGAGTAATAAACTATACATGTATGAGTACATACACGTGTGTTTAAGTATACTTTTTAAGTAGTTGTACGGGGGAGTGGGTGTGTCTGTGTAAAAACAACGTTCAACAAATGAAAAATAGGGAGCAGCTCATAAGGAATGCCTTCATTTCCACTAGCAGTTGTAGCATTCGAGCACACTCTGATTCTCGTAAGGTACACCTGCTATTATGTCTCTCCATATACTGCCTCATATTCCTCTTCTCGAGAAGTTGACAGTGATAGAAAGGAAAATCCGTCGAGTTTAAAACCTACAAAAATAAGCATTAAGTCTATAATACTCATCCCAGTTTGTTTCTATAATGAATGTGTCTTAAACGTTTATCACAGAAAATTGTTCGTGCTGCATGTAAAAAAATATAAGCGAGTTTTGAGCTTCAGAGTTCGCGTGAAAAGTAAGCCTATAAATGTTCTCCAGCAGACGAACTATAACTTACAATTTAATTCTATTTCAGGTTTTTTTTCTCCGGTTTAGCGCAACTGAGGCTTTGCTGAATGGCTTTAAAAGTATTTTATTTGTTGAGACACACGTGCACCTTTTCATCCGAGGAGCCAGTTCTGTTGATATCATGATATATACAAGACCGTGCCTAATATACAGAATATTTTAATCATTTGCAATTAATCCTCGAATGTCAAACCAAACCATGTCAAGTGCATGCCTAGTTCAGAATATAAACGAGCGAGCATCACACATTCTGGTAGACGACACTCCAGCAACTATTTTTTTAAATTTTACTCTATCCAATGTTTGATACTCTATTACTGCAGGATGTTTGCCTCCTCACGGCATGGGACTAGAGTAGCAGCCCAAAAATAGGCCAAACGGCTCGTTTTTATTACCTTAGTCTACTCTATTCGACTGAAATCCTTGATGAATTTCAGAGTGACATGCGCGAAAATCAGACTACTGACATCATTCATCTTAGGTGTACACACACAGACATAAAAACGCTGTAAGCTTGAAGACAGTGCGGCACTGAGATTTATTTAGAAACATCACACCTGCTCAGTCACAATAAGATAGAAACACTGATTAGCAGTACAGATACTTGTGTAAGATACTATCGCTGCCAAAAACAATAAATGCCACAAACGATCAGTGATACTCGTATATCATCTCGCTGCCAGGAGATCGTTTGCAGGTAGACAGAGCGCTTTAATGCAGTTATAAATCTGACATGTTCTTAAGTTTTCCTCACCATGCGTAGTATAAAGTTTTATAACAGTAATAAGGAAAACAGTCATAATGCATGAAAGAGGAAAATACCGAGGCAAGAAATGTTTCTTTTTATTTCTTCCCCACACGCGGCTATTCTTATGCTTGCATAGAAATGGTCTATGAGTTTAACCCTTTCGCTGCGGAGCTCTGTGGGCATGCGTTCTTATTATGCGTAAGTTCTTACTTTCAAATAAAAAAGAATATTAATCGAACTTATTTATGAAGTTTTTAATGATACTTCAACTATTTCTCACATCAGAGCAGCTATAACTTCTTTGTAATGCTAAGTGATAAGGTTAAGCATACTAGATTATTTCCTTAGAACAAAGAGATGGCACCATAACGCTAACCTTATTTCATTTTCCACCTGTAATGGGAATCTGTAGAGTACATCATTTTTCATTTTACATCTCGCTCTAAATAAATACTTTGAAACCAGCAACCTTCCACTCAGTTCACAAAGATGCATAATTCACAAGCTCTCATACCCATTCTCACGAGCGATAAGGCACAGAATACATCTGTTGCTTTCAGTAAACACTCTGACTCCGCTGCCTGACCTAAAAATTTATACCATTTCCCTCACCTGCTGAAAATGCACAGCTCCTTCGATGCCGATTTTTAAAATTTTCTTTAATATTAAGTATTAGTACCCAATTATGTTTTAATAACATATTTTGAATTTTTATGGTTATTGCCCCTTGAGCTACACAGCTCATAATTATATCTATTATTCTTATAAGAATTATTACTGTGCTAATCAACCAAACCACATCTGTAACACTACAGTCATTAAACATTCTTAACAAATTCCATTAATATCACTACTCTACCTTGGTTCATACACTAAAGTCTAGCCATCTAACTCGAGGTAATTCTGGAACATTATTTCTTTCATTACCACTTCCAACTCCTCTCTCTATTAACATCTCCTGTACGGGCACTCACCTATGTAAGTAGTTCCACTGCTCCAACTACTGCCTCTCCTATATGACACCTGTGATCACCATCAAATTCACTGCTATTATCATACAGTTCAGCCTACCTCTTTTGTTGTGGCGCACCTTCAGACAGTTGCACACAGTTAATATCCTTCACAGTTCATTCAAACTGTGAATTGCCCTCTCTTCTTCTTCCAGTGACAGTGATTATAAGCATTCTATAATTTTTAGTTATTCTCATTTAGACAACAACCAACATATTCTCAATATAACATTACTTGTTCCTTATAACATATACAGAAAATGTGTTTTTTAATCATATCAGTGTTCTTTTCGACGAATACACGTACAAAGTTCACCATCGTGCTGTGTATTCGTCATAAAGTAGATGCACTTCAATCATGCCAATTACTTCTTGACTATACTTTCGTTTATTTTATAAACTCTATGGTTTACGTTCACGTGACCCAAACAATGCAGTGTAAGGGCTACAACATGCAATGGGATATGATTTAGTTTTCATCACCTGTGAATGCCGTATTAGTTAGCACTTTACTGTTATCAAGTCCCATTTGCTGACACTTGAATGTCTGGTGAGCAATTTCCGTTCAAAATCCTAAAATCAGTATTATAAACAAACAATGAATGGTTCTATTAATGATATCTAAGAGTTAAACTTTTATTTTTGATAGTTACATCTCATTAAAAAGCCTTATTACATTTATTATAGTCCCAATATTTCAAGAATAACCTCATTGGGCTTAGCTTGCAGTGTATACTTGTTCTTCCAAATCTGAGCCAAGTTTTCACATATATATATAAATCCCTACACTTTCATAAAGATTGCTTTAGTAATATTTGACATAATTTATAGCTGTCATTATGATTTTCTCCAAACTTTTGCGTTCAAATTTGCTTGCTTAATGTTTATGAACACAAAGGATTTCACTGTCGCTTACCTGTATTTTAACCGGCCACGAAAGAAATTTTTACCCAATTTGAACCTGAAACTAGTTAAAATTGTTGTCAGTCTTGTTAATATGTCTGCACTTTGCTAATGCCAGTATATTTTTAGACTTTGCTTAGTTTCTTCAACGAGATTACCAAACCTTAGTTATTATATCTTAAAGTTATACATAAACCCGTTTTTTATAACTGATGACTTTTTTAGAAACGAAGTTTGGAAAGTAGGGGAAACATGAGTAATTTTTAACTTCAGAAATAAACTCCGTCGTTTATTTATTATCCTGCTCGCTGAAACAACATAATTCTACACATTTACACCCTAAATTTACAAGGTTCTTTTCCATGAAAATATGGTTTTAGAGCGTTATTTCATCTCATCCACTTGGAACACCACCACTCTCTAAACACGTCAGCAACTAGCTGTACACGTAACACTAAGTTCACATATATAAAACTCAGAAAATTGCGCGGTTGCCAGATCAGCACAATGGCTTCCAATTAAAACAAAAATCTGCTCAACAGTGACCCCTTCGGAAAGAATTCGAGCAAAATTTGATCATAGATAGATTTCATATTACATGATGAAAGTACTTTAAATCAAACTTGATATGCCTACCCTGAAAAAACTGGTCGAATTGGTTTCATGTTCAAGATTTTATCTTATTTTTATTTTGTTACAGTCGTAATGTAAAGCGTGTAGCATTTCGGAGTTATATTGAAAATTTGGCTTTACATGTTATCAATTGGGAATCATGAGGCTCCTATTATTAGATCCAACAGTTCAATTTGCATGCTGATTTGGTGTCCAGTTTTATCGACGTAACAAGAAAAAACTCGCTTTAACTATTGTGTTGCTTGATGACATGACCGTTCTTCATTATCCGACAGTTGTTTAAAATTAATGTTATTGTAGACTGTTTGCCAAAGTTCTAAGATCCTTAAGGGATTCTATATAGTTTAAAGTATTAAGCTAAATTCTAGGCTACCAAGCTGATTATCTGTATTGGTTTCGTATATATCAACATTGCGAATTGAGGAACATTATGTATAAATTAGAAAATTTATTTTTATTGTGTTTTGTTTGAATAACAGTAGAATTTAAAAGTGATATACATTCAAATACATTTGCTTATACTGCTTGTAGAGTACATATTAACATCTAGCCTTTCCATACGGTAACCATATTACTCTTAGTCAATAGCACACTTGTTTTAAAATCTTTCTAAAATGGCATTTTTCGAGGATACATTTGCCCGTTTGTGCAACTGCACTCATTTGCACAAATGGTTAAACTTTTTCTTATTAATGTCCTCAGTGGTTGAAAAATGGCCAAATTATAAAAAATTTTAATTAGAACATTCCGAAAGGTGGTTCAAACTAAATTAAAATATCGTCTAGTTCTATACTAAAGAGTTAAATATCAAGTCATTGTTTATGGGGTCGTATTCTAGACTAACACTATTTCCTACTCTACACTTCAATTGAATTGCCATTTTCAAATGAACTTGGTGTTCCAATTTTTTTGGGATTCTCAAGTTCACAATACTGAACATAATTATCACTGAACTTTATG
Organism: Trinorchestia longiramus; assembly: GCA_006783055.1. Taxonomy (NCBI): domain Eukaryota; kingdom Metazoa; phylum Arthropoda; class Malacostraca; order Amphipoda; family Talitridae; genus Trinorchestia; species Trinorchestia longiramus. Next base: position 19,807 of record VCRD01000691.1, on the reverse strand, counting down.
TACTGCACTCGGTACATAATATGAGGAATATGCCTAGTTTTTGAGCTATTGTATGATGTTTGCTTCTTATGAGCTAGATAACGCACCCTAACATTTTTGCTCCGAGCTCATGTCTTCTATGGATCGAGTTCTACAAAAAAAAGACTCTCAGTTCTCTAGTATCATCACTACCCTAAAAATCCTAACATTAAGAATTGAAAATCCAACATATCTGTACTGTATATTTGTCTGAATATAAAGTTTTTTTCACTCTCTTTCTTTCTTTCTCTCTACCTTCTCAAGTGTTGTCCTATTACGATGTTCGTACTTTATTAAAACAGTCGTGCACAACCTAGTTTTCGTACGCACATTTAATGTGTCAAACCAACAAATACGGACAATCAATTTGATTCTCACGAGTCGATTACTAAGTCGTAGTTTCTTATACAATTTATTTGGTCTTCAAAATGACAAAACACAACATAAAGTGCAAAAAAATTGTTACTGTTATCATAAAACATTGTTATCCCAATTTTCTTTACTCAAAAAGATGAATGGAGTGGGAACAATCAAGATGGAACATTTCTTCACATATTATACCATGTTGTATTGAAGTACTCCATCCAGAAATACGCAACACATCGTATCAAAATCATAGGAGTGTGCAGATACAGCTACAATCCTTGAAGGAATATCTGGAAATCCGAGCTTCGGAACTACACTGCTGGTCAAAATGATAAGATCAGCTACGAAGTACCAAAATTTGAATCATATTTTGAACAATTTGAAATAAAATTGTTGTGCACAGCTCTAATATAGGTTAGATGAATAATGGATAAGCAAACAAGTAGATCTCTTAACATTTTATCACGGAAAAAGAACAGAAATGAAGTTTTAGCTAAATACAGCTGGTCAAAATCATAAGATCAAACAATAAATTTATGAATAGATTTACATACAACGTTGCAAAAATATTTTAATAACTAGTGTATTCTCCATTATTATTAATTAGTTGAACAATTCGTTTGGGCATGCTGGTTACAAGCTTTTGTACGAGGTCCACTGGGACTTTGCCCCAAGTATCGAACACAGCCTTACGAAGACCCTCTTTGGTTTCAAATTGTAATTCATTTTTATAAACTTCTCTGAACATCCATCTCCAAAGATTTTCGATCGGGTTGAGATCTGGAGAACAAGGTGGATGGTTCAAGAGTTGGATATTATTGACATCAAAGAACTGCTTCGAATGTCGAGCGTTGTGGATTGCTGCATTGTCTTGTTGGAAAATCCAGTTTTCTCCACACATCCTAGGACACTCAGTGAGGATAGAAGCACGTTCAAGCATGGTGACGTATCGGGAAGACGTTTGGCGATCTTCCACAAGCTGTAACTCAAGCGTCCCATTGAAACAGAAAGCTCCCCACACCATCAATGATCCTCCTCCGCTATGCCTTGTTGAATAAGTTTCATTTGGAACAGATTTGTCATGCCAGTAGGGCTGAAACCCATCAGGGTCATCGAGGTTAAACTTCTTCTCGCCAGAAAACACAACTTTCTTCCATTTTTCTACATCCCATGTTTGGTACTCTGCAGCAAATTGCATGCGGGAGGCTTTGTGGCGAAGAAGAAGATGGGGCTTTTGTAATCGTTTTAATTTATTAAAACCCTTATCATTTAAATACCGCCGAATTGTACGAGAACTACAGTCTGCATCAGTTTTGGCCTTTATTTGTCTTGAAGTTATGTTTGTGTCCTTCTTTAACTCTTTTCTTATTCGTCTATCAAGAGCAGGAGTGATCTTCTTGGGGCGACCGGTCGATTTTTTCGTTCCATATTCAGTAGGATTTTTCAAAAAGTTTGTGACAACAGTTTTACTCTTATTTAGTTCACTTGCAATTGCTCTATGTGACATGCCACGTTTTTCGAGTTTCACAATTCTACTCCGCTCATAATCTGTTAAAACTTGTCCTCTAGCCATATAGAAATTAATTGAGTGTTAGTAATTAGCCACGCACATCCTCATCATATCAACTCTTCCGTGCAACTGCTTGATTTGTTTACATTTTGCCAAAGAAAACCGTATTTCAATCTTGGTTTTATAATTATGACCAGGCATAATGAAATGCTTTTCATTTCCTGGCGAATAAAATGTTGGGTACAACATTTTCTGAAAACCTTTTCTATTAAAATCTGTTTTACACTGCCTTTGATATGTGTTAAGAGGAATTTTTCCACCAAATGCGTGTACTCAAAACACCGAAATCAGGTTTGGTCTTAACATTTTGACCAGCAGTGTATGTGCTATAGATGCTTAAAATAAATCACAATGTTGAGTAGTTAGGGGCCACTGGAAACACAGCTCACACCCCTGAAATCATTCGATATGGAGAAGCAAGTCTTGCTCTTTATTTCCCCTCGCTCTCTCCAGATCAATACGTAGCGACCGCTGCCATCGATTAAGCCTCTCGCTGTCTCCTGCAACAGGGCTTCTCTGGAGGAGGAGGACGCTTTCCTCTCATCTCTGATGAAGTACAGCGTGCAGGATAGCTTTTCCATGCGTACAACTTGCTAATCATAGTTAGACCGTGTGCGTTTTCTTCCCATTCATAAATGAAGATTTACTATTTAAGGGTTCACACAGTGTAATGTGATGACAGTCGAGTCGAATACTATGGTAACCTCAGTGTAATGAAGCTTCGTTCTATCATAGTACTCTGAGATACCTTATAGGCATGTGTACTGCAGGTATTGTCCAAGCATTGTAGCATCTATCCATGTTTACTCCAGAACGATTTTTCTCAATTTTTCGCTATTTTAAATTGTGCATCTCGTCTTCCACAGGGCACTCATTGTTTTCACTCTCAGAAGATGTTTGCAAATCTTTCTTCCCTTGTCATTTATTGAAATTTGAGTCACTGAACCAGCCTCTTATTACGTATTAACTCAAAGACATCCATGAGGTTTGTTCATTTTAATGACAGTATCTAGTCTTCACGTTTTCATGTTTCTCGCAAATAGAACTTAAAATAGAAGAAATCGTTGGATCTCGTTCCCTTCAAGTTCGCTCATCACAAGAAATTTCACGAAAGACAGAAAATAATCAATCTGCTGTATCCTACGAAACTTCATGCAATTAACTGCCCGTCATTAATTATTGAAAGATAGATGTACCTTCATCATGCAGTGCGTACTAAACTATTTTTCCTATCAAAACGAACAAGGTCTCGGAGAACGTTGTTGGTAATAGTACAGTTCATTTCCTATTTCATTACAACTCGTGAACCGTGTCATTTTTTTACTGACAAATATTTCTCATCAAGTCCCTTATTTTTTGTTGCAAATTCCTCACTAATTTAAGGCAGGCAGATGGAAGATTGACGGCATGACTTGTCCGCTTTCTGTACCTTAGCCCTGCGGCAGCGCTCGTGGGTGCCTTTCGTCCTGCAGGTGTAATTGTTTTACAAGATTTTTTTATTATGACTCCTGGACTCGCAATTGCTCATTTCCGCTGACTCAAACATGCTCTTTTTATGCGCTCATACATACATATATACGATTGTTGAGTTATTCTTAACACTGGGTTACTTATTCGTATTGTTTGTATTATGAAGTTATAGTATTTTTAGCACGGCACGTTCCCGAAATGTATTAAACTAGTATTGTTTCGTCTCTGATTATAGCTATTTCATATCTCTAGCAGACATAATTTTTTCGTGTGAATTTCAGCGGAGAGCATTGTTTTTTGCCATTCAGTGCGTTCTATAAATTACCATCAGTTCCGTTAAACAATGATTAGATATTACTTACTTTTTTCTCACACGATCGAATTTATTAACTTTTGCCAGACGCTTGTGTTTTAAAACAAAACTTTATAAACTGGACATTTTAAATATTTCATGGCACTTTCGCACTCAGAAGTATAAATAGCTAAAACAAAATTGAATGCTTCTTGTATTCAGCGACTTATACGGCACGTGCCAGCGTTTTACGACCATTTTGGGTCTTAAAGATAGTCACACTTGAGCGATAAAAAGCTCTTAAAGTTTACAAATATAATCTCAATAGTCTGTTATAAGCATAGCTGAAAAAGCAATTATCCAAGGTGACTTATGAGGGAATTGCTCTTGCGTTATCGTATTTCTCCTACGTAATGAAACGTGTGGCATTTATTTGAACGTCATATTTTTTGCTTGTTTTGGAACGTAGATTTTCGTAACGATAAGCATTCGTAAACCAGTTTATTTGTAAGTAAAATTTCAGTTCAGCTTCGGTGGTAAAAATTTTCCGCGTAAAATTATGAAATTAACCCTATTAGATTAGTAATAATTAAGTCCCCACTAAAATTATCGTGCTGCGTTACGTCAATATGAAACACTCATTCTATTGGTCTAAATTTAACCAGTGTTTGTTGGACTGTCTCCTGTTAGAGTATTGAATGAAGCTTCGGCTTGTGGACAAGTACAGGATATTCCAAAAAAATGAAATTCTTTGAATGCCCACTATTCAAGCATTTATTCGTCTCACATCAGATGCAGAAATCCCTAATTAGGCCAAGCGTACTTCCATTAATTAGGCCCTTTACATCCATGTATAGTATAAAATAGCAATAAAATACGAAAATATATGAAAATTGATCACTGACAGACAAAGTACATTTGCATGTACTGCTCGTAAGCGACGTAGCTGGATATTGGGTTGAGGATAGCAGTCCTCTTACAGTTTTGTCTCCTCCAAGCATCTAATTTTTGCACGAGTTGGGTTCTTCGAAACTAACCTAAAAGTCTAGTAGTCTTTTCATCGAAGCCGTCACCTGATTAGGATAATGTTTTCGATTAGTTTCGATTAAAGAGAGAAATTCGATTGAAATTTCTTCCTTTTTCGAAAGGACGATGATTGGGTAAGATAGTAGGAAAATCATCCGGTAATGTAATATAATAAAACGTCTTAAAAAATAATTATATAGACCCAAGTAACTTGCTACTTGATAAGAAACGTTTAATAAGTTGTACATAGGGTTTGGGAGAGCATCAAGCCAGTGTAATAAAAGCAGGCTTGTCAATGTCACTGGAAGACCCACCAATATTCTTCCTCTACATGTAGGCCATCTTTGAGGGACTGAGAGTGCACCGTCATGAAAATATTTCTACTGAATCCGGATTTAATAATAGACCGGTTTTATTATGGCATTTCTGCTAAGTATTCAACGACCGTTGGTGAATGATTCATATTATTAAAACACTAGGCTCATTGTTAGAACGCCATTTGTATAAATATGAGGGTAGTTTTAGAGAAGATACAACGCATACAAAGTTCTTCCCAAAATGTTTATAGTTCAAACAGGTGAATTTTTCGTACTGTATGCTTAGAAAAATTGCAATCAGCTTTTGAGAAACTACCGTTTCATTCTTCACAACTTATGAAGAATGGAACTTATGAAACCATCGTGATAACTTCCTCGAAACTATTTAAGTTATTTCATCGTATTTTAGTTCTACTTTTCATCTTATTCTGTCGTTAATGAAGGTTTCCATTCTAGTTCAGACAAACAACTCCATGGCTTAGGAATGCGCAGGAATAAGCTTCCTAAGTTAGTTATCACGTTGAAGTCGTGAAGAAAGCAGACCACCATCAGAACATTATGTCTCTCTGTATAGTATTGCCGCGCAATGAAAGCTGTTTGCTCATTGTGTACCATTTTGATACCATTTCTCTTTCGAAACTATTTAGAGGAAATAAATTTGGACACAGTTCAAGCGGTCATTTCCGTTTCCTCCCTACATCTGAACTAAACAAAGACATTACGACCAATGCTTTACATATTTATTTGCACTCGCATTCCCCTCTTTAATTAAGAACGCTCTCTGTTTGTACAGAGGGGCAATCTATTAAATTGCCACCCTCTGTTCTCATGGTCGAGTGCCGTGTTTGGACGATGTGCATTGTGTTAGTACAGAACCATTAATAATGGTTTGTTTATTTTATTGGCAGTGTTTAGGCACTGTTTCTGGAGCCTCTCAAAGTTGAAGTAAGAACTCATACTCTCAACTTTCCCTGAATGGCATTCCCGTGGAACGCATGAAAGTATGTGGCTTATCGCAACACCTCCTACAGTTGCTGCCACCAGCTCTACTTCTTCTTCTTCTTCTTCATAGTCAGATCGAAGTCAGTGTGTATCGTGTGGCCGCGTGTGAAGCGTTGTGCTGTTCCGTAGCTTGATCAGCTGACGTGTGGAAATCAAGTGTGTTGCTCAATATCTGAGCGCTCACAAGCGTTTTTTTAACCTCGGAAGCTCAAATTTTACCCAATTCTGAGACTCTCAATACGTACGGCTGTCTACATTTTTTTTGTAATATATTCCAGTTATCGATTGTGAGGTACAAAGTCTCTTGCTGATAAAAATCGTTTCTAGGCCCTTGTGTGTCGTCTGTCATGCGCACGCACGCGGTAGTGAGTGAGAACCGTGAGAGTTGGTGCTCAATTTACCATAGCAATACAACCCTCTCAAATTTTGTTAGGTTTTTCCCGTTCAAATGAAGCCATTCTGAGAACGATAAGCAACGCCTAAATAGGTGTACATATCAAGTTCAGTTCTAGTCCATAGTCTAATTTCTCTGTATTTTTCGTATTGTATTCCATATTGTCGAAATTTAAATCACTTTTGGTATTGAGAGATTTTACAAATTGAACGGATTATATATGTTGAATTATCGAATAAATAACAGCGTCGTTATTTTAGTGCTGTCTCAAACTCAGAGACTGGATTATTATTATTATTATACTCCTAGTTTAACCACCGCAACTCAGAGACTGAAATAACATTTCCTTTACAGATGTATTCATGAAATGAAGCTCTTAAATTTAAGACCATTGCCTTCATGAAATTAATTGTACGAGTTGTGTGATTTCTTCATTAAAATAGTTCATCAATAGATTACGCACGTTTTTTGCCGGAAATACCTCAATATGTGAATATATAAACATCAATTCGATACAATCATGCTGAAACACCACAGGTGATAATGGTTCAAAAATATGCTTTTGTTTTAGCTGTTAAAAAAAGACTCGAAGTAGATCACTTGTTTGTTGTTGACATATTCGAAGTCGTCAAGTTCCAGTCAGCTTCCATAGACAAAGAGAACACTGAGCTCTGTTCATAACTTCATTACAGGTTCCACTACTAAAACAGAAAAAACGGGTGCAAAACAGACGAAAAACTTTGTAAGGTTGCGTCCATTTCCGGGGTACTTCCAGAACCATTGCCACCTGCTGAGCAGAAAACCTTGTTGAGGAGATCTCAAAGGAGGGACTAACACCTCGCTGCCAACGCCACACGGTGTCTCTTACCTCACCTATGCTTGTACTTATCATGGATAAAGCGTACCAGAAGCACACGGCGGGACGTGCACGCACTCATGAGGAGTACTGGAGTCTTTAGAACGACCAAGTGCAGGGAGAACTCGTGCTCATGTATAGATCTGTGTAAAGTATCGACCGAGGTGTAGAGGGTGTGTGACTGTAGAGCAGGTTTGACTGACTCAGATCGATATCATGATTGGCATCTGTATTTCATGCCAGTTGTTCGCACTGTGATGAAGTGTATGATTAAAAGTATATTCATATTATATGAAACATGAGTCGAATTTTGTTCCCGATGATATAGGGGTGCTATACCGTTTTTCCCTTGAAATAGGCTGCGGTATGATTAATGGAGTTAAAAAAATGGAGATAGGGTCGGAGTTGGTTGGTAAGGAATCTAGTTGAACTTGAGTGATTGCTGTTCAAGAAAATTTTTACAGATTGAATTTTCAGTTTGCAGTACGGAAAACTTGAAATACACTTATTGTGTTATTAGCGCTGTACTTCAAGCATCATAATATTGTTGGGTAGAATGGGCGATTAAACCTAATATTAAAAATTTTACTAGTAAACGTAAGGTATTGGAGCAAAAGTCTCTTTCATCCTCCGCCTTTAGTTAACTTAAAGTCCTTAAAAGAAATCATATTGACTTTTTAATCACTTCGCTAGCTCTGAAGTTTGAGAATGTCTTGCTTCTCTGATCGTCAAATATGGTCTTGTCCTTCTCATTGAATTGTATTGAGTTGATGTATTAGTTTCAGCACGCTACCATTTTCAAAACTATTTGCGATTCCTGATTTATTTACAATTGAATAAAGACAGCTCCTGATTCTTTACTTATTGCTTTTCAGAAATGATTTTACTGAATTTTGCATCTTCCGCAAAATTTTCATTTATTTTTTTTTTGGTTTTGTTAATATTGCAATTGTATAACAATCTACGAACACTTGACATTCATGAACCTTTGAATCATATGCTTACTAAGACGAGTGGATCTTACGAGACCCAGTGTGTGTTGCATGCCTCTCTCAGGCCGCTAGTGTTGGGTGACAGCATCGTTACGCTCTGACGCCCATCTTTCTCTACTTCGTTGCTTCTGTGCCCGATTTATCGAGTTACTTTGGCGGGGAATAACTTAAATTTTTTGTTCTTTGGATATTTTTGGTTTGTGAAATAAAGTAGGTTTGTCGATAGAAAATGTGCGCGTACGCAGCACAGTATATCACGTACAAGAGGCTGTTCTGCAAGGCTGTTGAGACACTGCAGCTGAGGTCAGCTGCGAGCGTTTGCGTTTCTTCGTTTTTTTTCGTGTCGTAGTGCGTACGTGGTCTGATGAAGCATCAAGTTTCTACTGGCTTGGAAAATGCGCAGAAACTTTAAAAGGAAGTGTTATTGTACGAACTGCTTTAGAGACGAGTTAAGGTATGGCTATCATCCGAAAATTGTAAGCATACGGGTGGTGTCTGTGTTGGTTTATTCTACTAGTTTTAAAAATAGGGTTTCTCCTAACAGTCTTCTATGTTCGGAAAAAGTATATTTCTAAACACCGTAACGTTACTATGGAAAAGTGAGCGCTTTCAGAGGAGGAGGAGGAGGAAGACTTTCTGACCACAACAGGTGCTGAGTCAGCCCCACGACTCCGAACCTGCCAACAGAAATAACGTAGAATACATCATGTGTTGGGATGTGAGCTTCATAGTTTTTTCTGACTCTAGCATTTGTGTCATCTGGTACTGTGAAGAATTACTCAAAATACAAGAGCAAAAACAATTGTGTTATGCAATTTTTTGGGTGCATTTCGGAAATTAGAAGCGAATTTGTTGCCCTGTATGATACGTCACTAGTCGAGGTCGTAAGGTGACCATTTTTTGTTTTTATAACCGAATCTGTAAAGAATGTTCCAACCAACTCGTATCCCAAGTGCACTTCTTAAAGTCATATTTTGTGAAGTACTTGTGGAACTATTTTTGTACGGATACTGAAGTGAGGTCATTGAACACCTGTCTGTAAAGTGCTTCAATTTAACCATACTTCACGTTTACCGCTCACATGCATTCAGCGGCTTCTGACGCAAGTTACCACTTACCGTGACAATAATTCGAATTCGTGACCAACGATTATTCTCCAGCCTTTTTCCCATGATGCTTTCATTGTTTGAGAAGTTGTTGAATAAGAAAAAGAAATTGTTAGTTTGAGTGAGTGCTGTGCGTGTTCGCCGTAGCCAGGATACCGCTGCACGTGCGGTTGCTACTCTTCTGTCCTAAGGCTGTTGCTGAGTGCTTGCTTTCCCTGCTCTTCTTTTTGTCGTCCTAGCAAACTCGAGGCTGGAATTTTTTAACAAAGGACAAGAATTTTGAGCATAATTTTCTGGTAATCTTGAAATTTGGTGGAAGAATCATTTCAAGAAGTAAATACAGCCCTTTTTTACAAACTAAATTCATGAATTCACGTACATTTTTAAGTGGAAAACTGTTTGTACTATATCATGGCATTAGATATGAAGTGCTTGTGTTCTGTAGGAAGAACGAGAGAAAGAAGCCTGTCTTGTCCTCTGCTTGTCTCCCCCGTACACCCTCCTTCTGCTCTGGTTTAATTCATA
>VCRD01000690.1:194522-225380 GCA_006783055.1 Trinorchestia longiramus | reverse complement strand
GTAGAGTAGAGTAGAGTAGAGTAGAGTAGAGTAGAGTAGAGTAGAGTAGAGTAGAGTAGAGTAGAGTAGAGTAGAGTAGAGTAGAAGTAGTGTAGGAGTAGTGTAAGAGTGAAGTAAGAGTAGAGTAAAAGGTGAGTAAGAATAGAGTAGGAGTTGTGTAGAAATGGAGTAAGAGTGGAGTAACTAGAGTAGTAGTAGTGTAGTAGTAGAGTAGGAATGGAGTAAGAGTAGACTAATAGTACAGTAATAGTAAACTAAGAGTAGAGTAAGAGTAGCACTATAGGCTTGACGTTTTTCTTCAATAAAATTGATGACACACTGAGGAGTTTGTTGAAAATAAAATGTAAATATTATATCAATTTGGGATAGTTATTTTAGAATGTATAATTTTGTCAATTTTGGCGGGTGAAATGGGGATAATTAAGGCCTCAATCGATACATTCTGCAACGTATGCTCCATCAATGGCCCGTGAGTTATGAAGTAAGCTCCATCAACGCACCCTGAGTTTTAAATAAGATCCATCAACGCACCCTGAGTTTTAAATGAGATCTATCAACGCGCCCTGAGTTATGAAGTAAGCTCCATCAACGCACTCTGAGTTATGAAATCAGCCACTAAAGTTACCAGAATTACCACTGGCAAACTTGCAGCAGAGTTGCGACTAATTCAGGTCAAGTGCAAAAAGTTGATGAAGAATTATTTATTTGGACGCTGTATGGAAGTAGGTATTTTTGCATCAACTTTTCAAATAGCGCTGCACTTTTTCATTACATACTGAGGGGGTGATCTTGTCCTAATATTTGACTACGAGAGGTTTTCACAATTAAAAAAGATTGGAAAAACAACAAACTGTCAAAAATTTCGTAAGCAATACAAGGTAAAAGTTCGTTTGCTATGTTATCTTTCGAAGTGTAAAAATTAAGCATAGAATTCTTCCCATTTTCTCTCAAAAATTTAGAAAAATGGCTATTTTTATTTTATTTATAAAGGTAATTTTAAAACCTTACTTCCTCAAGTAACGAGTAGTAAAACTGAATAAGCTTTTGATGAATAATCCAGTGTTTGGGATTTAAAAACTCGAAAGCGCCTGAAAACCCTGCCAATAATTGTCGGCCAGCCTGTAATGGGAACCGTAGTGCTGAAGAGAATTTATATAGCAGGTGTGTAATATAAAGCGTAGTTTTAATCAGGAATTAAATGATGGTCTAATGTATTGAACAACGAAAATGATTTGAACCCAAACGCCATGCCCAACAAAGTTATACTGTGGGTAAGAATAAGCTCAAACAGCCGGTTTGGGTAGAACTTGACCTGATAAAGACCACTTGCCTTTCTAAAGTACATTAGAAACTATTTCAAATGAAATAGTTTCTAAAGTTCATTAGAAACTATTTCATTTGACTAAATTTTGAATGTTTCGTTCAATAGTTTGGTCAAATTACATAAAAAATTAAGAACAATTAAAATTCGTGTAATGTTCGGTTCAGTCAAAAAACGAATTTGTTTCTTATAGAGTTCAACATATTATTATGTATGATATATTATACATTGAGTACATACTATATTATGTACTCAAGCAGCGATCAAGAATGGAATACGAATACTAACAGTAAAACTACGAATTAATTGGTAATTAAAATTTTAACTAGTTTTTGGTGTTGAAGTATGTAACAGTAATCTTGTTGCGCTGCTACGTAAAATTTAGTTCACTCTGACTGCCCGGAAATAATAAAGCGATGACATGTCGTGGCTCATCATCATGATGTTTAATAAGAGTCTCTTAGGTTCATTGCCTCAACAAATAAATATATAACAGTTGAGTTGAGAGAAATCTTATTAAAAAAGAGCATGGACTAGTGAATGCCTTATCTGAATCATGTATCAGATGCTCAAGTTATGTACAGGGTGGTGCAATATAATTTCCTATTTTCAAAGAGCTGTGCTTTGATAAAAAGGAAGTTATATTGTCGCACCCTGTATATAAGAAATTACTTACTGCTTATTATTATATTTATGAAGGAAATACAATACCTTGGGACCTTGCTCTTGTATATCGATATTGATTTGCTTATACTTTATTGATGATACACAATTACTGACTTGAACGAAACTATGCACCACTGCACAGACGATACTTTAAAGACCATCCGCGTTCCATGCGGTCATGCTTCTATTCTAAATGGCTTTATAATGATGACCCAAAAATTTTTGTTTATAGCCTTAGTGAATCAGTCGAAGACTCACCCTAGCAGCCCCATCGTTAAGATGAGCGTTGTGAACCCAATAAATTTTGCTGCTGTTGAATGCATTCGCATGTTGAACTCTCATGCTTTTTTTGGCCGTGCTCGTCTTCTTTCCCCGCGAATTTATTCACTTGCTCTTCTTTTTGAGAGTTAGGTTGAAGAATTGAGTTGCCACATCCTTTTACGAGAATCTATTTTTATTACTGGAATCTATGTTGAGCTAAATCTCTAGATGTCCTTTAACACGTTTTTTTTAGCGTCATGTTTCTATTTATATCACATCTGCATCAACATTTGTTCTGGCTGTCCATTAGTTACAGCAATACTTATTTAAAAAGTAAAAAGGTCTTTTTATTCATTACGTTATTTTGCTAATTTCATAAAGCATTTATCATGTTGAATGCTTTTACTAAATGAAGAAACAGTTTTAGAATAATAACAGAGGTATTCATTTACCTTGCCTTTTAATTCTGGTTACAATTTATCTTTGAGGATACAACTGCTGCTTGATCAGCACTGCTAAGCGTGAAGTGACCAGTGGAACGGACTTAACTTGATAAAAAGTATTCCTCTGACGATACTGCAGAGCTGCCAACTAAGTGCACGCTTACTTTTGTCTAAATAAAATGCCTACGTATCTGCACCAATACTTTTTTCTAGATTATAGCTTGTCCTCATTAGCTCAGAAATAACGCAGGATAGACTAATGGTTTTATTCAAGTCCTGCGTTGTTGTATACTATGCTTGTTGGAACATGTCTCGTAGGCTCATTTGATTTTGGTAATTATTAAACATTTTCGAAACTTGAATGTATTTACTGCAAACCTGCATGTTGTTCCTAATATGATGAAAAACTTCACCTAATGCCTAAGAGTTTACGTACATTCATATATTATTTGTTCTGAGCTCCTATAAGGTACAAGACTCAGTACTTTGAAAAGGAATGCGATCTGAAAGCCTACTGTAATTTCGAAATGCAATAATATTAATTAGCTTTAATTTTTCCCTTAACAATACAGAAATACCAATAACCGATTATAGTGGTATAAGAAAACGGAAAAGAAAACAGGTAGTCATATTTGTCGCTGTATCTGACAGTGACACCAGTGTGACGAAAACATTACGCTCGTAGTAACACGCGGACATTAGGAAATTATTTTGAAATTAATTATATATTTTGGAAACTGCACAATAATTTGGCTTTTTTTGTTTTATTTATGGTTCATTTTGAAAATTGACTGATCATAGTTTTAATAAATGTTTTGAAAATTTGGATGCGTTCGGCTTTGCATTGCACGTCGATAAAAGCATCTATTTTCACACAAGGTGCCGTAACAATTTTGTTTTCCAGTTCGTGCTTGTAATATTACTGATATAAATTACTCATGTAAAAATGCACACTGCTGTATTCTAACAAATGAATGTGGTAACTTGGTTATTCATTATTGTTTTGCTAACTTAAGGAAGAACACACTTATAAAATTTGTTATTAAATCATTCCCTTTAGTACAATAACACATGCTATTAAGACTTTCACAGTACAAGATTTATCGCCTGATTCGTTAAAAAACACTCTTCCAAAAATTTTAGTTTATTGTTATTTAATATCTATATGTTCCATCATTATTTTCTGATGTCAAGTTGATCCATTAGGTCATCAAATATGAACTATGCAAATTGCATACATCTGCATCATCGCAAGAAATATTAAATATGTATTCATTTTATAAAACTGGTCATTTGGTTAGCGGTATTTTTTCAAGATTTATCTTTGGAGTAAAAAGAACTCTTTCATTTATTCCTATTTCTCTCCATTTATTTATGGTGTTTATCTCAGATATAAATCAGCAATTGAAGTCAGAAAGATCACCAGGGTAAAGTATTTCGTACGTGGAACTTCATAAAGAAAATCAGTAACGCTCACTCAGCCAAGGAATTTCGGGTTCTTGAATGAATTATGACTGCAGGCTTCATGGTTCAAGCCACAGCTTGACCTTAGAGCGTAAACGAGCATATTCATAGGGATTTGATAGCACAGTGCCGTACTAGACTTCTATTGAAATAGTTGATCGAGCACCATCATCAACACAGAGCATGCAGCGGAAAAAAGAAATAAATGTACAAAACTGCACTTTGTCTTCAATGATAACGAGAAGTAAGAGGTAGAAAACAGTGCCTTATGGACTCCATCGTTTAGACTTAGAAATTTTGAAATTGAAACATACGTAATTACTATGCAAACTTTCTACGATTTGAGAGCTAATATTTTAGCAACAGTAACTGTGAGGAATTTCTCATGTGCCACAGTCCCACAATTTAGAACTGCGATGACTTACGCAGTCGAAAACTCATACAGATTCAAATATTCTACGCAACTTTGAATTGCTCGGAATAAAGATTTATAGAGAATAAACTCTTAGAATTTGTTCCGAAAATTTAAATTTGATCGAAGATAAGGATATAATTATTAATCAGTTATTTTCAAATACAACTCTGAGAATCTGTAATACTCATATTGGTGTAAAATTATTTATATTAATCCTGCAATCATTTTAAAGAAAAGAGTTACTTTTACTATTCTCAAAGGAGCTCAAAAAATAGCAACGACTTGCTATCATCCACTAGAATTGATGAGACCAGTAATGGATTCGAGTACTTTGAGCACAAATACATAAATTTTGTTTCATATTGGATTTACAAAGCCTTCATCTAATTGCTACAGTGCTCTAATGCTCAAAAGAATCCGTGTAACGTTCAGTGGAGCAACTTATTCTTTTTATTCTTTGCGAATAAGCTTTGTCTTGCTCTACCCACTATCAGGATAATGTTTTAGTGAAATGAAAAATCAATTATTGAAAACAGCTTCTATATAATCTATTGTGATAACCTAAAGTGTATTCTAAATGATTTACTATTGTTCATTTTTCATGATATATTGATAAGTGAGGAGATGTAAAGAGACTCTTCATTTCCATACCACCTTCCGGGTAAATAAATTTTGATTTATATTATTCAGTTGCTCTAATTATATCTTGTGATATAATATTCGAACGCACGATGCAAACAACGTGCAAGTTTTACATGCATGAAACAATAGATGTGCTTGACATTTATTATACATGTAAAAGACAATTCATTTCTACTCGGGTCAAAGATTTAGTTTGCCCTAAGCGTGATCGGGCGGGCTGTGATTAGACTGTGTTCGCCGTACGTATTAGCCTCTCTTATGCAAGTACTGAAGGAAGAAGAAGAACAGAAAGAAAGAAACCATTTTGTGCCATTGTGCTTTCTCCACAAGTACTGATTAGCGAAAGTGGCTTGTTGGTTATTACTGGCAAATACATTGTGACTGAAGTGACTGGTATGATACAATACAGGGTGTCTCAAAAAAAATGTACTCACCCTTTAACCGTTGCTAACATGCTGTCTTCTTTGTGTTGCAGGTGTGAGGTTCGAACCTTTGCGAACATGATTCTTTAATCACATTTAATCATGTTCGCAAAGGTTCGAACCTCACACCTGCAACACAAAGAAGACAGCATGTTAGCAACGGTTAAAGGGTGAGTACATTTTTTTGAGACACCCTGTATATTCTGGCCGGAGCTTCATCGATAAAACTAGTAGAGCGCCACTGAGCCGGTCGTAGGGTAGAGAGTGTCATATAAATATTGCCTCATTTTAAAAAAATATTTCCAAAATTATTTTTCGAAAATAATTTGTTTATAATTTTTTTACAACCCGTGTCCTTTATATAATTTGTTTTTGTGTCTAAAAGTTCATTCATTTTTCACAACTTTATCGATGGTGCCTACATCAGGAGCAAAATATGATCAAATTTTGCCCCAAATGTTAAAAAAATATATTATAATACAAAATAATACATAACATTGGAGTGAGCGTCAAAATAATATTTCACTGAAGCTGTTTTGTTGGAAGCTGTTTCTGCTTCATAGTTCAGTTTTGATGTGTACCTGCCGCTACGTGATCATCGTTTGGACGCTTCATCTTTTGAAGGCTTCATCGATCGAATAATGAGAAAAAATTAACAGGTAATATTTTATGGGACATCTTGCACTACTGTATGTGATTTCAAAGTAGCTTTAGCAATTCTTGCCGCTGTAGAAAAATCTATGTCATGCACATTATTGCAGTGTTTGTTTATTTGCATGCTTCATGAATGATCATTTTTTTTAGACTTGCATGCTTGAGTTTATGTCTGTTCTGAACTGCTAATCTTTCGTAGTGCTTTTTATATTTACTTCCCCCTCATTTACTTTTATATTTAGGTATTTAGGTAAACAATGCCTATTAATGGCATTTGAAACGTTCAACTTTGACTTTTTGGAAATGAAGAAGCTCAAAGAACAAATTTCTCTCCTACAATACCTACTCTATTTTAGTGAGAAATAGCATCAAATGAACACGTTGCACGAGGGGAACTAAAAATGTCGGTGATCAAACAATTTTTTTCCTGTTTCGTATTTGTTATGACGGAGTGAGATGGTTGTTCGTAGTTATTTACTTCAGTCAGAAGTCCTGGGAGTCATGAAGCCATTACTTACACCTAACGACATTTATTGTCCTACGCATGAGCCCAATTTTCCATATTTACTGAAAATTTTTATGACTTCTGATGTATGTGGTAAATACATCTACAAATGGTATTATGCCCATTTGTACTTAAAAAATTTCGCGAAATTTTCGTAAGAGATTTTAGTAATTTCCTAATCAATTTTATCTGTACTCGAGACTCTGGATGTCACACTCACTGTGTACTCGATATTTTCTGTATCCGAGAGACTATAAGCAAGTGAATAGCTTTTTGTCTGTGTATTCCATGACGTCGAGGCTTTCTGTTAATATTCGTAGGGGTATTAGAAGTAAGCTATGCGCTCCTAAATACCTCGACATTTATATCGGGCCTCATATTTGTATTAGCGAGCTGTCTAAATATCATATTCCTTGATGTTCTGGCAATGATCTATGCTCAATGATCTATTTCACTGAACTGTTTAAAATATTTAAACATTTAATGGAGCAGCAGTTGAACATTATTAAAGTACATTCGATCCCGGCAAATTGTATCTGGCGGGTGTCTCCTGCGAGCGCTGTGTAGACGCTCGCTCGCTCGCTGACCCTGAAGTCACTCCTCTACACTTGCCACTCTGCGACTGAGTGGCGGACCTGACGGGATGTATTGACCTCCAGGAGCTCCCCAGCAACGTGCCTTGTTAGCTTAGCTACTGCCGTTACTTAACTGCAGCAGCGAGTGTACAACTCCAGCACGTGCAGTGTCCAGTACTTCCGGTTGTCCCACTTCCACTCGGTTTTAGATTGTATCTTTTATACCATCGTTTCCAAAAAACAGCTTTTGAAGTATTTAAGTACTGAGTAAATGTCCAAAATGTGCTTGAGGACCAAGCACACTGTAAAAAATACTTGAAATACTAAATTTAAATTATAATACCTGCCGTGGGTTTGTAAGCAACAGTGCGATGGAAAACCACTGTTTAAAATCTGCGTTCTGTCACTGAACAAAATGACTGCGTTTCCATCTCACCTTCTGATGAAGTGAGTGAGAGAAACATCTGCCACTCATGTACAGCCCAAATTGAAGCTGTACAAGTATACTATTTTTCCTGTTTCTCGCATGCCACGTAATAACTTTCTGTATAGTTACTGCACATCGGTCATGATATTCGATACTGTACTTTAGCACAACTTTTTAAAAGTGCTCTGTATTTGCTACATTCATGATAAAACAAATTAACCGTTCATTTTCCTCCCTTAGCCTCTCATCTCCTTGATACATCAATGGTACTCAACCTTGATAAGTACATATTTAGATGCATAACTTGTTAAGTATTTTCAGTTTACCCCCCATCAAAGCTTATAAATGTTTTCCCAGCTTCAAATGTCTCGTCTGTGAGTATCGTTATGGCTAGTACGCAAATAAAGTTATAAGTGCTATATTAAAGCACAATCTTTAATTGTGTTTACTAGTGCGTTCAAATACGTGAAAATATTGATTAACACATATTCAAAGTAATTGAATCAGTACACAGGCCCACCATAAAGTCTCTAATAAAAGTCTCTTATAAAGTCTCAATAGTACCTCTTTCACAAACAGGATCCCTGAAACACACGAATGCAAAATATAATTTTACATTTGCAACAACAAAATGTAATAAAAAATAACAAAGTGTAACACATTTTTGAAATGGTAAAGAGACCTTATGGACATCCTGTACCACCCAGTTTAGTATAACTCATAGCTAATTAGTTAAGAAACCCATCTACATACACATACATGCATGTATTCGTACCGTACACTCACGCAAAAAATCTGTTCTAATTATAAATAAAGTATAACCTACTTTTTGTAGAATGTGAAAAAATTAATGATGTAATTTGCGGCAATTGAACAAAAATGAATAATCGTCACAATATAATTAGCTGGAATGTGCATACTCTCAGGAATAATTTGTTTTTCAAAATCGCACTTCACACTATCCAGCAGAGTAGTTGAAGTTGTCTTCGATTCAAGTACGAGTTTTAGTAAATATTTTTGTCTGTGATGTTTGTTCGTGTTCCAGTGAGCTCTATTAGCGGTACAGTGCACTGCTATATGAGCATTGTTTTAGTTTGTATTACTTGGAGGTTTGTTGCTTAGTCAAATTATTGTTGCCTTTTGGGGTAATTGCTGTCAGAATAAATTCATATTGCAGGTAAGTAGAGGAGCGTGCTGTAATACGGTTTTGGCTCATATGCCGAAGTTCAACTAAGCTATTCTGCATATCAATTAATATTCACATGTCAGATACACATATATGTACACACATCAGAGGTGTTATTCTATGTTTCACAGCACCACTCCAAGCGACCACTCGCTCTCCATGTTTCAGAGCGTTCTTTGAGCTTCAACTCTCTTACTTTGCCACTCTCCTCTACGTGCCACTCCCAGAGAAGTTTAGTGCGCCATATTTTTTTGCGGCTTAAAAACCACAGACAAATGAGTAATTATTATATTTTTGTCGAACAAGTCTTTCTTTTTTCGTTCAGCGAAACCAAAAATCCCTCCGTTGTCTCGATACTGCCTGTGAGAAATGACTCCTGCCGTCATCGACGCAGTCAAGTTCTTCGAGAGGTAGAACATCTGCCAGGCGCTGCGAGACAACGTCAGTGGACGAGCTCTCACTGTTCAAACTTGAGAAAGATACAATTAAGTTTCCTCCTCATAAGTCATTCCATTGTAGGAGGCCAAATACGAAAGGACAGAAATCTCCGTACCAATGGATGGTCAGTTTAGCACAGCACTCTTCGAGCTTTAAGCAGCCTCACATCCTGCCGTCTTGCAATCACGAAGTTTACCATACGTCACTGTTTAGAACGAGGATGCATCCAAATCCCTTTTCCTTTGTTTTGAAAATAGCGTGGATGACAATAAGCTGGTATTGCGGGAAAAGCGAAAGCCGGCGGTGGCCACTCGTATTTATTTTGCTTATGCTGTAGTGGCCAACATCAGTCCACGCCCGATGAGATGATCCTACTCGTGCGTTGAAGTCTTCCAGCACAAATATCTTGTATGACAAGGGTGTGAGCAGCAGTTCAGACTCCAGTTGATTGTAGCAGTCGCTTTTGTCTTTCTCAGAACTACCGAGGGTAAGAGCGCAGCAGCTGAAGATAATTGCGAAAGAACCCTCTGGTTAGGCGGAGCCCTCATCTTCATGAAACGCGCCCCCAACGCCAGTAAGCCCTACCTCGAGTTGTAGCTCATGGGACTTGTGCATCAACCCAAGAATGGGCCAAACGGCTCATTTTGTTGCCTTATTCTATTCTAAAAGAATTTCTGACAACTAAACAACGCCATGAAGCCTGTGTTCCTTTGCGTGGTTATTAAGAGAAACAATATTCAGATCATTGGATACACTTTGATCCTATAAAAATTCAGACAGTCATTGCTATTGATTTTACCATGAGCATGGCAGTAACAATTAGTGAATGGATGATTTCATGCTCAAAATGTCAGATCCTCTTCCGTGTTTCACTTTGAAGATACAAGTACAATCAGAATTGAAGACATCTTTTAGTAGTCTACTGGTGTGAATAACTGTCAAAAAATAGAAAAATTCGACTGGTTAGAGAAAATACTGTAACGTGCTTCTATCGACCTATTCTTCACACAAGATACACTTTGCACTTGTCCAACTTTCTTCTAAGTTTTAATTGGGGAAATCTGAAAATTCAGTTGTTTTGGTACGTAAGTTCTTTCTGCGCGATTATAATTTCACATATTATCTGTTCTTTATTAAAATCTCCTAGGGGACGCATATCTTTTTAATTTCAGATAATAGATAATGTTATTCTGGACTACTTGCTGTTTTCTATTGATTCACGTTCAATAATTCCAATCTTGCCTTCATGTTGGCACTAAAGCCAACATGAATGTGAAACCGACACGTAATTATAAATTGTACGTGGTCTATAAACGTGCAATCTGGCGATTTAATCAACGTGTTGTACGTATTATTGGGTTGTCCGGAAAGTTCATGCCGATTTTTAGTAGTTCATCTTTCGACTTATTAAGAACATGATTAAGTTTGGAAGGAAAAATTTGACTACACCTCCATTTAGAGCACACCTGATGCTTTTCTATTTCCATAGAGGAAAAATCCATCACAAGCAACCAAAGAAATATACGAGTTTACAGTGATCCATCAGGCTAATGCCAGACCACACGTTTGAAACCTGTCAAAAATTGCTGCAGCTTGGCTGGGATGTGTAATCCCACCTTTCATATTCATCAGATATTACTTCTTCGGATGATCATTTATTTCGGTCTTGGCAGAATAGTCTTAATGGTAAAAGTTTCAATTTCTTGGATGGCCTAAAACGATACCCTGATGCATTCTTTGGCATGAAACCCCCTCAATTCTGCGATGAAATTATTTTCTAGTTAAAAGAAAGATAGAAACGCTTTGTACAACAAAATGGTTCATATTTGGTTGATTAAAAATGTATTGGCTTATATATATTGAATTTTTTTTCTCCATTAAAAATCGGCATGAACTTTCCGGACAACCTGATATTTGGCTCCTCACGTTGCGTCTGCAATATTATACTTGCTCGTATGAGGATTCAGAACTCCTCCTCTATCACAATCCTACCCTTAACCACACTTTACTTTGCCTGTTCCCATTTAAGCCAAAGGCAATCGTTCAGAGCATTGCTTGCTCTGTGAAATGCGGTGGTAGTTACATGTGTGATCGCTATGCCGCGTGCATGAATGTCATATAAAATTTATTGCTACTGTTGGCGAGAGTTTATTTGTAAATATATTCCAAGATATGAAGTGGCTCACAGCAAAAATTAGGTATTATCTACGTACTTTCTGCGTACACTATATAATGAAGTAAAGTCATGGTACTTCCGATTATATCAGAGTTAAAATAATGAATTACTGTATTAAAGATGCACGTGTCATCTTTTCTTACCGCAGAAATGAGATTTTCAAAATATCATATTAGAACAATGTAGAAGTATAATATCTCAGACTTCTATTCACATAAAAGTTTGCTCTGAAACTTTTTTTTGATAACCAATGATACAATTAATTTATTTACTGAACTGGTTCCTAAATTCCATTTACTGACATTTCTGTGTAAGTACGTACAGCCCAAGTTAATGAGATGCCTGTGAGTACCAGGAGTTTAAGCTACTGAGGGACTTCATACTTGCAGTTAAAAGAAAAACTTGTTTATAGCTTAAAAGAAAATATTTATGATCTCTTTAAGCTGTCTTTCAATTATTTAACTATTTAAAGCTCACAAGTTTCTTTTTACACCAGCATTCTTTCAGTGTTTCTACTTTTCATTTAAACCACTGCATTCTGCAATGCCACTTGCATGTTGAGAGCAATGAAATACCGTCGATTACTGCATATCATTAATTGCCAACGAACAGCACTCGAGCTCACTTGACCCTCAACACGATCGTGAAGAACTTACAGTGAACTCGATTAGAGCTTGAAGCTTCACTCATGTCATTTGAAAGCTAATGAGCAAAAAGTAATGTAATTTGAGCCTTCACATCCAGCCGATAGACATGCTAGGTAGAAAGACAATCATTTTTAAAGCAGAAATCAATGATCACTTCGAATCACCACTTACGTTTTCGTATCAACAGTAGGTGTCTAACGAGAACCGTAATTGAGGCCTAGTGCTCGGGAAAATAGAATGAGCATTTCGATTGAACAGGATGTGTTATGATTTTACTTAAAACTGAAACATTGGTTTAAATTATATAGTCTAACTGTGTACGAAATTCGCTAAAATTTGTAAACCTCCAAGATAGAATACGTAATTGTGTCTGTCTTCTACCTCGAATTTTACGGTACCTCAGAATTTCCCTGACCTTTACCGCCATTCCCGTGACCAACACGCTGTGTTCATCGATCAAGTCGATCAGTTCAGTCTTGGTGTAGCACGAAGATTGATAGTGCTCCTTTTAACTGCACTCATTACTAATGAATCGGTGAGATTGTGGGTATGCATGCTTAGGGAAAAAAATGGATTGGTATTGTCGGAATTCCTCATGCACTAAAGAATTAGAACCAAAAAGTCATGTACGAATATAATCTGTCGTGCCAACGCTCTCTATTGCCTTTAGTTTTATTTCCTCCAGAGTGTGGCGTGGTAGACGGCAGCACCAGAAAATGATGCTCAGTCTGTTCAAAATGGGAGAGAAAGACAATCTCACAAAACATGTAAATTATGGTGCTTATTCGTAATTGAGTTCATCAACCCATTGGATGATAAAAGAGAGAAACGTTTTAAATTTGTACGAGTTTAAATAAAAGTTGCAAGAACAAGCAGAATGAAACTTGTCAGTGTAAAAAAACTGTGGCCAAAATTTTGCTTGGGCTTCAGCCGCCTTTATCGGGTACTCAAAGCAGAAGTCTATCAGCTTTTTATTCAGTTGCTCCCATCCCCCTGTACTCCCTGACAGTTTTTGGCTCTTAGATGATGAGATTTCTTTTAAACCCTTTATTTGAGGCACTTCAAAAACTAATTTAATTTATTTGTGCTGAGGGTAATCAAATATATGTACTTCTTTCTCTCACTGTGCTAATCCATATTCTCAGGCGTCATGAGAGTCCTTGTGTCGCCGTCGAGAGAAATTGCGCCGCCGAGAAATACCTGATATTTCATTTCAAACACCTTTGGCATGAGCAATACAAATATACTTCTAGAGTAGAGAATAATTGCGCGGCAACGTTAGTGAATATGCTTCACTTTTATAAGCTGAATATAAAGTGGTAATTTACCCTTGCTATGACAGTTAGAACTAATGAAAGCATTTTCGTTGAATGGCTACCAGAATTCTCCTCACCAAGAGGAATAAAATAAAGAGTTTTGGAAAAGGTTTTTCCTTTTTTGTATTTCGAGCCTTTCTTATTAAATGCCGAGAATATGTTTTCAGTGATTTTTTGTTTCATCACAGAACAATCTAATAGTAATACATAAAGAAAAAAGAAAATGATTGCTTTTCATTTTTTAAACAGAAATACTAAATCAAAAAAGTTACTGTAAAAATATTTGAGCAATATTACTCAGGGATTTGCGCATTTATTATTTTCCGAACAGTGAAGTGTGAAACCCATGAGATCAGCCTGTGTAGTTTCAGAGAACACAATGGAAAAATGTGTCACTGAAATCTGACTTGTCTTCAAATTTTCGTTGACTCAGCTTCAATGAAATTAAAACTCAACTTTTCGTATGTATAATTTATATGAAATGACTACCAGTGCATTAACATGAAGTCACATAAAGTGCACATACTTTATCCAATAATATATACCATCTAAAGCAGGCATGTCAAACTCAGTTTGGCTCTGGGGCCGGATCCAGACTTTCTGTTCTCAGGTGGGCCGGATCAGTAAAAGAATATCAACTCCAACTATTTAGCTTTGTTTTTCAGTACTATGCTTTATCATTCAGCCTACATTTGTAGCCTACCCTACATATTATAATCAAGTGAACATACGGCCCGCGGGCCGTATGTTTGACATGCCTGATCTAAAGCGTTTCTGGAATTTCTTGCCTTCTCCATCATACGAGTTTCGGAATTTTGTTTAAGTAAGAAACCATTTCAACCACATGTAAAATTTATCCTGCTTTAGTGTCTTATCAAAAATATGTTCTTCGCACGAGACTTGCCGTGTGCTTCTCATATTCAAAAGAGGAGCCATACGGAACCACAGCTTGGTCGACTATCACCAGCTTGGTCGACTGGTGAGCGAATCTGCTTGCGAGCGGAAAGACCCGGGTTCGAATCCCGCTGCCGACATGGTTGACGCGGCTAGAAATACGGCATGGGACTTGGGTAAACAACCGAATAATTATTGAAGTAATTATCCGACCCAAGAATGGGCCAGAAGGTTCGTTCCTATAGCCTCATTCTATTCTATTCTATTACTTTTCCACCTGAATTATCATTAATGAACAGTTATTACTGATAAAATGAAGTTGGTTAGGATAAAAATGTTCAATTCCTTAGTTTTATTTAATCGTTTATAATTTTTCGGTTGATTTATTATTTCCTCCAATAATTACATCGACACATTAAATCCGAATACAAACAAAGTTTAAGTGTAGTAATGAAACATGAGCATCACGTATCTATCGTAGTTCTATTTGAAAGTTAATTTCTCTGAGAATTGAAGAAAGCTTTAAAATTTCCATAACAGGAAAATGCGCTGCACATTTTCTTCAGCTTCAAAAAATTACCATTTACTTCCCAGTTTTTGAACACTCGTACAGAAATTGTAGTAACAGTGCAGTATTGCAGGATATGACGAGAAAGTATTCATTCAGAGTTTTCCGATCAAATAAGGTTATTACCTTCTGTTCAATGTGAATCGAAAAGAATTCAAAACAATACTCAGTCATAAAGTACGTCCTGCTTCTGATTGCTTCCCATTTACGTCTGCACGAACACACAGCGTTCGACGACCTCCCTCATGAACAATCAAAAATAAGCTGTGTTCTGGTTTGTATATCATTAAATTAAACAGACATTTAATTACGTCCCAGAACAAAAGTATGTTGTTTAATAACTTATACAGATTTATCAGAAGAACCAATGCAAAAAAATAATGCGGTTTCATTAAACTTTCCCAGTGTATGCTGATAACCTTAATTATTTGAGCTTTAGCTGACACGTTAGAAAACTTAGTTAAGGAATAAAACTATGCGAAATAGCGGCTACAATAGACTGCGCTTGAAGGCGACCGCTGCGTCAGTATCTGTGGTATCTACAGATAAGATAATGACACAGAACGGAGCTCCGTCTTCAGCCTTGTGGACTCACACACTCAAGACCCGGAACTTTATATCATACATAGATTCCAACCTTTTCGGCTTATTAGAACTAAAAGAGTTAATGAAATAACTTCAACTAAACTCTTTCTATTTTCCACTTTCACTTTTCAAGTACTCACTTTTGTAGCATATGCTCTTTAAAACGTATCTTATAGCCATTACCCTACGATATTGTTTCAGATAATTCATAATCGCAAGTTCATGGAAGAGTCTTCACAGAGTTTCATGACGTAATGAAGTTTATCTTTCGTTCAGGATTCATATGACTACTTACACAGATTCTAGTTGTTTTACATAGGTAGACATAGGTAAAATAGGTAGACATCATAAGTCAAAGTTTAATTTCAATAAGAAAATTACT
Organism: Trinorchestia longiramus; assembly: GCA_006783055.1. Lineage (NCBI taxonomy): Eukaryota > Metazoa > Arthropoda > Malacostraca > Amphipoda > Talitridae > Trinorchestia > Trinorchestia longiramus. The sequence continues at coordinate 209,393 of VCRD01000690.1, read as the reverse complement.
AAACAATTTTGATTCCCAAACAGCTTCGGCCGAGAAGCGTATGACGTGTACAACCGGATCTTGAAAACGGGGTTATTCAATCCAAACTTTGAAAAGAAGACTGTGACTCCTGCACCAGGATTTGCTACAAATTTCAAGTAAGAGTATTATAGTTAAGATCATTTGCTGCAACCATTTACGAGGCCTGGTTTGGAAACATATTTCTTGACTTGAGGTTTTGAGCATTATTGATTAAACCGTTAGGCATTTTCTTTTCAATTAATAGACAGCAATACATCTGTAGGACAATGAATTTAGATGCATAAATAATTCTCAAATTTGATGATGATAATGCTAGAAGAATACTCACATTCAACCCAAGCGTACATGTTCGGCCCGCACTTGCAACTATGATAGAACCGATACAAATAAGAGGGACGAAGGTATGAAGCGATTGGAGAAGTTTGGATCTACCAATGGAAATAGTTGTAACCATCTGTAGTGCTTGCAATGCTGACTTGTGCCCCATGATCGTAACTGCAGTATCTACTCTATTTTAACATAGTTCGTGAATTCGCTTGTTCCTGGTAGCTTTGAGGTTCAAGAAGGTAAAGGTTAGAGAACGAGGATCAAAGGTCACACACGTCCAAAGTAGATGAAAGGGAACTTTTTCAGTGTTTCATTTCACACCAAGATACTAGCGTTAATAATAGAGGATGCGGCAATATAACTTCCTTTTATGCTTTACAAAAAGTTATGAAAAGGGCTCTATGTAAACATGCACGCTCATGCGTAAACATGCGTAAACATGAAAGCCGGAGGCGTGAAGCTTCAGGCCCAGTTTTTGTTAACGATGGAGTTTACAAAAAACATTTGTCCGAACAATTTGTCAACCTTGGCGACAGCTTACTGTACATCGTCTTTAACCTCATCCAATCATAAAGAATCATCATCATTGATCAACAAATACAAGCAAAAATTTCATGGCACTAAAAATAATGGTTGTTTTAAACTAACCTGTGTGTACTGTATTCATATCTGATCTCGGGTTTGCTCTACCACATAATATTTTTACGCTATTAACATATTCCACCTTTATGTAATTGAGTGTTAATTTAATTTTTCCTTTTCACTTCTAATTTTTTAGTGTTTCTTTTAAATTGCTTAATATACAGTATAGTGTTCATTACTGTATGTACACTGACAGGGATCTGCAGGGACATTTTTGGGGAGATCCCACTTCTCATGTTATTTGTCACCAGCTTGGTCGACTGGCGAGCGAATCTGCTTGCGAGCAGGAAGACCTGGGTTCGAATCCCGCTGCCGACATGGTTGACGCGGCTAGAAATACGGCATGGGACTTGGGTAAACAACCGAATAATTATCGAAGTAAGTCCTGTTTGGTATCTTTTAAGTCTTTTGTATGATTGTTGTCTGGCATTTAAAAGGCGCTTAATTTTCTCTGAAAACCAAGAAGGGTTATTCGTTGGTCTTACATATTCTCTTTGGTAGGATATGGTACTTTGTAACGGTTGAGATTGTTTATTTAAGTATCATGAAGCATTCCTCGGTATTTTGTTCCTCATTAGTACTTCGTAGTCAAAACTTCTGAGCTCCTTTTTCATTAGTTCAAAATTTGCCCATTTATATGATAGTTTAGGGAGGTTTTGAGTTGAGTCCTATTGTTAGAGTTGTGAACTTGAAGTGCAAAGTCTATCATACGATGACCACCGATCTTCTCCGATTTTAAGACCAAGAGTCATCATGACGAGGTCTAGGATATTGTTTTGTCAAGTCGGTTTGTTGACATGCTGCTCTAGGGAATTTGTATTTATTAATCGATAAGCTTGGATTCAGATGTTCGACTTTGATAAGTTGTCCAGTGTATGTAAGGTAGTTTGAAGTCTCTCATGATTAGTGTTTCATAAGGAGTACTGAGAATATTTTCGAGGAAACCATAGACATCATCATCATCGGTTGCTCTACAGGTTGGGTTTGTATATACGAATACTATTTTGCTGGTTTTTCTTTGCTGCAGATGGATGGTGAGATGTAGTACTTTTTTGCTGTTACTCGTTTAGTTTTGAATTGCGGGTGCAGTTTTTGTTTTATGCCACCTCTGTTTCTGAGTAAGGGTTTGATGACATTGTGGCAGACGTATTCTTCAACTATCTATCTATGTCTCTATGCTTCTATGCTGAGTCTCTGGATCTATGTCCCTATATCTATGTACCTATGTTGAATCTTTGCATCTATCTATGCTCCAATGCTAAACCTATGTATATACTCGTATAAATCTGCACTTATACTGAACTGGCACGGGTATGAAGAGCAGCCGAAAAAGTCAGGCCAGACGGAAAAGAAAGTACACTTACTTTATTTAAGACTATATAAGCATTTTAAAAATTAAGTGAACAACATTTCCAAAGTTTTTCATCAAGCAGCACTCTTTAGTCTCTCAAGAACAGGAGAATAGCACAATGAAAGTTCAAAAAAGGGGGATTATTCAAAGGAACGTAGAAAAAGAATTTGCGTAAGAGAATGAATTCATTTACTCACCAAGATGCATTTAAAAAAACGAAAAAGTGTTTATTCAGTTATTTAGACAAAAACTCATTAAGAGCAGATGGCAAGTCTGTTCTTCATGTTGAAACTTTTTTTTTAAATATAAAAAATTGAAGTCAATAATTCTAGTTTAAATGTCACTCGCTTAGCATGAACTAAACAGAATACATTTTAACACCCAGGCATGAATGGAAGAAAATTATTCCTTAGAAGTTTGGGCTCATATAATAATATAGAATGTTATCTTATAATTATTTGTCATTCTATGCCTAATAATATTGTTTTTAATTCTAGGCAGGTGAATATTGTATAGTAGGTAACACCATTGACGTCTACACTCATGAACTACAGCGTAAGATTAACACTGAAGCAAAGAGTCATGCAGGCCAGTGAGTCGGAGTACGGCATGAGTCACCAATAATACCTAGAGATGTTACCAGACTTGTGCCTTGCTTAAGCAGTGTCCTCTTATGAAGACCTATGCAGCTCTGACCAAACTATGATTTCGTGTTTGGCTTGTTAAGCAAGTACCTTAGCAAATTTTGTGAACACAGAACGAGCAAAACATTTTCATTCCATGACGCTAATGCATGAATTAAACAGTGTTTTATTGTTTTATTATTATACACACAGGGTAGTGCATATTTTATGAAGTAAAAGCCTTTGGCAATAAGAATCATTTAAACACTTACCCTGGCGGTTTGAGTGAGACTTAGCATCTTCTCACAGAACGCCAAATTCCGCAGACTTGCAGTGTATGTGCCTTACTCTCTACCGAAGAAGTAATTATCTCATTCCCTTCACACGTATGCTTAATACATCTGTCTAGTATGCTTGGAAGTGACCGGTGTTAGTAACAGATCACTTGGTTTTGAAATCTCTAAGGTAAAATCTTACGAAATAATGAGTTGAAAACCACAACTTGGTGGTTCATCTGTGAACTCTGGCGAGCATTCGTGGAGTGTCTGAAGCAAAACACAAAACGCTAAGAGTTACCAAACTGGATAACCAGTAGATTACTTACATCAGTGGTCAGATTTATCATGTTTTGTCAACAAAATAATTCCAATAATCATCGTATAATTCGAGGATGGTTTATTTTTAAAACAAGTTCCATTTTGATGTTGAGCACTAGAATAGTGTTTTTAACAGCTTTATTTTTCTCAAAAGACCTGGACTAAAAACTACTTTTTAGCATACTTTAACTTCCACCTATATTAAAAACACATCGTATCGTGCGACCAGCTTCTGAACTTTATTCTCATAAAAATCTGCGCTTGATTTGCTAAGCGCTCCAACACGACCGTTCTGACATCGTCATCGTGGCGCTCACTGCCAAGGCGCTGTTAAATACGAAAACATATGGTAATCATTGGGTGCTGTTCACACTCACAGTCGCACAATGAGAACTTGGGTTTAATAGACAGCGGGTGGACGAATATTATCGTGAAGAAAAACGATCCTTCTGCTGAGGATGTTACGACTTTTGTTTTGATTTGGATGCCGTGCTCGAACTCATTTTCTCACCATTCCACCGGTCATAGCGTTTTCTCCATGCACCTCACTGATCTGCCGAAGAATTTCAGCTGCTTTTAAGTCCCATGCACTTAAGAAACAAATAACAGCTCGTATTTTACAATCGGCCGTATCCTTATTGGCCCCGAGGCATTTTAAACAAGCATAAACAGACGTTAATGTGACGTCAGGGGCTGGTTGAAAGATACATGGGCATACCGTCCATGTACGAAACGCCGACCGCAGCGATGCACCAGCCACATTTCAAAACGGCGCGTGCTTTTAAAAATATGCCTTGGATAAATGTCAAAATTAAAAGAAGTGTAGTTTATGGCACTCTTCTTAAGTGTCATTGTAGAAGTTGGTCTGAAATTATTTCAATATTCTCTCATGAATCATTGAATGCTTAAGGTCTTACTAGTTCAATAGTTTATCAGTGACCGTTGCCTATCAGTTTGAGATAAATGATAAGGCTGATAAACAGCTCGGCAGAGACAGGGAGCGCTTCATTTCCTCAGAGTTTAGAATGCAGTGTTGGAGAACAGTTTCGTGCTTTTTGTGTTTTAAAATACATTTATAGAATAAGTGCAAGAGAAAATATCGAAAAATTAAAATAGTAATTCAGGTAGTCGTTACCTTTCATGTATGTAAATACTTATAACGGTCAAGCAATAAAATACATTCAATTTTTGTTGCTGTTAAGAGCTATAGTGCAGATGATAGTGCCGAACAATGACTCAACAATGAAGGCAAGAGCCCAAGAAGTATAGAAGCAATCAGTCTCAGACCATAACATACTTCAAGCTCAGTTCATCTGTAAAGTGAACCTCTGGCGCACTCCCTGAACCTCGTAAACACTTCGGAAAAGTTAATCTGATCGTTTCACAGTTGATGAGACTTGTCACATGATCAACTGTCAAACATTATGATATGAAATGTTTACGAAATGTTTTCTTCGTTATTCTAAGACTACATTTAATCATTAATTTATTGTGCATCTGATTGTATTTTCTTGTTAGGCGTTTACCGTCAATTTTGTTTAACAAGTCGCATTTCATCATAATTATCTTTCTGCCCCAGTTTCTAATATATTTGTAGATCTTTCAATCATTCAATTCAAACATGGGGAAAGGAAAGAAGAGTACCAGTAAGCGTCGAAGCAGAAGTGGTAAGTAAAACACATTTCTATCCTACACCACATTGCTATATAAGTACCCACTCAGGGGTCTGCACATTCCTACAGTAAAGAAGTTAAAGAGTCTCCAAGTGCCCAACTTACGGAGGAGACTGTGGCTAAGTTTGAAAGCCAGAAAGTTATTTGCAATATAAATTCTGTAAATCATTTAAATGCAGGATATTGCCATTTTGTCTTAAATCATGAGGGAGTTGCTCGTCTTAAAATTAATTTTTTTTCATTTGGTTCCCAGCAACATTGTAGCAATGAAGGTTTGATGCGATGCGATGCAAACTGCAGCGGATAAAGTACAGTTAAATGTATATTTCTATTTACGAAATCTCTCAGAATTGTATAAAACACACATTGTTGAAACGCTGAAATACGATCATCTTTTAGAGATGCTGAGTTAAAGAGTTCTTGTGAGTTTTAAATTAAGTAAGAATTTGATTAAGAATTTGTACCTGTATCAATTACACTTTCGACGAAAAAAAATTCCAGTGTTAACCACTTAAGAGCATGTAAATGCACTGACTCGGCATACAGTACTTCAGATATAGCTTATCGAGTAGCCAATGTATGACATGATATTAAAAATTTTGTAGGAAAAACTCACTTCTGCGACGCATTGCCAAAAGAAATATCAAAAATAATAAGACCAGTGCTCCAGAAAGTGTCATCGATCATCAAACCATATTTCTAAATCTGCCCGAGTTGATCGATGGACAGAAATTTCATCAATGGTGTAATTCCAGACACTTCAGTATACTCTTTATTCAGTTTGGTGAGCTTGTACATAATATTGGAGCGCTTAAGTAAAAGAGTAACAAATGTTCAACATTTCCTTGAAGCCGTACTGCGTATCGGTTACGATACGATGTAGTAGACTTCGATTACAAGATAATTATGAACATTACTGATATGCAAGCAATCAATACTTTGGATGTTTTTCTCGTTTATAATTGATATGGTAGAAAACTGTTATGTATAGTTTGCTACGACAAGGCCACCGGTGTGAAACTGGTTGAGATCATAGCAGAAAAATATGAAGCAAATGACCGAGTTGTTTCTGACATTGGAGTAACTTCAATGCAAATAAAAGGATTCAGTCGTACTTATAGATTTTCTTCCTAATTAGTTGTACATAAGTTCAAATCCTGACGTTTGCTTGTTGGCAACATATTTAGCTGTGTTTTAGTTTAAACTTGAGCTGATATATTCCCTAGAACAGTGGTTCCCAATCTGTGGTACGCGAGGGCCTTCCAGGTGGTACGCGAACACTTTCGGGGTCATGAATAATTTTTATTTTATCATATTTTACTTCACAAAATGTTTACTGCCTAACATAGGGTAATCTGGCAACGATTTGTAGTTAGTAAATCTTAGTTTATTTGCGTGTTCTACTTGTACAATTATGGAAATAAAGTGATATCTGATCGAATTTAGTTTCTCTGGAACCAGGTAGTACGCGGCGACTGTACGGGACCTCCAAGTGGTACTTGATCACAAAAAGTTTGGGAACCACTGCCCTAGAACGACCCTCCTAATCTACTAAGAACACACAATGTCCGTATTCGCCAGTGGAGCTTGTTACTGGTAATGATTTGCTAGCTTCACAGAAACTACCTTGTGCTTCGTCATTCAACACTGTAAATAACCTTCGTTTGCTTTTATTTCAGCTGATCCTGAAATTGGAGGTGTTTCTTCAGGTAAGTTCGCTAATCAAAATATGTAATTTAGTAAAGGTAGACTTTAGTGAGTCATTTAGGACATGTTTTGTAAAAAATTCTGTCACCCCATGTTTCACCCTAGTGAACAAGCCTTGTTAGATATTTCAGTAGAAATGAGTGCTTATGAACAGAAATATGATGATAATTTGTACATATTTTATAAAAATATGCTTGTGTATCCCAGAGTACTGGATAGAAAAAATCCAAAGCGGACTAGTCGATCCTCGATCCTACCAGAGAAAACTTCGACAGATATTTTCAGTCAGGATCGCATACGATAGTTTGTTTTCGCCTGAAAAGTATAATTTGAATAATTGAAATTTTTTTGCCATTTTGAATGAAATAATAGTGACGGATATTTGAATACTCTATAATTACTGTTCACAGTTTTGCAACGCATGGGTAATCCTTGTGGATATTCGTTTTTATCGTTTAAAAGTTGAATATACGAAATTATGTTTACATGAACGCACTTTTGCTAAACTTATGAATGTTTAGTCTATAAAATTTACAAATACAGAAAATTATATTCTATAAAGAGGTATGAATTAAGATCTGCCTTGGTTTAAGAAGATACATAGTATGTGTTGAAGGAAACATTGGTTTGATGGAAAGCGACCTTGACGGTTTTTTAGGCGTTAATTTGAGCTCCTAATGAAGATGTATAGATGAAAGAATCCACAATTACAGAAGTATGCCATTTATAGTGCATTGCATGTTGAACGAATTTTTTTTATTTAAACTAAGCAAATTTTCACCTCACGTTGAAACCCCAATACATTCTTAAAATGATAAGAGTTGAAATACGAGTGAGCCTTTCATATCAAAAGTTTGTTTGCCTTACAATAATTTCACACACTGAGATAGACTCGTAAATATAGATATTCTTATTCAAAACAGATATGTAATACACTAAAATGGCGCCTCCGTATGCACCATGTTATACTGAACCACTTTGTACCTAAATTTATTCCGTATTCAACATCAAATTCACTAATGAATGCGCCAATGAATTTTAGCTTCAAACATTGCAAATTCCTCGTTTTATTTTGTGATAATTTTTACTCATGGCATCCATATGCTCTGCTCTACAACAGCTTCCCAGAACTTATCGTGGGTTATAAACGACTGCAATTCATCAGTTGGCGCATTTCTGTTTTTCAGTCAGGGATACAAGACCACAATCATGAGTTCGACAAGATTGATTTCCTCACTATCCGTGGTTAACACATCTCTTTTTTAAAGTTATAATTTTTATGACATAGATGGAAATTTTTTAAATATTCTTTACTCTATATAGTCTCTTTTCTTCCCAGTTTTTCAAAGTTTCTCATCAATATAATGGAGGTTGCTTATCATTCTGAAATTTCTGTCTGCGTTATGCTTTTAGGCCTTTCTCTGAACTTGTGGATCCACTAGTGCACACTTCTTCATAATAAAACACAATCGTTGCATTGTGTCATAAGCCTGTGATTAACTTCAGGACTTAATATGCTTTCCAAATCTTGAAATTGTATAAGAGCTCGTGGCTTTTTCTTGCTGCTCAAAGCATGCTAAGTGACATCGTTTTCATGATAACAGCAGTAATAACATTACTGCAAACACGCTCGACCTTAGAAACATGAGACGATAATAGTACCAATTACAAGCACACCTGATCAGATGGAATTTTTATAAACCTAGAGGAATTTTATGGAGAATCGACTGATAATTTTTTATTTAAGTTGAAATATTTGTGCATATGTCAGAGCGTTGAGAATAATCTACGACTGTTCTCTCGATGATCATAGCACTTCCCTGCCATTATATGAAATCGATAGCTATTAGGGCGTATTTATTTTTTAATTGAGAAACTATAACAGTCCATGCGTTTATAACACACATTTCAATGATCTCAATACGGACTATTAATATTTACGTTAATTACATATAACTGACGTTTTCATCAGCCAAATGCAGTTCAGTTCCTGCTCCGGTGATGGTGGCGTTCGTTGTACTGGAACTCATTTTCGGCTTAGTCTTCATCATCATCGGAAGTCTAAACGTCGACAAGTGCAAGATCGACCCAATGATCCCCATCTGGCTCATCATGATGGGTGAGTTGTTGCCAGACCAAACCCGTTGGCGGTTGAAATATAGAGTTATTCGAAGGGGACCCTGACTATCAACACAAAGCTATAAAAAATTTTCAAGGGGGGAATAATTTAGCTTAGCTTTTAATGACGCTTTCATGAATGTATTAGATAAAGAAAGAGAAAAAAAGACGAATATATAAGTTGTTTTCCTTGTTCTACCAGGATTGAGTAAAATTAATTAGTTTTTTATCATATTACATCGGAAATGAGACAACTGTACCTTAATAATTCATAATAAGGTAAGATTACAAAGACATGAATAAATTCTGAAACGTGCGATACAAGCAATTGATAAATTCTTGGAGTAAACCACCTTGATTTGAATCATAAGATTCGTTCCTCCCTGTGTTGTTGGTATTCAGATCTAAAACACATTTCAATTTCACTTAGCTATGAGAAAGTTTGCACACTTCTGTTGTAGTATACACCATAATAGTAGAAGAATGGGCAGTGAAACGTTTTAAACACTTGTGCAGGCGTGGTTTACATCGTGACTGGCGTGCACGAGTTCATTCAGTACACTAGGGCCAAGAAGAGTGCGACGAAAGGTAGAGGAATAGTGGCCCTCATCATCACGGGAGTTATCACACTTGTCACAGTCGGCCTATTCATCGCAGGTGAGCATAAAGCTAACTTAATCTAAAGGCTCATCAAACAAAATATAGGCTGGAAGTCCTGCAGATGCTACTCCACATCATTCGAGTCTCTCGGGGTCACTACGGATTGGCGTAAGACTTGAGCATAAAATGAGGTAAATTAAGCAACGGACATACCAGACTTATGCGTACACTGATAATTTAACAGTTGGACAAAAATATACTTTGAGGTTAAAAATAGCTCGCTTCATTCGTGCATGAACTCCAGTCGTCTTGGTTTTATAGTGAACTTTCGTAATGTCCTATAGTACAATTGTTTTTGTCATCGTCATTCAAAATGCTATCCTTAAGCCACTCACACTCCGCTTATATTGTGTTTATGTTAGTGTAAGTTGCGTGCAAATCAGAGCCTCCCGTGCTTCCCAAAAAAAATCGTTCACCACACATTGAGCCAGTGAGTGAAGACAATAGTTCTTGAGCCATTGTGACTACTGATATCTCAGGTAACAAGAGATGTCAGTTTGTCTTTTGAACCTAGTATGTCCTTTTCTACTGCTACGAATTGCTGGAAAAATTTTCATTCTTATAGGAACATATTAAAACTAAAGCAGATCATTTATTAGAGCTTAAAACCGCAGCAACACAGTTAACCGTTGTTTAAAAAAATGTCGCATATGAATTTCTTTCAATTTTCATAGTAACAACTCTAGATGTATCTTCTAAGCTTGAGTCAAGAGTGCGTAAACGATGTCGAAAAAATGGTTTGCTACAAACGATATTCTATGACACAGGGCACACCTAAGACGATCGTCAGACGCTGCACGACAAAATATCTACTCCAACCATACTCTATGAAAAGAGTGAGGGTTAGTGGTAGCACTAACAAGCTTGAAGTTAGTGAAGAGAGGCAACATGACGGTTCGTAAATGGTCATTCACTTAACGAAATCTGCCATTAATGCGAGTCCCGAGGAGTCAGAGTGCTGGAGTCGCAGCTGAAGTAATTTTATCTCATATTGGCGCAAAACTTTTTAAGTTGTGAATAACTAGAACTCTGGCTCTCGACATACATTAGCCGTACATACATTATATTCCGGCATATTTAGAAATTCAATCTTTGAATAGTACACATATTACCGGAGCTAGTAAATTTACGAGAGGGACCCGAGAAAATTATTTCTTTAATTCATATCCATACGAAAATAGAAGTACTTACACAGTAAATGAAGCAGTGGAAGGTAATATTTTCAATGGTTATTTATGCAATCACTTGTTGACGAATTACCTTCTACATACAGTATTTTTTGCTGCTAATACTTTTTGTCAGGGAGTATGACATAAGGAAAGGTATTTGAAGGATTTCCTAACGATAATAATCGCTTGTATTATTGATAATAAACGAGTCAAAAAAGTTGTATAGTCTCAAACGTTAAGTACATCATTCCATAATAAGTACGAATTAAATTTATTACTTTCAGGTAACGTGTTTGTGTACACTGCATGGGGAGTGGAGCCTGACTACGGCCATTACTGGTTTGAAAACGGATGTGACATGGCGACTTACTTACTCGCCTTCTCGGGAGTCATCATCATGGATGCTCTCTTTGGCATCATAATTTTGGGTGTCATTTTCTACGCGGTCCTCAGCTGCTGCAAGAAATAATTCTTATATCAAGTGGTTTACTTGATAATGGAAATGCAGTGAATAAACAACTTACCTGTAATTTTAAAAGTGAAACCCTAGTGTTTAGAGACACTCATTTTACAGAGCCTTTGTTTACTCTACTTACCGCTGCGATGATTTATTTGGGTGAAAGTATATGTGTTACGCAATACTCATCCAAAGACCCTATGAGATAATTTCACCTGGCAAACTCACTGTTTTATTGGAAAAAAACAGAGAATTGCCCAGCGATGCCTCTGCTTTTTCATTCAACATATATACCTATTATTCAAGTAATATCCTCAACATAAAAAATAATCATGACCGATAATCAACTTTCTAAGATGAAATTATACGAGCGCTTCTACATCTGTTGCACCATTATTAATATAATCAACAATCACTCTTTTTTATGAAGTCTGTTTCTTTCCCAAACATTACATATAGGAGTTAAGAACAGACGTAAATTCTTAAAGGATACTAATTTTTTAAGTGGCGCTGAACGAGAGGTACATTCGATTTAAAGAGCTTGATGAGGTTAGTCAAACAAAAAGTTCAGTTACTGAGTTGTCATTCATGTAGAACAGATGAAAGAAAAAGTCTTCTCTCAATTGGGTATCAAAATTAAACAAGTAGCCACAGCTTAAAATGTTTATGATTGAAAGTGTGCTGTATGCCCCACTCACAGGTAAGACATAGCGGTTCATTCCACTAGTGGAGGAAATACTGTATGCGCTAATATCGCAACTGTGTCTGCATCACTCTTTCCCCATGGAAGTTCCAGCGCTCGACAGTTAGACATACGTAGGTTCGTGAAAAATTATCTCTCATGTCGTGTATGCTGATTCAATTAAACAGAATACTTTGCAACGATACTTCCACGCTTTTTTCAATGGGGCTAGCAAAATTGGAAGCAATTTACTGTTTATTGAAATTTGTTTCAATCAAATATTGTGCTTTCCAGGAATTTTGTGAAACTCAGTTAACATTCTTCTCTTTCTTGAACATAAGACAGATTTCCTACCGTAAACCTATTAACAATAACTAACAATCGTACAGTGTTGATCGTAATTTCTCCCAAGTTTAGAAAAATCCCTATCAACAGATTCAATTTCATGAACGTTCCAAATTTTTTTCTAAGTTCTGTTGTTGAGCTAGTCGATTACGGAAACACCGCTGCAGTGAGTATATTTTTCAGACTGGGTTTTCAATTTATCCTGCGTGCAGATTGAACCTATATGCACAATTAGAATAAGCAGTAGTTCGTAAGAGAAACTAAAATAAGTCTTCCAAGTAAAACTCGTCTTGAAAATACAGATCAATTCAGCCCATACTCTGAAATTATCGTTTTAAATTTGGTTCTATTTGATTCTCAAATCCATATATCCACATACAAAATTGTTTCAATTGCTACCATTCGAAATTCCTTCACTTGATTTAGTTGAAAATTATTTTGCAGAAAGTAAACTGTTTCATATATTTGTAATAAACATGTAAATCTTATTGATATTTTTGACCTTGTTATGTATACTGTTTTTGTAAATTTTGAAACTACTTCTATACAATATAAGTAGTAGCTTCAAATTAATCGAAACGTTACAGACTCCCGTTAAAAATTTCCAAAATCACACACAAACAACCATTTACTAAAGCAAAATGTGTTGTGCAGCTGTCTGTTTCTGCTGACATAGTGCACTTCTGGACTTCATAGAACAATTTAAATAGGGAATAGATTCTACATCCGTGCGTCTGAATTTGTATTGACAACAGGATTATGTCTCACGGGGTAAAAATTCGAGCACTGGTGGTAACTGAACTTTAACTATCGAGTATTTAGGACTTGAATTGGAAAAAATCCAACATATGGAAGAAGTTTTTTACTTTCTGCGCTGTACCAACGCTGATACAATGATTCTCCATCTGTTTGCGGTCCGGTAAATGTAGAATTGACTAACATGCCATAGCAACTGGAACATATGTTGGCAAACAGGGACATTCTCTGACTGTGAGTTCACTGAATAATACAGGTGTATTCAATGTAGTTAAAAACAATTCAGTGGTAACGCTGAACATAATTCAGACTAGTGTAGCGATACGTGCTCTCTCTCTCTACATGGTTTCAGGATAAATACGTAATAATTACGAGCATTAATTGAATTCTTACAAGATGTATGTATCACATGCACATTTTACGTTAATTGAATGCAATCAATTTTTCATAACGAGAGAGAGACGTCCAAACCTCCTGACAAGAATACTATATTATGCATTAATGAGGCCAACACAAGAAGGGTATAAACACAATTAATATGTTTAACATTTACTGGAAAAACACACGGAAAAACACTTGAAAAAACACGAAAATTTGTTACGAACCAAAGCAATCTTATTTCTTCAAATCGACCAATTCCACTCACAAAAATGATTTAAATCACACAATGCCGAGTCGTTGCGAAATTGAAATACTGATCCATCTAACAACACATCCTAAATACAGGCAGACACGACAAAATTCACTGAAAAAGCACTTCAATTCTATCACTTAACCTCACTCTTAATTATGACCAACGATTCTCCTGATTTAATGATCACTGCAGTTCTATCAACCAATTCACTAACAAAATTATCATCATTGGGCATTCAGTTCGAAGAGTTTTGATGCACAGACGCACACACTACCCGCACACACGCTCAGCAGCCTTAAACGCCGCGCGGCACACCCTATTATTTACACTATGTATGCGCAGGCTTCTACCGCTGGTTTCCAACCTCCACTGGTTTAAAGGGCAGAAGATAAAGTTGCATCAATTGATATTTCTACTTAGTTCCTGTTGTACATATTCCGAAGTGATCACGTAGATGTTAAATTCAAGTTGGTGCTGAAGTCCCGAGCCTTTCCGAATTAATTACTGGTGAAACCTTCCCAAGTTTATGAGAACCTTTCCAAGAATACAATCACTCCTAGAAGTAGTAGTTGTCGTAGATGTAGATGTCACGATAGATTCCGACAGCTTCCGTTAGGTTTTGATCCTGATCCTGATCGATCCCGTAGACCCCGTAGATCCCGAAGATCCCGTAGTTCTCGTAGTTTACGTAGATCCCGTAGATCACGTAGATCACTCCCTAAAATGAGAGAAGAGTCCTCCGTAAGTACATTCCTTGATAGAGGTGCCCTACTATGCTTATGCCTTGAACGAAATTTGCTTACAAGGTCAATTTTTTTCGGTAATATCATAGATAATAAGGAAAAAAATTATTTTTATCTTAACCTGCCAATAATGCATGTACACACTATTACTGAGAAACTATTACTGAGAAACTTCAAGACATCTCAAGCTATGAACTTTTTTCCCGTTAAAATTGCAGCAACTTGGAACTAGCTGCCAGAAAACATAGTTTCTGCTGGCACTGTGAACACATTCAAAAATCGTCTCGATAAATTTTGGATTACGAACCCCCCCAGTACTACATCCTACTAACTATGTCCCTAACTCCCTAAGATTAATGTATGATTG
>VCRD01000690.1:168796-183066 GCA_006783055.1 Trinorchestia longiramus | reverse complement strand
ACGGCATGGGACTTCGGTATTGAACCAAGAATGGGCCAAACGGCTCGTTCCTATTGCCTTATTCTATTCTATTCTATTCTATACTGGATATTAAGTAATCAAAATCATTCATAGGGACCTTTTATTAGCTAAGTACCATTAGATTGTTGAACATTGTAAAATGAAATATACGTGGGCAATGTTCTCAAACATTGGACGAGGACGGATCGAAGACGAGTTAAAAACTATCAAGCAACCCTTTACCTTTTAAGCGTCACTGATGTCATATTATCGGTCATTTTATCCTTCTTATAGATTTTAACCTTCGCTTAAATGTAAATTAATTTAAAAAATATTAATAAAATATAAATGCCTTGAAAAAATTAAGAAATTCAGTTTAAAAATCTGATGAATTTCGCTCAGAAAAGGCAATGATTTGCGATATACATCGGCTCCAACGGGTGATGCTCAACAGGTGAAAACACTAGCCCCAGACAAAGCACAACTTAAAACACCCATCACAAAGTTGAACGTAAAATTACCTCACATACCCAGACGCGAAATCTAGCTTATAACCCTTTGCTAGCGCCTCAAAACACGTAAGAATGAACAAAAAATTTCATAGAGCCACGGATACCACACTGACCCTTATGACGTATTTGTGGGCGAGAGTGTTAGCCTCGATGATGGCCTGAGTAGCGCCACGATTCACCAGCGGGTTTCGGCGATGACTTTGTTCCATCATCCTCATTATGTTCTCAAAACGCACGTAGTTCGAGTCCCACCCGAACGCCTGCAAAAAGGATACTAGTGTAATGCTTGAATAGACACGTCAAGCGAGAAATACTTGGGAAGCAGTCTATAATTTGATCCATCTAACGAGGTGAGATTGAATTTTTGAATAGAGATTTGGTTTTACCTAAGTAGCTTGAGAGGACACGAAGTAGTAGCAGTACCTGGTGAGGCCGCCAGAAGGACAGCCTGGGTGGCGGAGGGAGCTCCGGTACTAGGGAAGGCATGGAGAGGTTGAGGGGCACGTTGGAAGAAGCACCGTAATGATGGTGGTGGTGGTGATGGTGGTGAGCCACTGGAGGTGGAATGCTCAAATTGGACGCAGCAGCACGGCGCTGTCCACGAAGAATATCGTCACCAGATCGCGTCGCGTGCGTCTCTCGTACGTAGTCCGCAAACCGCCTGAAGCGCCTGAACCGAGCCGCCACACCACCATTGCTGGACGCATGAGCTCCAGACTGTCCCGAGGTGCTTGCTTCTTCAGCCGTTCCCGACCTGACAACCAAGAAGCATACGGAACCCGTCACTACAGCCAGACGCTACAGCGACACAATGCATTACAATGTTTATCAAGATATAAGATTTTGATAACGAATTGTCACGGTTTTAAGAATTCTACGAGAAATTAATACGGGTACAAAATAAAATATACTAAGACCTAATTCTCCAAATAAGAGGGAAGGCTTAAAAATGTATCAGAGAATTTGAAGCCATCTAAAAACGATTCTACTCAAACATTCCTTTTAGGGGTGAGATTCAGCTCAAGTTACACAATGTTTTATTATTCTTACGGGCTTACACTTGTCGCGTGATAACGAAGCTCCTTCGTCTGCACCCAAGCGAGAAGGGAATATCAGAAACCTGGTCTCAATCAAAAATTTGGCGGCCGTAAAAAATTCTACAGGCCTCACGGTCTGAAGTGCACTGTATTGTGTTCTCGACAAGCATATCGCTCTCACTGGCAGCCCTTCATTCACTATACCTTGGACTACCTCTAGCGCACCTTCCACGATCTGTTAACATTTTCGTCAGCAGAAACTAAAATAATTTCATCGCATATGTCAAAACGACCTTAATACTCTTACAACTCGCCCACATCTGCCCACTGTCACACACCAAACAGATTTCCTCCTGCTACACTTAACAAGCATCTACTATCAATAATGATATATTCTTTAGTCACTCAGTTTTCAAATCTCCATACCATACAAAACAATAAAACTACAAACATGTTCTCATAGAAATGCCGAGGTCCCTTCCTCCACCATGTAGGATATGGTTTTCGCACTCTATGCCTCGTGTAAGAATATTCCCCAAATGTGAAAACCAGAAGACAAAGAATGTTTTTATTGGTGTAAATTATTTCCAGATTTTATTCCAGACACACGCACCAAAGTCTCTCCATTACAGTTTGAGCAAGAAACAGCCAAATAAAAATACTTCTGAACACTGAATTTTCACAAACGATCAGTAAAATTGAGAAGAAAAAACTCACCTAGAAGTTGTAGTATGCCCACCCAGAGTTGACCTCATAATGCTGTCCACGTGATGCACTTGAGGGTGGTTGGTCGAGGAAGTATTGGTGTGTACGCAGGGGTTACCCTCCCATCGTGATACAATACACGGTACTGCTGGATAACCAGAGTGGTCCTGCGTAGCGATAGAACTTCTTCGTAAATCACTTGAACTTTGTTCACTTTGAGGAAGGCGAACACGGTGCAATTGATGTTCGCTCTGGGGCTCATTGGTTTCGCCAGGAAGTTCACGTTGCCTGTGCCAAGGAGGAGGAGGCCTAGCATCGGGCATGGTCGCCATGTAGCTTGGGTCCATCCTTCTTCTGTCAATTTCAGCTGATCGCTGCTGGCTCAGCCATAACCTTTGGTGGTTTAGAGGCAAACGATAAAATGCAGATTCGTGGCGTGCATCACTCCAGACATGAGACTCGCTGTTTTCTCTGATTTGTGGAGATCGCAGACAAAAGGAAGGAGGTAGAAACGAGTTGGTAGGCCGATAACGAGCATGGCTGTTTCCCTGAGTGTGCTCCCTCGTCAATCCTGATGTACTTCTATTACTTGAGTCAGTAGTAATGGTGTCCTGTGCAGTTGTCCTAGACCGAGGAAAATTAGCAGCAGTTGTCTCAGGCACTCCTCGCATGGCAGGGTGAGGCTCACGAGAACTTGTCATGTCAGAACTATCGCTTTGTGATTGAGCAATAGGATTATTATGTAGCTGATGGCTGGTAACGGTAGAACCATTAAAGGGATGCATCGCTTCTGGGGCAGGAGCACCTGAAGTGCAGTGGGAACAAACAGCAATACCTAAACAATTGCACTCTCTAGTTTGAGTTGCATAGCTACCACGAGAATCCTCGCTATATTCTAGGTCTGGTGGCTGAGCACGAGTACGACTAGAGCTATTGTGTGAATTCCTTGGAATGCTGCTCGCTGGAGAAGTGAGGTTCACACCTAACCCAGCTCCACCCAATGAATTACGAACACCTTGGCCATTCGTAAAAGCACTGAGCCAGGGCGCAAGCTGAACAGGTTCTGCAAAATAACTTGTTGAAGAAACGCTGTCTTGCAAAGCACGATCAGGGTCCTCACGATGCGGACGGCTCACAAGAGCTAGAGGTTTGGGGTTAGGGGGCTGAGATGAGCTACTATTAATATAATTCGAGTGCGTATCAGGTTCACCGATTCGAGCCTCTTGTTCTAAAGCGATCTGTTCATCACCACTTTCAACCGTGAGATCAACTACAGACACGGGACGAGTCGGCTGACTGCCATTTGCAAGCTCAACGACTGAATCAGAGTCAGAATCACTGTCAGATGATAAACAATCTAGCTGCAGATCTGGAGCAGAAGGACCGTCATCAATTCTTCTACGACTATGCCTGTGGGTTCCGGGATTAGATCTTATTTCAACAGGAGACACAGATGAATCGGAAGACTCGCTGAAATCTTCAGATGATTCTGAGTGCGAACATATTTCTATTTCTAGGGTACTTGACCGTTCAGGTTGCCTGTGATTTCTTCGGTGGTTCTTACCTCCTTTTTGACTTTTAGAACTCAATAACCTCTTCTGTCCCCTCCTCAGCATGTTTTCTTCTGAAGGAAAGCTACGCATGCTTGTAGTTATAGATCCCTGAGTAGTTGAGGCATCAATGTGCACCTGTGACTCGCTAAAGTGACTATCACTAATGTATTGGTCAGCCGAATTACTTCCAGTACCCACTCGGCTTCCATCGCCATAAACGCCACCGTTGTGAGGAAGTGGCAAAATCGACATTGCATGCTCAGGAGTATCAAACGACGAAATCATAGGGCTATCACTTAAGCCTGGTTCAGCGATTTCTGGAAATGGATCAGGCTCACTCATGAAAGCAATAGGCTCGTTATCCTCAGCTATGCCAGTATCGTCTATGGAAATGTTTTCCAATACTACAGGGCACTCGGGCAAAGAAGGGTCCTCGGTGAATGCTTGACCTGCAGGCTGATCATCTAGATTTTTGTCTAGGTGGTGTGGTCTTTCAGGTGGGAGACTACGGCCGCGGTCATCGAGAGGTGAAGCGAGTAGATCATCAAACACAGCGGTAGGAGCAGCTGCTATTGAAGGAACAAATGCTCTCGTAAAAGGACCAGATATCGAGCTCGAATTGCGACTCCTCACGTCCTCCATGATGAAGACACCTCTCTTCTACCTGTGTCTGTAATAGCATACAAACATGCTAAAAATCAAGACTAATAATGAATGAGTTAAACAAATAAGCTTATTTGTAAAAGTTATAATACCAATCAAGATTAGAACATAAAAAATTTAAGTTGGGTAGGCACCCAAGATCAATAAAGGTCACAAAGACCAAATGAACTGATTGCATGCAGGATACCTTATGTCTACACCAAAAATGCCTATCATTAAATTTGAGATACGATCATCTAAATTCCCTGGTTACATTGCATTTTAGAAGTTATTGATCATTGATCAAAACAAAACATTCCTATTTTAATATTGATTTAAACTCAACTGGTTGAGAGAAGATTCATCTAAAAATGAACAAGGCAAACAAATAATACCTCACTGTCGCTTGTAAAGCAGTATAACATGACTACATGTCTATTTATGTATATGAGATCAGAGGACCTGGAATGGTTGACTTGTTCAGACACTGAACTCGTGCGATCTGCACCTGGAATATTTTAACAATGTGTGGTTATGTTACTATATATTCAAATATATGTTCACAATTATAGAAGCTCAATAGAAATGATAAAACAAAGTATAACGAATTGTTACACAAAATCCATGACAGTTCAGTCAGCAACTAGAGCTGAACCTGAAGTGTGTAGCTCAGGCCATGCATGTCAGTCATAAGCATGCTCACAAGAAGATGCGAGCAGCAAGTCTTCCTGCATCAATAAAGTTGAAGCAATTCATCTCAACTAGTATCTTAAATAAGGCTTTAGTGCCACCCAGTTGATATTTCTAATTTAAACAGCTTCTACAGATCATCTAAAGTACGGATTTTCAACCATTTCTGTTAGGTACCTGTCAAGTTATAAGACCATTAACCCAAACGTTCAGTAGGATGATACCAAATAAAAAGTAATATATTGACTAGAGATGTACCGATAGTATCGGTCTTTTTCTCGAGCATCGGTATGGGCGCCCAAAAAATGACAGATCTTAGCTGATACTCAGATACTTTTGTACTATTTTCCCAAGATTGGTAATACAAAATTTCAGAAGACAAGCTTAATAATGAACGTAAACCGTGTAACTTCATTTACTCATCAGATATAATTGTAAAAGTTAGATTTAATGTTAAACATAGCAAGAATTAGGATTATTTATAATAAATAAATTATGAATTATGATTATTTATAATAAATAATTATTGTCACAACCATTTCATTTACACAGAAAAGAGGCTTGAGTGTGCGTACGCGTATTCACAAACACACGCAACGCATGCTAGTAGGATGCTACTCAATTTAAAATTTTCGTAATGAATAATGTCTATTATTTATTTAACCGAGGTCGTAGCTTCGTATTAAATATTTAATATGAAGATATATTTTTTGAGTAAATTGATTTTCAATTGTATGCCTCAAGTCTAAGTCTTCCCAAAAGTACACAACTGCTTTCACCATTTGTCTCTGATTGCTCACTTTGCATCCATCAACTACTAATTCATGGATTTGTACTTCATTACTTCTGTTATTGCCTTGTATGAAATTATACTACTCTTTAATTCCATCTGGACCCTTGTTTCTGATATTTTTAACTTTTTGTCTTATCTTTCACCATAGCCTCATAATATTTCACTCTTTTTACCTTCTTTTGCTGAGCTTTGTATTCATAACATGCACCTAGCCATTCAACTTCTGCAATCCTATGTTTTTCAAATAATTTCTGCATTTGGCATTTTTATTCAAAACCTTCCTCCTCATTCGTTTCTCCATCTCTCTCATTAACCACTTAGCTTTTCCAGTAAACCTTCTACATGTTACTTTCCCCAATTATCTGCTCTGCTGTGGCATACAATGCTTTTGCTACCTCTTTGTTCATGTCATTTACACTTCCATTTCTATTCCATACACATCTTTCAAGTTCTTAATCAAATTCTTCCCAATTTACTGCTTTCAAATACCACTTTTCCTTTACACTGCTCATTTTTTGCATAACCTTTTCCACCCCATTTGTACTCCAGAACAAGCATTTGGTGATCAGTATTAATATCAAATTCATTTTTATCCATATACATTTCTCTGACATGCTTCATTATTCACTAACACAGTCAATTACTACTTTCCATTCCTTGCTCTTCCATGTATGTAAACTATTCCCTGTTGTGACATTCAAATTTTCAAACTGATTTCCTTCACAGAAATCAATCAATTTATGCCCATTTTCACTTACTTTCTCTCCAAGTATACTGACATGGACATTCATGTCTCCCATTACAATCACTAGGAACCTGCTAAATTCTTGCACTACTCTTTCCAGTATGGTATACTCCTTCACATGCTCTTCCTGCGCTAGTGGTCCCATGGTTGTCATATAAAACACAACTAGAATGATACATTCATTTGCTTGCACTTTCATACATCTAATTACCAAAATATCTTCCCTCAAGTTTATTTCCAACACAAATTGATAAGATATAAGACTTACTCCAAATATTTCTTCCAACATGTATACCTGTTCATTTAAATAAAGTTTTTCTGGTCCTTACGTATTATCGGGAGGACCTTTGATTTTTACTTTTTCTTTTTTTTCACAGGGTTTGTTGGTTAGGTTAGGTTAGGTTAGGTTAGGTTACAAATGTAATGTTATTTTATTGTTTTAACCGTTTCAATAAATAATTTACTTTAATTTTTGAGTCGTTTTTTTAAAGGTCCTCCCGATAATACGTAAGCACCGTTTTTCTTCTTGTAAACCAATCATTCATTAGCTACATGCCTAATGATTACTTAATTTTAGCTCACTTAAATCTTATTAAATGCAGAAAAGTATTTGCTATTACATGCTAGAAACACTTTAAAAATATATATATTTGAATTAACATGCAAGTTGAGTAATTTTGAATTACCAGTGAGCCTAAATAATTATTAAAATATGTAAGCTGGAACACTGAATTTAAACAGCTCAGTCGTCTAAATGAATAATATGATACAGCTTTAATTAGGTATCACATCCTCAATTCAAAAATCTTGATAATTACTCAATTTTGACCCAATAGTAAAGTGATAAGCCCAAAATTGATAGAGTTTTGCACAGATTTACATTATCAAATTGATCCTGAGTACAAAAACAAATATTAAAGAAGTACTTTTCATATCAAATGTGAACCAGAGAGCAGGTAAATTAATAACTGCACACACATGAAGCTTTCATATTACTGATGGAAAATAATATAAATACAGAAGAAAACTAAGGCACTACTACAACTACCATTCTTTTGAAAGAACAGAATGACCATTCATCATACCAAATACAAAACTGATCCATACTTTACATTTAAGAAACAATCTTTATTTCCAATCGAGTACACAGTACAAGACCCTGAGTTGACCTATAAATAAAAAACGGGAAAAGTAGTAATATACAAAACCATTCGAAAAATGATTAACATGCAACTAGCTAAAAATCAGCCGAGTTCATAAAATTAACTACATAATCAATCCACAATTAGATGACCATATCAAAAAACAAAGTGCTGAAATTAGTTGGACATGGCACGTTCAATAATCACAAAATCCATGAACGTTCTTCAGAGTCATGCAAGCAATTGTTAATTTAAGTGAGACCCAGTTGGTGCAGTGCCTTTGGAAAGTTACACTCAAACAAATTCTGTATTCAGAAAATACCAAACGAAGAGGTAATGTCGAAATTAGACGCCATTTGCCAATTTGAGAACGTGTGAAATTTCATCTTCCCAGAAGTGTACAAATCAATACATGACTTAATACTCGTTCACTTACTTCAGAACAAGGTTCCAGCTTCTTTTTTGATCAGCGTATATAATGATAAGTCATGCAGCACACCCTCCCTAAAAGAGGCACAGCTGTAGATTGTAGATTTAACAAGAATTGTTGGAACGGCGGAAGTAGATAGTCTGTGGAAAGAAAATGGGAATTTTGTCATTAATGTAGGAGACTAATTCTTTCATGAGGAATTTTTTTCTTTTTATAAGTAATTAAAATGTACATGAATCATAAGCAAAGGTTTATCAAACAGTCTATAATACGATTGTTTGAATTATTCTTAATTTAAACGATGCACTAGTTCAACACCATCAAATGACATCGTTTTCACATTCAATTTCTTAGCTTCTGATTACGTATGAAAATTAAATTTTTTCGTGTACAACTATTAAACATCGGGAAAAAGAGCTGTCAAATTCAATCATAATATCTTTTTGGTTTCTGTATTTTATTAAATACATGTATATATATATATATAGCATTTTTTTACCGGAGGGAATATCTCGACACCGAACTCGACCCAAACTTAATAATCTTGAGATCTCCAGAACAAATCTTGAAACGAACAGTTTCGCTAATTATTTTCGTCCTATGAATCGTAGAACCTTTATTTTGGTCTCAAATTAAAGCTAATAACCTCCTCTCACTGAAAAATTATAAATTAACCCCCTTTGATTAGCCACCCGTACTTGGGGGACACCGTTCCTTGACATCCGTTTTCGAATCTACAAACGATATTTTTACCTTCCGGTTCCAAAAATTATTTCTCACCTATTCATTCCACAAACTTCATTTACATATCAAATTAAAGCTAATAATCTGGAGAAGTGCAGTGTCTAAATTGACATGTGTCTCTGGTGTATCCGTGCTACTATATAAGGGTATTGACTGCTTTATTGCGCTGTCTTTATTATTGTATTATGATGCCATCCACATATCAGTACTTTACAAATGGCAGTCTTGTCAAGATTAGAAACAAGAAACAGTTTAATACTAGATATTATCTTTTTATTTCAATGAACGAACATATTAAAATTTAGTGAGAAAACCCTTCGACATACCTGCATGCGTTAATCCGTATTAGGAGAAATGACAAATATAGAAGAATTTCTTGTTTCATTCTATTGGACATTCTACAGTCTGCGTAGGGATGTTTAACGCCTTTGAAAGTTGCCCAACACATTCACTAAAACTCATCTATCGAATGCTTGCTTATCTCCAAACATCCAATGTGAACATACGTATGTAGAATTGTATTTCTGAAGTCTTGTAGACTTGCAATCCTTGCCCAAACCACCTGTGCGTAGATTTAAATTCGTATCGCAACTTGCTGCATCGCTGCTTAGCAACTTACCCTGTTACCCTTTACTTATTTCTGACCGATCGCTGGACACACTTCCTCCCCATTCAAGTATTCTAGTTACGATCTCGAGGTACCCTGCTATCACTAACCCTATACCTACCAATACAGGAATTACTCGCCTATCTGAACTAAACTTGCAAACTCGTAGGGTGATCTTACCGCAACCTGTTCAATTTCCTGACAGCCTTAGCGACCGTCCCACTCGAAGCGGCCGTCTGGTCACTCTTCCTGCGCGCTATCTTTAACTTTATCTAGACCGACATTCCAGTCTTGAAACGAAGGAGATAGTGTAGCATTACATCGCTGCTCATGCTCCTACTATTTTAAAATTATGCGTTTTAATCGCGTACAAATTAAATCGTACTTTTAACGATAAATTTCTTGTATTTTTGTGATTAGGTTTTTGTAGCTCTAAGTGAGAATCGTGTAAATTTTCAATCATAAAGATTCGCTGTATTTTTAAAATCATCCTTAGTACCTACAGAACTGTCGCTATGGTTCTTTTTAAATTCCACCGTTCAGGAGCCACCCCGGCGTTTTAAAAAGGCCGTTATTCCGTACTTAGCTCTTGTGAAGAAAACAACACACCCGACAATCCTGTTCTCGTCTTATCGTCTCAAGACGTTTAGTCTCGTCTTATAGTCTCAAGACGTCTAGTCTCAACTCGTCTCGTTAGCTCTTGTCTTGTCTCATCAGCTCTAGTCTCAAGTCATTTCGTCTCATCAGCTCTAAACTCAAGTCGTCTAGACTCAAGTCGTCTAGTCTCAACTTGTCTCATCAGGTTTCGTCTCAGACGTCATTCTCAGATCTCATCTCAGTTCTCGGAAACATTCTCACCCTTGGACTTCACTAAAAGTCTACTCTGGATCTTAACTCTGGATCACAACTCTGGATCATAACTCTGGATCTTAACTCTGGGTTCTCAATCTCTTCTACTCGTGGACAACGGATGTCTTCTCTCCACCTGCTGTCCTACGGACCAATAAATAAACAATAGCTGAGTCTCCGTGTTGTCATTGAATTCCTCAACCAGAGGTGCACTAGACGACCCCCTTGATCTTACCTTCTGATAAATTGTCGCGTGGTGTGTTGCGTGTCGCAACAATTTTTAAACCTGACTCTGGACGCCGACCAAAGAAACTTGACACTGGTCGCCCCAGATTGGTTTGCCATTTGGGCATGACAGCCTATTTGCTGAAGTATTCTAATATTCTTTCCGTGTTTTTAAAATAGTTGGCACGTCATGAGCATTAGGAGTTCATGTGTATGCATTACATTAGCCTGCTCTACATGCATAAATACATGGTATTTCATCACTACCCAGAGTACCATTCATACAATACTCACTCCTTCGGTCATAATCCTCCATACACAATTTTCGTACTGGAACTTCTGGCGCACGTGCACGTACATTTTACAACACTCTAGTCTCAAAGTCACACTAGAATAGAAAAGAATAGAATAGAATGAGGCTATAGGAACGAGCCTTCTGGCCCATTCTTGGGTCGGATAATTACTTCGATAATTATTCGGTTGTTTTACCCAAGTCCCATGCCGTATTTCTAGCCGCGTCAACCATGTCGGCAGCGGGATTCGAACCCGGGTCTTCCCGCTCGAAAGCAGATTCGCTCACCAGTCGACCAAGCTGGTGATCTAAGATCAAGGCAAAATTTTCCCTGCCGGCATCGCGTAATGTCTGTTCGTGCATTGTGACGTTGGAAACCCTAGGTATTTCTCCTAGACTTCTGATTTCGAAAAAAATACCTAGGCAAATTTTTCCGACATCAATTGTGTACTGCTTTCAACTAAATTTCTTAAAACACCTCCGTCTCTGCACGCCATCAAAGCAAGCAATGAAATGCAGTTGGTTATTTCTGCTTCAGGAAATTATTCGTATGTTGAAACTGCAAAATTCAAAGCTGATGCCTCGGTATGCAGGATACCATCCTTCGTGTCTTATGATATGAAATATTACAATTTCAAGTCTACTAATAGAAGACAATCAGGTAGGAGTTAACACACTGAAGCAAAACATGCGACCCATTACGGGGTGCAAACTGCCCCTTTTATATGAACGCAATGAAGTTTTAAGTTAACTAGAATAATAACTAGATTTTAATGGATTATCAGCCTATCACACCAAGCGATCCACCAGTAAATTATGATAGAAATCTTGACTTATTGTTTCACTCTTATTCGGATAGATAAATTCAAGATTTAAGCCTAACTTCTGGATATTGAAACTATTATATAACATTATGTTGTTTGCAACTTATTTCAAAGTAAACACTTCGTTGCAATTTAGCGTACTTTTATTTTTAAGCTTTTGTTCAGTGGTGTAACTGTAGGCATCGCTGACTTACTAACTAGTCTTGAAATATCACTAGAGAACATTCTACTCAAGTTTTCATTAGAGTCTTTTCCATAAACGTTCCTTCCCAGAGACCTTATGCAGTTCCTTTTAAATTGTTTCATAGGTCAATAAGATTCTTACTTTATTAAAGGAATATTAAAATAACTTCTCAAAAGATGTAGTAAACACTATTTATTTGAATTCAGACGTAGTTTCAACGCATTAAGCTTCGCTTAAAGTACTGGAGAAGTTAACGAAAAACTGCCACGCGAATTTTCAAACGAGAAACTTGTATCTCATAAAGAAATTGGCGTGTCTTAACTAAAGAAATTTGTTCCTGAAATTGAATGCATAATTCTTTCAACATCAAAATTAGTCTTCTTTGAGTTTCCAAACCATTTGAACTTTTCTTGCTCATTTCAACGATCTTTTAAAACCAAAAAAAGTCACTTTAAACAGGAGTCGATGTAGGTTGAACTAATTTAATACTCCACTGCATTATTATCAGTAGTGGGAGAAACAAAAAACCTTTGATGTGACTGTGATAAATTGCCACCATTAGACATGGTCTCAGATTCAAACTGCCACTTCGAATGGGAAACTGGTTGTTGTTTATTCGGGCAAAGGAGAAAATGAAATAAATATTTAACTAATTAAAATAATATATTTATTATGATACGTATGAATGAGGAGTTTAAACGTTCTAATTCCTAAACATACAGATGAATAAACCTTATCACTAAATTACCAAAAATTGAAAATCTTTCCCCACGTACATAGGAATGAAGAAAATACGAAAAACAAATACAAAAATGACGTTGCATTGTCTAGCGAACGAGCAATTTTTCAGGCTTTTAATTTCAGTCATTCTCGGTGCATAAGAGTCGTCTATTCCAAAATTGTTGCTTTACTACTTTTTTGTTTGCACTACGAGTAAATTTTCGTAAGTTCGTACACCGACGATTTTGATGATGTACCTTCTATCAGTGAATGTGAATATTGTCTTCTAAAATGTATAAATACAGGAGAGATGAAATCATTATTGTTCTTTTTCGTTTTAATTTTTACTTGTTTTTATTTTTATTTTAAACTTGTTCATTGTCGTTCATCCGTTCGTGGTTATAGCGACTTTGCCTTAAAAAATTCAGAACCCATCTCAGCATCGTACTGCACGGCAGGTAGAAACACTAATAGAAAGTAGACATTTTTTTCTTTACTGTCTCGAGTGTTTTTCTTCTTCTTCTTCTTCTTCTTTGTCATGTTCATTTGGGGCTTCGAAAACTAGTCCATGTAGTCCCAGGTCTAAAGGTACGTTAATTTTTTCTTAAGTTTACGATGTTTCCTTTGTTCCAACCAGTAAAACGTGGTAAAGGGAACAGTGAAAATTCCTCCAGTGTTTTTGACCGCCAGTGTCGCAAGCGCTTCTCCCTTCAGCCACGTGATGCGGCCACGTCAGAGTCTCATGGGTACAGAGGTCCATAAATAATAGAATGAGGCTATAGGAACGAACCTTCTGGCCCATTCTTGGGTCGGATAATTACTTCGATAATTATTCGGTTGTTTTACCCAAGTCCCATGCCGTATTTCTAGCCGCGTCAACCATGTCGGCAGCGGGATTCAATACTCAATTCTAATAAGGCATGAATTAAAGAGTGATTGCCGTCAACTTAACATGGAAATTCTAAATATTCCTCCACGTCATCACATGAGCATGGCACCATTCTTACTAATGTACAATGGATTTCTCATTTTTCGCTAAAACTTTTATGTAGAAAAATGACTTAGAATTTTTGTGTGGTATATGAACAGCAGTAACCTTCAACTCTCATTTGAAACGATGATTTCTGTAAAATACATTGGAAACACAGTTTCAAACAAATATAGTAGGGGTTTCAACACATTTAATGTTTATTTACGATTAAAATAACATGTTCATGAGATTTTCAAGAACTTTAGCATATCGAAATTTAGGAGTAGACATCCTAACTCACTGCAGTACATAATGTATATATATATATATATATATATATATATATATATATATATATATATATATTTATATGAAAATGTCAGTCATGTCTGTTTGCACAGGTCAGTATCCCAATAAGATTTATCAATATTTTTTATACAATATATCGTAAATTCTAATGTCCACGAATGCTCCTGCATCAAATAGAGTCGAATGTATCTTTTCTTCATGTACTGATGCACGTGCAGTCGTCATGTACTGATGCACGTGCAGTCGTCATGTACTGATGCACGTGCAGTCGTCATGTACTGATGCACGAGTAGTCGT
>VCRD01000690.1:67050-168377 GCA_006783055.1 Trinorchestia longiramus | reverse complement strand
GTGCGTTTGTCTACTGTTGATCCGGTTTCTTTGAATTTAGAGACCATTGCTTTCATGCAATTTTTATCAGGACTTCTTCCATCATTAAAAATGTTCCGGTAACTTCTCTGCACTGCAATAATTGAACTATTTCATGAAAAGTAGAGTTCAACAATTTTTGCTCGTTGTTCTTTCGTGTAGTGCACCATTTTGAAGGTAAATTTTAAAGATTTATTACCGCAATATACACTGGGTATCTGTAGACAGGATACGACATGTAAATAAACTTTAAGAGTTTCTCTATCGTTTGCAATTATCCCCATCGTTATACCTTTCAAGCGTCGGTTTTTATCACGTAACCGTAAGGCTCATACGCCATGTTAGTCATGTTGGTTAATAACAAGTAAATCTGAACCTTCGAATTTTCGATTTACTGCAACTCTAATTTGGATAAATCATTTTTTCAAGCTTGATAATTCGTAAAATGTCCAACTCATTGTTCTCACCCTAAAGACTCTTTCTTTCAAAAGCACCTTTCGATTATATTCGACTCATTTAAGTCTTCAGTTAATTACAATAATAATTCAAATTTGTAACCACTTTCAACAGTTGAGGGAAAAGAAAAGCGACTGTGTATCGAAGCAAGCTCGAGTAGTCTTATGTACCACGCAGCTAGCATTTTGGGAAGAAATTCGCTTATAATAGTGGCCTGCGTTTCAAAACGTTTTTAAAAAGGTCAAGGGTTTTCCAACTGATTTATAACTTTTTTGCATGCTGAATTAAAAAATACAGTTTATTTTCCAGGGTCAGGTCTGGTTTCTATGATAGTCTATTTCTTTTCCAGCATATTTTTCTAAAATATCGCAATCCAAGCGTTTGTGGGCTCTGCTTTTGCAAAACTGGGTCGTGGGTAACCTTTAATAATTATTTTTATTTCCCTTTTCAGATCTAAAAAATGGATCAGAAGTGTAAAAACCATCCTAATAGGTTCTGTTACATCTGTGAACATGTGGTTCTTCCAGACGGTGAAGCAAAAGTCATGAATTTTGTGCAGAAGGCATATCACGCTTACTTTGGAGTCAAACTAAGGGACCAGGATAAGCTATTCACTCCCTATATCTGCTGCAAAACATGTGTAGAGAACTTACGGGATTGGAGGAACAAGAAAAGGAAGACTATGCCATTTGGTGTTCCAATGGTGTGGAGGGAAGGGAAGGATCACGTTACTGACTGCTACTTTTACACGACAAATCTAAAACGCATCAATCGCAAGAACAAGCACCATGTTCAATACGCTGATGTCCTTTTGCCATAAAGCCAGTCCCTCATGGCCTCAATGTTCCTGTCCCTGAGCCAAATGTCCCCATGGAATCTAGTTCTGATTCCGAATCCAATGACATGATTGATACAGCTAAGTGTGATAAGTACAGGTCAGAAGGTGATGACCAACCGGTGCCTTGACCTAAGCCGAACTCACTGACCTGACGCGAAACCTGAACCTTTCGAAGAAGTCTGCCCAGCTACTGGGTTCTCGTCTTCGAGAGAACCGTCTACTGGCACCAGGAACAACATTCTATTGGTATCGAATTCGCACGAGAGAATTTAGAAAATTTTTCATGTTTGATGAAGCATCTTCACTGGTCTACTGTAGCAATATTGCTGACCTGATTGAATTACTTGGTCTAAAGTATGATGCTATGGAATGGAGACTTTTCATTGACTCATCTAACAAAAGTCTCAAAGCAGTTCTTCTAAACATCGGAAAAGTTTTCATCGATCCCTGTTGGGTACTCAGTTGAAATGAAAGAATCCCACGAAAGCATGGAACGTCTGTTGTCTGCTTTGAACTACCAGAAATGTAAATGGTTGATCTGTGGAGATCTTAAAGTTGTTGGACTCATCCTAGGACTTCAAGGTGGTTACACAAAGTATCCATGTTTTTTTTGCTTATGGGATAGCCGTGCTGATGACCAGTATTATGTCAGACAGGAGTGGCCAATATGACAAGGATTAAAACTTGGATCACACAACGTTGTGTCCCACCCTCTGGTTGAACCGAGCAAGATATTGCTTCCACCCTTCCACATTAAACTCGGTCTCATGAAGAACTTTGTAAAGGCGTTGGACAGGAAAGGTGGAGGATTTGCTTTCCTTCATCAGAAATTTCAACGAAAAAGCATGGAGAAAATTAAGGCAGGTATATGTATATGATGATCCTCAAATCAGGGAATTCATCAAGGATAATAGTTTTGATGACGCACTGAATCCTGCTGAACTCTCTGCTTAGGTG
The DNA here is from genome assembly GCA_006783055.1 of Trinorchestia longiramus. Classification (NCBI taxonomy): domain Eukaryota; kingdom Metazoa; phylum Arthropoda; class Malacostraca; order Amphipoda; family Talitridae; genus Trinorchestia; species Trinorchestia longiramus. The sequence goes on along the minus strand of VCRD01000690.1, from coordinate 166,108 downwards.
TCCCTTAAGTCATTCATTGCCAACTTCCTTGGCAACCACAGAAGTGCCCAGTATCAGAAGGTGGTTGATGAGTTAATGGAGAATTTCCGCCAACTTGGTGCGCGCATGTCAGTGAAAATGCGCTTCCTCCGGTCTCATCTGGACTATTTTCGAGAGAATTGTGGAGACATCAGGGAAGAATAGGGTGAGGGCTTTCACCAAGATATCAGTGTTATGGAGGAACGCTATCAAGGCCGATGGGATGTCAACTTTGTGGCCGACTACTGCTGGTGCCTAAAGAAGGATGTGCAGTCTGCTCAGCACAAACGGAAGTCCCTGAAGAGACCATTCATCCATGAGTAGCTTTCTTAGTTCATTATACTCTTCTTGCTATCTATTCAAAATATTTTGTAAGCCTTCTGTGAATAAATGTCTAATATATTCAATATTGTGTTTTATTCACCTACAAATAGATCGGAATTTAAGATATTTTTAATGTGCTAATATTTCATTAATCTGATCTGAGTGAGTAAAATGAACATGAGTTTTGGATTCAGTGTTAAAAACTGACCTAAAATCAGGTATTATAAGTTAGACCTTGAAAACATCGAAGACCAATGTAATAAATCTACTCTCCATATTTGCATATGACACCAAAATCTCCAAGATGAAGGCCGGTTATGAGCAGCAAAAGCAACAAGATGACCTCTGGTATGAAAAGAAATGGTAGAGTGTCCGCGAAATACTTCAGCATAGTACTGAGAAACCCGTAAAGTTTTAAAGACAAGGGTTAACTACCTACACAACTCTTGCGAGTGATACCTGTTAAGTTGTCTCGTTGTCAAGCATTCAAATTTACAACAATGAAATGCAAGCGCAAGTACATAGTTTTGGCTTGAAAACTTGCATAATTGTTTATGAAATTCCTCTATATTTGAATTTCACAATAAAATTTTGTTTAATGGACAACATCATTGCGCCTGTTTTGTTTCATTCACGTACGCTTAGTCATTACTCAAATATTTCCATCTGCAATGATTCAACTTTATTCGAACATACTAAACTACACGAATGTATCATTTAACAGCAATATCTTTTTCTATATGATTGCTATATAAATCAAGAATTTACAAGCTTTAGAAATGATGCGAAGCAAAAAAAAATCCGGAATGCAATGTTGTGGGGTAAAAAAAGAACGCTATATTTTTCAGTTATATTTTCCATTTCAATAATCGAATACTCCTACAGTTCGATTAGCTGATTGGCAGTCACAGCATTATCAAAATTTCACACTACATGGAGGGCAATCAATTTAACAATCGGGTGTTTGTGTGAACGTCATTTAAGGCAGAAGTAGAGACGCGTAAAAGCCTCTTATCCAATGTATATATGTAGTCTCAGAGTATGTTTAGTTTTAAACACCAAGCAGATGCTTTCGTATGTGAAACACAATTTGTAGATAGACGCAATAACACTATTTCTTATATCTTGCAGCAGCATCATCACAGAATTTAGCCATTTTGACGTCCTTCATTGAGAGACCGCCACAGTCGTGGGTAGACCAGGTAATCTCAACCTTGTTGTACACGTTGAACCACTCAGGGTGATGGTCCATCTTCTCTGCAGCCAGCGCCACCGAACTCATGTAGCTCCAAGCCTGCACAACATCCAACTCTGTTAATCTTTTCCTTCATTTTGTATTAAAGGCAGGAATTAGTGATTATTACTTTTCCCCAAGAAAAGTGAAAAATGTTTAATGGATGTATTGTAATGTCACAAATTATGTACTTCTCCAAGAGAAAGAATTTGGGCACAAAGATTCCATGGACTTGACATTTATTTTTGTTTTGTCATTCGTTACGAAAACATAACTTTGTTTCAAAATTGTCGTCTTAGGCGGAGTTATTGGAATTTAGGTGCTGAGTTAGGTGCCAGGGATTATACGGGTTTCTTAAGCCTACAAAACTTAAGCCTACCGTATTAATAGCTCTCGAAACCACCGCATAATGGGATGCTCGGGCCAAGAAAATACTGGCAACAATTCTAAATTAATCCTCCAAGAGAAAAAATGGTAAGAACTGGGCACAATACACAATTCTTCGTAAAGCATCTTAATTTAGACTGACTTAAAATGACTCTCATACGAAATGCGAAATGATCAAGGCCTGACTATTGAGGTTGGTTTGGTATGTCTCTAACATACTGGATACTCCAAATAAATTATGACACGCTAACTCATTCATAAGAAACTCTCAACGAACGTCTGTAAGGTAAACATACTGCTTGACCAGTAAGCCCAAGCGACATCGTGTAGGAAAGATGCTGGATTTTGTTGATTTGTTGTTCCAGGTCAATAGTTCACGAACAGAATCACCGTCATAGATTCCCTCCTGTTGAGCCCATTTCTCTGGATTTAGTGGCTACTGTTCTTGAGCAATTTTTAGGAGGATTTTTAGGACAACAAATATTTCTGTAATACCTTCACACCGGAATAAAAGTGTCACTACATTGAAAGTTTTACGGATTTTGTTCGCTACATCTTCGAGCAGCGTACAAGTCTTGAAATTAAACTCTAATAGTTTTCATAACATTTTACTAGTTTTCCTTATTAGTAAAATGAATACTGCTATTTAATGAGTATCAAGTATCTGCTATTATTTGAATCATTAAAAATTCAAAATCTTTCACAGCGTTCTTTTTATTGATTTCCTATAAGGATACGATGCCTATGTGCCATGCTGTGAATGAGAACTCTACACTGCTCAACGCTGGTGACAGTTTCGATAAACAATGCGCAAATCTACAGTCCCATACATGCTCAATTTTGTATCTCAATGCTAGTTCCGTTTCAATTGACAGATGTACTTATGATAGACTGAACTTTGACTTGACATTTGTAAGGAGAATAAAATTATCAAGTGCGTCACACCATTGACCATCTTATTCCAGCGATGATCCCAAGAAAAAATGAGTGAAATCAATTTAAAAAGGAATAATCAATCTTGAATACAAATGAACGAAGGTTCTCCATGTCGTGAAAATGCCATAATATTTAAGTGAATTACAATAGCACGTTATGCTAGCAATTATTTATTACACTGAAGTTTTTTTAATTTCGAATTTACCGGCTTGTGCCTTGTGTGAGACTTTTCGATTGCTAGTTTTGCTCGTAAAAATAAAGCAGACATAAATATGACAAACAAATACAGCAGACATAAATATGACAAACAAATACAGCAAACAAATATAAAAAGAAAAAATAGGAAATAGTCTTGAGCCATTGACAGTGGAAAATAACGGGCAGTCATCTTAATTTGTGACAAGTTTGTGTTTGGGGCAAGAACTTAGTAAGAGTTTCGTTGATGCAACACATTTTGATAGAGTACAAGTAGACAAAATTACGAGCGAGAATGTAGAGGTGGTAGGTAGGCAAAACTTTTGAAAAGCTGTTTCAAATGGCCAAATTTAAAGAAAAATTTAACACATGCAAACCGTACATAACTGATTTTCATTTTTACACGTAAAATAACGCAAGAAATGACATAACCTAAATTTAAAAAGTTGCCGACTCGCTGAATGAAATTTTTCGATTGAAAAGTTCACTCAGCTATTTTCAGCCCAGATCAGTTGTGTCGCCGGCATATTACTTACAGAAAGAGAGGAGGTCTAGCTATCTCGCTCCAGTGGTCTGGATGTTGATTGCACAAGTGAGTTGTAATCTGGGTATTCGTAGAGAAGCATAAGCTAAGCAACGCAGAAACGAGCGTAATTCACGACACAGACAGCATTACAGACAACACTAGGCTGAGGCTGACCTACATTCAACAGCAACCACTAGATCACCTCGTTAAAGTTAGTGAATTTGAACGTCTTTTTCAGAGCATCGCGCCCGCTGACAGCGGCCCAGCCAGCGTCAGTGAGCTGAGGTAGGTGCTGCGCTCGAGCATCGGCGTCCAGAGCAGCCTGAAAAGGTAAAGCCGAATTAACTAGTATATGTTAGAAGGTTAGGAAAAATCACAGGGGCGTGATAACGCTAACCAAGTTTATTTCAGTGAGCACAGTCAATATTTTGGTTAGAATACAGACATCAACGTCTACATGAAAACGGCAGGCTAACAAACGAGGCCGGAACCCGTGTGAAGATGGTTCTCTACCACCAGCATATTCTGAACACATTCCGTTACACGAGTATTTAACACAGCGTTACGCACTAACACACAAAAGTCGATCATATTCAAGGTGGAACATTTAAACATTCAACACTCCTCACATTGCAGCAGTGTGAATGCAGCATTCACTGTTATATTTTATTTTTTACTCTCTTTCTCTTATATGTAACGCCCGTTCATATTAAACACGATATATACAGATAACTGTAATAATGATTAAATTAAATCGATCATCAGCAAGCCATACCATAAGGTCAACAAGTAATTAGAAAATACAATTTCAATTTAATAACAATCACAACTTTATGTTTTAAGTTTTCGCTCACATAATTTTCCCTTTTCGGTCTTTTTCGGATGTTAAACATCCAATTCAGTTAAATGTAATGATATCAAGTCTAAGCTGTACCTAAAGAAAATATTTCGCTTATCACCTAAAATGCGTATAATACCTACCACGTCAGAATTTATATGTATCACCAATGATTACCTCTTGAGTCATCATTGAAAAAGCGAAGTTTCATTTGTTTCCCCTTGTATATTTAACGTTCATTGCGTGATGTGAATGTTTACGTATACCCGTAGGTACTGCTGTTCTATCATCTATGATACTATGCATAGAATACTTACCACTTAAGGATTTTCTGATAAGGCATCTTTAAAAACCAATGGTGTTACATTTCTTATGTACCAACTTTATTGGAAACATACGTTTTTGTTTTGTTTGTTTGTCTGTGATTGTCGAAAACAAGCCCACTTTGTGTTCCCCACTAACGCTCAGTGCGTTCAATAACGGCATTAATCACTGTTTAAGACACTTCATCCCAACAATGGTTTGAGATCGTATACTCAGTTCGACGAAACTGTGCGCTTGGCAATGCACTATGACATTCCGTTTGACAAAACAATCCAAAATGTTGTCACTCTTCTTCAAGCTCACAGATCAGCCTGTGTCGACACCTAGAAGGTGAAAAAGTTGGTATTTTTGACACGTCGGTTGGAACTTTTATTACAAAAGCAATTTTCCATGAATGATTGTAATTATGATTGTACCCAAAGTGTAATTATGAACAGCTCAGAGACTTTTTGGTGCTGCCATGCAAACGGAAGCTGCAGTACATTACTTCATCTATTGACAAGGACCAGATGCTGAGGGAAACATTTGACTGCAAGGCCACTTCTATGCTGTGTGTCATGATGAAGTCGCTGCACAAAGGACCAAGTCTGATGATTTCAGTGGAATTGACATAGACTGTCCCAAGATGTTCAATCGTCTCGCAAATGTTCTATTGAATGGACTCCATAACCTAGAGAAAGACCAGCAGAAGAAGGCAGTCCTTCTTCAGACCTCTGTAAAGAAAGCCCAGTTGGCTGACTAATCGCAGCAGTTTGGTAGGTTTTTTCTTCTATATCTGTTTGTTTATATGCGTGAATGTTTGTATGTTTGGTTGTTTGCATTGGAAAAGGTTTAACTATAATCAATTTGTGAAGTCTAAAACTGCAACAACTCGGCTTTCTATAAAGTGGCCACCAAGCTCATATAATAATACATGTTAAGTCCGGTTAAAATTGGTATTTCAAAGCATTACAGTGCTTTAAACCATTTAAAATTCACTGTAAAACCTTATTATCCCTTCTATTGCTTAAAAGAAGTAATTTTTGATCAATTTGTCCGATAGAAAATTTCCGATGAATGCAATGGCCTCCGCTAGCGTAGTCAGCTATATGGCAGTGCATGTCCTGTTTATAGTAGTCCTTGTCTGACACCTATTATTACGATCAATTATATATTTAACAATGCATCTAACAAATGAATTATAAAAACCTACGAAATGGTCGAAGGTATTCGATAGGATAAGATTTTTCCTCCGTGTCTAAAAAAGTTCATATTAATATTAGTAAAAGTTCATACCACTGAAACGACCAAATAACCGAAATTCTAGCTAAATAAAGTACCCAAGCGATCCGCGTTTCTAAAATTCTAGCAAAATACACTACGATGTTCACCTCGGCATCTCAAAGCCAGTCCTAGTACTGTATATTAACAACCATCATACAAAACACTCATCAATAGTATTAGAATTAATAAATAATGCCAAATTTTACAGTAAAAATGCTATTGATGCATAGCGTTTTTTGTCTTCCCTATCCAAGTGCATGAAAGCAATTTTTGTTTAGAATAACCGTATAGGTACACACAGAACAACGTCAAGGTTGATAAGTGAATGCATAGAAAACAAATATTTGAGCGAAAAACTATAGGTTCTCAACTATCTCAATGGTATCTCAAGTATGTATAGGTACATACATACTTTGTATTTTACACACAAAGAACAAGATTAGACTTACCATGCTTGCTTCCTATATGTAAAAGCTATTTTCACTTCGAGTTTCTTGTTCAACTCTCAAGCTGATGCTACTCGCACAACCACTGCCAACGATCGTCTACACTACACTAGTTTTTTATTTTTTCAGGTCTCAGTTCTGCTTCGAACCGTAAAGTTCTGTAGCCTGCACAAATGTTCACATGGAAGAATATTCAGCTTTACTTGAAAAATTATGTACTACATGTATACAATAATACGTCGCAAGGGATTCTCCATAGATTAAAAGCATAATAACTTCTGTTTAATCAAACACACGGCCAAATTATGTTAGGAAAAAGAAATTCCTGCAAATCTGGCAAGACCGACTCACAGGATGCCTAGTCTCAAGCAAGGCCAAAGCGCAGGTCGAAGATTTTGGCCCACCTCTCCCAAACTCATATTCGAGAAACACATCGAAATTTTGTTCTTTCAATCTAATGTGAGAGGCCACACATCATTTCAGTAAACTTAAAATGACGATATGTACGATACTTTGTTTCTTCTTGATTTTATGACCCTACTGACTTGAAGGTAAACAATGTACGATACTTTGTTTCTTCTTGATTTTATGACCCTACTGACTTGAAGGTAAACATCTTGGAACTTGATCGTTTCATTTTATTTTTCAACGCAAAGAATAAGGTAATAGAGCACTCGCGGGTGTTGGAAACCTGTTGCGCGATGCACGGTGGCAGAAACCAAGGCTGTCAGGCAACAGGTATGGTGCCACAAGCACCCACTGCAATCAGTCATTTCCACTGAACGTTATATGCTTCTTTATATTATATAGAAATTCTCTTAGAATGCACATGTCAGTTACTCCTTTTTATATTTATTTATACCAAAACTTACCAACACAAAAAACGTACCGTCTCCAGCTTCCATGTGTTTGCTTAACATCAGTTAGTTGAACACATATCTTCTTGTTAACATTGTCAGATTTTGACGCCGTTGTCCAACCTCACAGGCCCAAGGAGGTTTACTTGAGGTTCGATAAGTAAATCATGTATTCCTCTTCGTAAACAAATTAATAAGCTGTCCATTTCATAAGCATAAAGTTAATTTAAACATGAATTCATGAAATGCATGAGTATTGATTCACGCATTCTTTAGTTTGGAGACTGCAATCAAAATATTAATATCACAAAAATTACCTATAACTAATAAATAATAAAATCAATTAAAAATAACGAAATTAGTTTCTTATGAGTTATCAAGTGCCATCCAATGAAACGTAGTTCTGCTGTCAGCAAAAGAACTGTCTGGAAAAATACCAGCAGTAAAACTGCTTTTTTGCACTCCTTTACTTAGCTCTGTGATACTAGCTCGGTTAAAATGCTCTATAATTTAAATTAATTATTATAGTGTAGGCGACATCAGCAATAATTAAGAATGTACAGATTGCAGCAACATAACTTTCTTTTTCTTTTAAAGGAACTTCTTTGAAAAAAAGAAGTTACGTTGTCGCACCCTGTATTAACGAATTTCAATGGTAGCAACGGAAAAAATAATAACAATTGAAAGATCACATCCGGCCAAATGGGAGAATGACCAACACCAGCTCACCACTTTTTTGAGGGCAGGGTTCGTGAAGTGGATCATCCTACTGAGAGAACTACCCAGTGGCGTCCTCGCTAGCAGGCTTGTACTCCTTACAAGCATCACTCAGGTATTTGCTATGAAGCTAATCCTAGTGTGGTACCTACACAGGAAACGTCTGAAAATAAACTACAATAATTACATAACGTTCATTAGATATATTTTATACACATGAACTGGGTAAATGCTATTCAAATTGAACAAAGATGTCGACAAATTTACAATGGTCATTTGAAAGTAGCCCAACTTTTTCCAGAAAACCATTCACATGGGAATACGAACATGTCTCAATTAACATTAAATGTAGTCACACACAAATCAAACATACATCACTCAACAGCACTGGTGCGAGAAATGGAATGGAAATGGAAACTGAAACTTGAACAGGCCAATAAATTAATAAAATATAGAGTTACTAAGGAATGTCTGAGAGCGTCATAGTTTCCCACTGAATGGAGTGGAAATGGGCCTCCAAATTCTAACCGCAATCCAACCATTTTAATTTCTAGTGGATCCTGCAACTATAATTGAGATAAAAGCGTCACTCATAGAAGTGTGTTACCAATAGAAGTGTTACTAATAGAGGTGTCCCTAATTACTAATAATAGTGTTTGCACCGGCTTGGTCGACTGGTGAGCGAATCTGCTTGCGAGCGGAAAGACCCGGGTTCGAATCCCGCTGCCGACATGGTTGACGCGGCTAGAAATACGGCATGGGACTTGGGTAAAACAACCGAATAATTATCGAAGTAATTATCCGACCCAATAATGGGCCAGAAGGTTCGTTCCTATAGCCTCATTCTATTCTAATAGAAGTGATAGCAATGTAAGTCCTCCTAATATATTTAGTACTCGGGAGCTGTCACAGGATTGAAGCAAACATGTCACTGCTCACCAGCTCCGGCTCAATATGAGCGAACATGCTGATTTTTGATACCCTTCGAAATGAAACATGACTTTTTAAAAACTGAAAAGGAGTATAAAAAATTAAAACCTTATCATTTAATTGAATTTATTATAGTTGATAGCAGTATTGGTTTTACTATACAAGCACAGATTCTTTTAGAGCCTCCAGTTTTCTTAAACACATTCAAAGTAACGAAAATTACAAGTTTTTCATCGAAATGAGGAATTAAGGAATATCGTTGACCTTAGAAGTTAGATTATGACATTTAAAATATAGATGGTCCAACACCGAAGCCGGAAAAATTGTATACAAACTACGTTAATGTTCAATAACATTCCTATACCACGTATATCCTTTTCCAAGTCCCACGGCATGGGACTTGGATATCAACCCAAGAATGGGCCAAACGGCTCGTTCCTATTGCCTCATTCTATTTCATCTATTTACCAGAAAATAACACGAGAAAGAAACAAACTAAGCAAATTCGGTAGCACTGTTAAAAAATATAAGTATTACTGAAGCTGTCTGATAGGGACACGAAAAGACAGAGCTAAATCCTGGAATGTAAAAGCATTTCTCAGAAAGCACCTTGATTTACTTCCGGTTTAGTTGACACCAGTTACTTCAAGTAGTTACTAGAGCTCCACGAGTACTAGCATTTAGTTAACTTATTTAATAATTACGTAATTTAAGAAGGCAAACAATATAACAATTACACAAATAATGAAATCATATAACAATGAATGACAATTTAATGCCTTTTTGAAACGTAACATTTGATCATTGTGGATTTTTCCTGACTGTCTTTCTTGAAAGTGGCATTGATAATACAAAAATTAAAACTACTCAACTGTCATAGATACACTCAATAAGAGTAACTTATATCAAAATTAGTAATAATGCATTACAGAGGCCAAGTTCAAGGCCATTTTCAAGAATAAATGCGACGAAAGTGGTCAATTTAGAGAATACATTCCGAATAAGTAACAGTAGAAAACCTGGCATTCTAGTACCACAACGGCGTGTCTTGTAACTAAGAATACAAGTCGCAAATTTTGCCGAAATCAGTAGATGACTTAACACGTTGAGTGCGATACGACCCACCGGTGGGTCACTTCGGTTAAATTCTGTAATTTTTTCCAAGTCTTTTAGTGCCTATGTGTACAAAGTAAAGATTTGCACCGGCTGGACAATCGCAACAAACGTGTTAACACGCAATATCTTCGGAGAGTGGCAAAGTAAATTTTAAAACATCAGTGGAGAGCTTCAGCATAAATGAGAAGCATTTAAAGTATGATGAATATACGAGTTCTTGCAACTGATTAAATTCCTTGTGAAGTTTTAAAACTGATTGTGCAACAGCAGCATTGCCAAGCTTAAGCATGTCATTCAAAGTGGAAAAAAATAAGAATGTGTTAAACGAAATCAATAACACTTTTGTAGTAAGTGGAGCCGTGGGAGCACTGAAGACTTTCCAACACAGGAACATAAGAAAAATGCATCAAGGAAGCAAATCTACACGACACACGCACACACTGCGACTTGTTGACTGTTGGAGGTAGCTAATTAGGAAGAGTTTCAAGTGACTGGGATGTAGGCATGAGAGTAATTACATTACTGTATCTTGAAAGAGTCTAAAAATAGCAAATAAAAGATTAACTACATAAAATTCAAAGTTTGATTAATAAAAATGAAAAGCGTGCATTTGAAGGAAAATATTTTAGGATGGGCCAAGGTTCAGCAAAGGACAATTTCTTACCAAGATTAAAACACAAAACAAACTGATGGTAATCAGAAATGAGTTGAGCAGATTGTACTTCTTATTTTTAAATATAGTTGGTTTGCTATTGCCATACGTAATTTTCAAGACCAAATACAGACACGATGTTTAGAAATTTACATTCAGAACATGGGTGTCTGTGTACCCAATTCGCGCGGAGTCAAATAATCAATACTTGGTATGAACTAACAAATGAATTCATTTCAGGCTACTTTATTGAGTGTATATAGCATGTTTAAGAAGCCAAACAAGCTGTATTTTCTATACAGGGCGAGAAAAAAACATGCCTATCGTAAAATTACTATAACTCCCTTTGTATTAGAAGCACTAAGTTGAAAAATATTATTCAAAAGGACTAATCCATAATTTAATTTCCACATGTAATTTTCGCTGTACTAAAGACCTCGAAAAAGTATCAACAACCTAAATATGTACTAAAAAGACTGGAATGCAAGATGGTCTGTCATCATATGAGCTCAACATCACCAGCCTTGAGTAGGGCGTGCACACTACTGTACATCATGAGATGCTGGCCTCCAGCCTGCAGATCCACTTCTTCGTCAGCTATTTCGCCGGTTTGATCACTGATCAGCACACCAGGGGCATCCTTGATAACCCTTAAAAACACGTAAGCATTAAAATTTGGGGTCACACACATTTTCTTGGCATCAAATTCTCTTAATTTCTTATTAACGTGATTCAAGACAAGCTTGTCGAAGTGCGACTCCACACTACTGGCATAGGTCTTGGCATACTCGAGTTCCTGAGGTGACAGCAGCCCTAAGCTCGGATCATCAAGCTGCGAGTGTTTCTCCAGCAGATAGTGCGAGAAGCGCTCTATTTTGCGCAGTCTACACCTCAGGTAGCTCGTCAGAACGTAGCGGACGCGCTCCAGTTCCATACGGTGAATTGCAAGGCGGAAATCAGTTTTCTTGCAGCGCTTGAGGTTGTTGTTCATTTGCGTGATCTGGTCGAGCATGCAGTCCACCAGATCAATCTGGTGACACTCCAGTGTAGGGGAGAGTCTTTCTGTCCTCCACAGACTCTCTAGTTTAGCGAGCACTTCTGCAGCAGTCACTTCTTGGCTGTCTTCATCATCTGATGCGCTGAGAATGTCTTCATTAGTGTCAGCCATTGCAATCCTTCGAAATTAAACGAAAATAAATTCAAAACTATTAAATTAGAGAACTGAAAATTTATGAAAAAATCAAAATATGTAAATCTGAAAGGCAACACAAATTATAATACAAACGTTATCAATCCTAAATACTAAATATATAATAAATATATATAGGAAAACATGCGATACCTGTAATAATAAACACCGTATTTCGAAACAAGGCAAAAAGGGCTATATATATATTTCACAACAAAAACAGCTTCAAGAATCCCTCTAAAAAATCTCCTGCTCTAGCCTCGAATTTTTAATTCTCGTTTCTATGCTATTATGTTTCTATTTGTTTATTCTCATTACGAAATTCTTTCTAAGTCGATGTATGTCTCCTACTATTCTCATATTTACCTCAGTTCTAGTTAACAATTATAAACTTCAAAGAAATTATTTCTATTTTTAGAGCAACATTAAATTTGAAGCCACTAAACTATAAACTATCAAATTGTTTAAACAGACCAAACTACAATTTGTTAACTCAAGAACATAAATCCTTCTTCAATTTGGACTCATTCCTAGCCACTACATGTAAAAAGTAACAAATGCACACCACACTGGTAAAGTATTGGGTGAGCCATGCATCATCCAATGGAAATAAAAAGTTATATTTCTATTAGAAATTGTTAAATATGTCTGTCAGTGAAGGAAAACATGACAGCAAAAAACATGACTGGCACTCATGCAAAACTTAACATACATTTATCATATGGGTTTTTTAAATAATCATGCTTTATATAATTAATATAAGAAAATTAAGCAACAATACCATTTCATGTTTGTGAGAACATTTGGCTCAGAGATTCTAAGACAGAGAAGTACAACATAAATGCATGCATTTTTACCACCTAAGAATCTTTCTGTGTTATATTGGAAAACTGTGACTGTAGAAGCATCCCATTCCAATCAACAACTATTACAGCAGCTCCTGCAGAGAAGGCCTGGGTACATTCCTAGAGAAGCTATGACATAATGGTGTGATATCTGTACATATGCATGACTGAAATACCTGTGTGCAACCAAATCGGGTGCTTACGTATTATCGGGAGGACCTTTAAAAAAACGACTCAAAAATTAAAGTAAATTATTTATTGAAACGGTTAACCTAACCTAACCTAACCTAACCTAACCTAACCTAACCTAACCTAACCTAACCAACAAACCCTGTGAAAAAAAAGAAAAAGTAAAAATCAAAGGTCCTCCCGATAATACGTAAGGACCCCAAATCGATTTGCATGATTGAGGTGTGTGTTCATAATTGATGACTTTACTTCACATGACATGGGACTTGGGTAAGAACCCAAGAATTCTACTGCTTCACTTCCAACTGCTCACACATTCCACTGCTTCACTCCCAACTGCTCACAAACCCAACCCATAAAATTCTCTTGCTTATGCTTATATTTACTATATTCTTAAACCAGATTTTTATTTGTTTTCTCTACTCTTCTGTTACACTGTATTCATAACCTGTTATACCCTCATTTTACCTAAATGGCCATTTATTTACACTTAGTGCCTTATGTCTGATGGCAAACAGGATTTGGCTGCCAAAACTTCCACCATAGAACATTTCAATCCTTGGTACATTCTCACAGGCATACCTACTGAGGTAGCCTTCCCCATCATGCTATGCTTCCATTTGTTCACACCATACTTCATCTTTCAATTTCCTTCTTCCATTTTTCACAATCTCACTCCAGCTCTCAAACTCCATTTTCTCAACAACCAGTCATCCATAGGCCTCCTTATTCTGACACTAATTTTGTGAATCTCTAGCTTTCTTCATACTTCCAGCCAGTTTCTTCTAATGAAATTTTAGTCACTTTCCATTCAAAAAAAATGTTTAATTTTATTTTTAGTCTTAATTCTTCCTTTCTAATTTAACACAGCTTTTATAATCCTTTTGGAAAAGAGACTCCACCCTAAATCACCTCTAATTGCTCCTACAGCAATTTTGGAGCACCTAATGCCAAAGGCCTTCCTTCCCTATTCTGCAGCACCTTCAACTTTTCAAAGTCTCCGGTCTATGCCATAGTGCTTATACTACACATTATACTAGACACAGCAACATATTTGAACATTCCTCTGACATGTTCATACTTGTTTGCTCTATACTTGGCCACACTGCTTAGTCTTTCCCATCACTTCATAGCTTTTACAAATTTCTCACCTTCCACTCTTGTACATCTTCACTCAACATACATCCAAGTTTCTACCAGGTTACAATGTAAGTTTTGTCCATTTTTCGAGTTAATTTAGGACATCATTACATCATTTTCACTTATACATGTGTAGCCCTCAAAATCATGAAAACATCATTTCTTCTTTCTGATTTTGGTAAAGTTTTAATAAAATATAGTTGTTGACCCATATATACACTCCATGTATAGAACACATTAAGCATATTTTACTGTATGAATTTCAGGAGGGCAATACAGTAATTTCTGCAATAATATCCATCAAAGATGCTTATGGAAATTTTTCATCATTGACAGCCAAGAATTTCTCAAAATTAAGCTTTTTGGCTTGTCCTCATCTTAGTTAGCCCTTTAGACTTGAAGTCATTATTTTTAAAATGTAAAGATCATCTTCTAAAGGATTTTTCATTTACCACATCATTGCCATAGGTGTCTTTGAGCAATACTGTGGCTGAAATTGCTGTATTGCCTTTTTAAAATTCATACAGTACAATATGCCTCATGTGTTATTTACTTAAAGTGTACATTTATGTCACCTATAATTATTTATTTTAAATATTTTAACAAAATCTGATGAGACATATGTTTTTTTAATGATTTTGATGAATGCATGCATGTTATTTATGAGTTAAATTAACATAATGATGCCCTAAAATTATAACTCAAAAAATGAACAGAACTTTCATTATAACATGATATATTCTTTAGTTCTACCTATTTTAACTTCTCCAATATTCCACTCAATTTCCATCAGTCCTATTCCCATTATGTCCTACCTTGTGCAACAAAAGTATAACATACTTGTTCCCCTCATCTGAAACTTTTTCAATTTTCCAATTCTCATCAAACGAACATTTCACGTACACTCCCACCACCATGCATATAAAACTCATACAGAATTTCCTAAATTTTTCCATACATTGAACAGGCTGAGTGTAGCCATGAGAAAATCCTATTAAAAAAATTCCATTCAACTCCACCGTTAGACTTAGACTTAGATTGAGGGCCAGCGTTTGGCTGGGTTCTTTGTAACGGCCTTCAATTCCCTCCAATACACACACACATACAACAGGATGGCATCCCAGAGTTTTTCTCCTGTGAACCAGGGTCGTCCAAACTAAATCAGGTGCCACCTTTTGCGCCCACAATTTTTTAACTTGGCGCCTCTTGTTTCCACTTTCCAGTGTTGACAACTGATGTAAATAATGTGATGTTATTCAAGGTACCGCACACACACAGACACACATGCTAAAACTTACTAGTGTTGACAAGCCTGGAATAACATGTGGATAGTACGACCGTGCGTTTCGCACAATTTGGTGCTATACTGAAACTCAGAAACGTGACCAAATTACTTTTCTGTATAAGTTCGATCAAATAAAATGATATAAATTGAACTAAATGTATGATGCATGTTGAATAAAATTCAGCAGGATATGATGTGTACGCTTTATTTTATATATACCTCATTATTTATATGTGGGTTTTGATTCCAGTGCGTTTTCGGGCCACTAAAATACGAAGACATTGTCAGTCTTCTTTTTTCAGTACTCTAGACGAAAAGGCAATACACTATTTATATCGAAACAATGTCATATGCATTTTCATAATACGTGAAGTTTTGTTTATGGAGAGAAAGTTTGATTGGACAACGACCTCTATTTTAAGCAAATATATCCTCTCAATTTATATGTATATCTTTTTGTGTCTGATTGATTATTTTATACTAAAAACTTTCCATTTATACAGAACCATATATCAATTGAAGTAATCAAAATGTAATTCTGTCCGTATCGCAACAGTTGGCAACACTTAATCCGGGACTTTACGCCATCCCAACCCTAGTTATCAGAATTTTATTCGTGACATTGATATTGCCTGAAGTCGGGCTGCGTGTAACGCTTTTCATTTTCTGTGATTGTGATATCTTTGAAGTCGTATGTCCATCCAGAATCTTAGCACATTTGGTGAGTGTAATTTATTTCGAGATGATTAGGTTACAATTTCGAAAATGAAGCAGAGTAGAATTTTAGTTACGATGCAAATAATTTTATTTTTACGTAATTGAGGTCAGTTAGGGGAAAGGTTGGGAAAGTGTATGGTGACTATTAATATACTTTTTATTATTGCTATAATAATGCAAAAAGATTTGCATGTGTGCTGACTCATATACGATGGTAATTTAGGAAACACCGAATAATGATGTAAATGCCACTATGAGAAAAATGATATGCCATCTGAACGGGAATTGATAAGTCGTCACAATGCCGCTGTAATTGTTTTTAGGGTTAGTGTAAAAGTTAGATGTTTTGAGGAGCTGGTGATATTTTTACAAGTGAATAGTCTCACCTACTTCATGTAATTAACATTGCTTTAAGATAACATGTTGAGGAATAAATACACTGCCATGATTTGGAACTTGTTTTCAATGCATGAAATTGGGACATGCTTGTAGTAAGTCTCTTGTACTCTTGGTAGTGTGCTGGCATACCAGTTAAATGTGAAGAGACAAGTCTCAGTATGGTAGATGCATTACAGTATGGGAGATGCATTACAGTATGGTAGACAGGTCAAAGCATGGTAGACAGGTCAAAGCATGGTAGACAGGTCATAGCACAGTGGACGGTTGGCCTTGTTGTGCATTCAGTCAGGGTCAACCTATCTACAGGTGTCTAAAATTCAAAGTAAAAATCTACATATAGCCACTTGTTTCTGTAAATCAGAAAGTATTCCTATTGTAGGACTTGACTCCTGGAGTAGTTTATTGAAACCTGAAATGTTACCTAGCTTTTAAACATAGCATCCTGATAAGATGGAGCTTTAGTTGATTTTTATTTTACCTAAATATTAAAGTATAGTAGTGAACCTAGTAACATATTGGTTAACTCTAAAAGTCCCTATTAAAGATTGGTCTGCTTTGAGCAGATTGAAACCAATGAACTTCATCAGCAATGTGTCTGGTGCTATTGAGTTTCAATGAGACTGTTGTTGAGTTGGTTCCTTTACTTGAAATGATCCAGTGTGATTTTCATTGAATTATCTTGATCAAGCCTAGCATAAAGGCAAAAAACAGTAGGATGCCACTTTGTTGTAAGTGGGTGTGTCTTAGAGGGAGTTATGGCCCTGGCTTTTATTAGCCCATGATTTACAGTTGAAGTTAAAGGTGTGGCTGTGCACAGGAAGTTATGAAATAAGATTTTTTCATGTTCATGAAGCTGAGAAAAAGTTCTCTAAACATGGCATAAAATTCTCTGATAGCTTTACCAGGAAAATGGCATGTTTGCAAAATGTGTGAGGTTTAATGTCAAAAATTTTCAATGTGTACTACATTTTTATTCAGTTAAGATGTAAATGTGTGTGATGAAGCTTGGTATCCAGTTTGTTTGGATGCAGCAGTGAGTAGTTTTCTCATAATTATTTATCACTGCTATGAATATCTGACAAGCTAGTGAGGGCAGATGCAATTTGTATTCAGGTAGTCAGGTTGTAATTAACAGATATTTTGGGAAGAGTGTTTTTGTCATGGTTGTACAACAGTAAAAAGTTGCTTCAGTAATTTATATCACATTTTGGAGCATTTGTGTATCCATGATGAAAGAATAATTTTAATATAATTTGGCTTTGTAATTCTCATCATTATTCATTAAAGTGTGAATAAATTTTTCCAAAGTGGGTTGAATACTTTTTAACTTAGATGTGATTATTGAAAGATTTAGTATTTACTGTACAGTTTATAGATAATAATTTGTCTAGACCACTGGATAATTGCACTTCAGTTTTGCATTCTTAACATTTAAATGTAGAAAATTATTATGGTATTGAAATTGAAAGCTGAAATACATCTAAGCCAAATATTTTTTACTTTGGCTTCTTTTTAAGAGGCTATCAATCTAGAGAACATGGTTAAAGCAGTTTGTCAGAAAAAGTATATGTAGAACAAATCATGGGAAAATCAAAGCAGTACATTTTCAAATCTTATATCTTCTGAGAATGTAAGTTTACATATCCTCATAAATAGCCAATTGTTTGTTGTAATAATGCTTGAAGGAAGAGTGATGAAATTTGTGCTAATTTTTAATCAAAAGTTTCAGTATTTTGGATTGAAGTTGAGAAAGCAAGAAAGCTGAATCCAAAATTTGATTTCTTCTCATTTGGTAAATGTTCAAAATCTTCATAGTTTGATGTGCTTCCCAATTACTATTTGCACTGCAAGAAGAAAAGTTAATTAAATTTGTAGGAATATTTAAACAGAACACTTCATTAAAATGTTTTCAGCCAAATTCAAGTTCAATTTTAATTGAACAAGTTTTATGCTAGAAGGGTAGATATTCCTCTTGATATGAAAGGAAGGGTAAAAAAATATTTTGAGGATATTGTGGAAACTGCTTTTTAATTTGAAATTACCTGCCATTGCTGTTTAGGTTTGAAATATTGATAGAATCATCTAATGTAATTTTTGTTAAAATTTTATATATGAGGTAGTATTTCTACATTAATTTTTTACTAGGATTTACAGTAACTTATTAATTTTTGAACAAATCTATTAAAATGTTGATTGGGTATCTAAGAGCGGGGAAAGGTTTTGTAATTTTTATTCTTCATATCTGTACCAGATTCATTTGTTTGTTCAGTATACTTATTGCATTCATGAAAAAGTACCTAAATTACTCATTTCACACTTGCTTGTTTATTGTTATAAAGCCATCCTAGCTCTAGTAACACCAGTTTCTTGGGCTGATATCAACAATGTATGAAATCATTGTTTTACTGAGCAATCAGCAAATTATTTGTTTGTATCAGTGTTGGCTTCTATGTTATATATTTTGATGGTATTTTTTGGTAGGTGAGTTATGATTAGTATGAATTGAAGATATTGGGATTGTTATTATTAGGTTGTTATAAAAATAATGGCGTCTGGAAGGTTTCTGAAATCAGCCATTATTTTTGTAACAACCTAATATTTTTAGTGTTTGAATGTCATCATCTCATTGCATGGTGCATTGTGATTAAATCTGGCTGTAGTGGGAAATATTTGTTCAGAAGAGATGAATGTGAAACTATTAAGTAAAATTCATGCATGCTAAGCAGCAGATTTGTGTGTGCTAAAGACAGAAAATTGTTGTATTTTCAGATCCCTTTGCTGATGCAGCAGGTAGGGATGAAGGAGTTCAAGATGGACTAGTTCACATCAGGTTAGTGTGCATATTTTGTAGCTTTATTTTTTCATTATTGAAATTTCATTTTGAAGTTGGTGTGCTCCTTGGTTTTGTCTTTAAATTGTCATGTTTTATATACTAAATCTCTTCATGCCCCTGTACACTAAAGGTTGTCTTAATTCTGTAAAACAATTTTTGTTATTTACCCTAAACTCCACAGATGTTGATTGTCAGAACTGATTTGAGCTGAGCTGGTTTAGTCTTAGTGAAGAGCTGAATAAGTTAATTTAAATTGAGTAATCTGGATTGCATTGGTTTGACCCTAGTTTTATCAAATGCATATGTACTGTTTTATTATAATCATTGATTATCCATGAAACTCTTTGTATTAATTAAGATGAATGTTGGATCTGGGTCCCTGTACATGTTCTTGCATATTGCTGATTGTGTCTTTCTCCTCATAAAACCTTGACATTATTCAAAGTAACTTCACTTGTACAAATTCAACATTACATTCAACATGACATTATTCAAAGCAACTTCACTTGTACAAATTTAGTTATTGAGTGACTGGGATTTCATAGTGAAACCTAAACTGCTACAGAAAAACTTATTGCTTTGAAATGCTAATTTTCTTGATAGTCAACACTGCTGTACTGCTCAAATCATTTTTTGCAATGAAAATTTTGGCCAAGAGTGCCAAATTTCTGTACATAATTTTTAATTTGAAGCCTATGCCAAGTTCTTGTTAGCTATGTGCCTTCGTGTAGAAGAGAACAAACCTTTTCACCGAAGCAATGCTCAACACTTGTGTGTTTGTGTACTAGGTCTTAATGGAAACTGTTGCTTTGCTCATCAATAGTTTTTTTTCAACTAAAACTGAACAAAAATCTTTCTCTCCACTTTTTTTGGAGGATTAGGAAGAAAGTAGCCTTTGTTCCTATGTATGAGTTGTCATTATAAATGACATATTGTTCCTACCAAATTTTATGTAATTAAATCATTTGTACCGATTGACCTTCAATTTTAGCAAGTACTACAAATGAACTTTTGTTTTGTTTGGTAATCAGTAATTTGTGTTGACGTTGCCGACCACACACTCTTGCTTAATGTACCATGTCTTTTTAACTGGCACCCGTGGGACTTCGCAGTTGCCGGTTAATATCACCCAAGTAACCACAAACAATTCATAGATACGCTAGACAAAAAAGGAAAACAATATCAATTGCTTAAAGCAGTTATAGAAGAAAAAACAATGAATGAATAAATAAATATATAAAGCTTGGTCAGCGAGTGCCAGTTTAACACGTTGCTTCCGATTGCCTGACTGGTGTAAATCTTCACTTTGTACGCATAGTCACTAGAAGGATCTGAAAAAATTACAGAACCTAACCTCAGTGGTACACGTACGTACCACTTCGGAGTCAACGTTTTAAAGGAATTCTACTCTAGTTAATTTATTTCAGAATCCAACAACGCAATGGTCGCAAGACTCTGACCACTGTACAGGGTCTGTCAGCCGACTATGACCTGAAGAAGATAGTGCGGGCGTGTAAGAAGGAGTTTGCCTGCAACGGCACTGTCGTCGAGCATCCCGAGTACGGGGAGGTGAGTGCAACTTTCTTGTTCAGTTACCTTAGTGCAGAAACAAGACGCACCTTTGTAGACATGCAAGTCTGCGTGTCCTGTGACTGGGTGTGCCTTCATGGGATCCTAATGAGTAGACAATATAAAGTAAAAGGTCTTGATTCATTATATGCTCACACTCGGGAAGTGTATGCACTGAAGCGTGCTTACTCTCACAATGAATAGGGAAATGAAATAAGCATTTTTATACCTTTTTTGTATCTGCTAAAACCTCAGAACACATCCTGCACTAAGTGGTTCTGCGTACGTCGGTTTCTTTCAGTGATTTTAGATGTCTGTTCGGCGTTAGCTACTCATTTTATCAATTGGCTTTCGATGTTGGGAAATTTATTTAATGGTTCTAATTTTTCCGTTTAGCTATCATTTTATGTAGCCATTCTTAGTGATTCAAGCTGTTCGGACTTGTGTATCTTACTAATGAGAGGTTATTGATCAATAGACCACCGTTTGTACAGGTGCTACAGATGCAGGGTGACCAACGCGAAAACATCTGCCAGTTCCTCACCAAAGTTGGGCTGGTCAAGAGCGAACAAATCAAAGTACACGGCTTCTAACCTACCTCTCTCCCTCCCTTCTCACACCGATGTCACTTCACCAGAACTCCAACTACGCATTGCAACACAGCTTAAATCACATTATGCTCAGTCTGACACAGGTTAAACATGCTCAAAAGAAATTGAGACCACTAGATTTTTGTTTGCACCTGATAACACCAACTGCTTGAAAGGAATGTTTTTGTTTTAATTTATCATTTTTGTTTTGATTTAATGATACTAACTGGCGTTGGATGGCTTCATATTAGGATATGTAGTTACATTTCTTGCAGCTAATTTTCTATTATTTTGCAACACTAGATGTTATAGACTGTTACTTTGCAATGTCCCATAACTTTGCAATATGTCTCATATCGTAGTTCAAAGTATCGCCTTACAAGCGTGAGAAGCAACACCTCCATGAGGTGTTCAAATAACGATCCGTTTTATTTTTATTGCGAAGAAAAGCCGCTATTCAGTGCACCGATTTTGGAACCTAAACTCCTCGTCATAGTAAAGCTTATTGAAGCAAAGTGCTCGTCATAAACTACCAGTACCTGTTTCTTAGTTTTGTTAATTGAGTTTGTTTTTGGTGGGAGTTCCTTGTAGCCTATTCTGTTTGCTTTTTATTATGGTTAGATCTGAGTAGAATTTTTAAATAGCAATAAGCAGTAGTGCGTGGAAGTATGCAGCTTTCCTCTTGCTCCATCTTATGATGTTCATTTCGCTAGGTTGCTACATTAGCTTCTTGTTTGGTTCCTGTATTAAATCCTGTGACTGTTCGTATATATTCCTGTCTTTTTATTGAAGTAATTACTAAATAATGACCTTAGACGATATCATGCTGACGAGTTTTCCTCCATGATGAAGGTTTTAGATAGAAAATTAATCTTGCCTGGTGTATGTGGTTTTAGCCTGTTCAATGTCTTTTGATTACTAATATCAAAGATGCAATAGAATAAACGTTATGAATGGAATCTTTACTGTATCCTTGTATCTCACAACCATGATCTTACTTTCTTGGCAACGACTGCTCGGTTTCTTGGGTAACCTGCTGTCAACAACTCGCTGAGGCACATAACTTTGTTGCTCAACTGCGGCGTGAAATAGAGTTAAAGTGCCAGTAACATCACTTGAATTTAGTCATCCGAAAAATCGAATTTCGGAGATACGAGGGTGTTTTCTAGGGGTATAACTTCGGTATATTTTTGCTGTGTTAACGTTCTGAGAGGCATAACTTTGAAATGAGAAGATTCTTTGGGAAAGCGAGTGGCTAAGAAATTTCTCAAACGATGGAATTTAAGACTTTTCATGAGACATGTTGCAACGGAGAATCCCTCTACGAGCCACTTAGTTAGTACTCGTCTAATTCCTCTGGTCGCCAATAATAAACGTTAAATCGGTTCGTCGGAAGCTGCGATATTCATGGTCGATTTCCAGTTATGCTATTCCTAATAGCTCGGAAGTTACATTCTGTGTACACTCAGGAGAGAATAAATCCACCTAGTTTTAGAGATCCAGTGGTGTGGACCTGATTCATAGTTCACACTTGACGTTTAAGAAATCATTTCTGCATAAGTCCGACCGTTAACATGTGCTAGTTCCTTTATATCCTGAGAAGACAGAAGTTGCAGGACTTGATAGATATGGGGACATTTTAGCATATATTTCTCGGGAGTTACTCGCAAACTCAGTTGGACTCAAATGCCGTACTGGCGAGGAACTTCAATTTCCTAACGAGAGGGAAGTTCTGCTTTGGACTTGCGGCCTTGGTTAATGTTAACCATTTCTTGGTGATTAGACTTTCTTTTCCCCGGTTATTCGCGTATGAGGACTAATTTATAGATATTAGCCTTGTTCCATTTTTTTCTTATCCGTTAGAGTTTGAAGTGGTTATTGATAGTTTTATCTCCAGTCACTCCAAAACTGGGGGAGCTTGTGATTTATTCAATTAAATTTTGACCAAGATTGAACACATAAGTTACCTTTCGGGCAAATGCAGGTTATTGAAACTGTGTGATAATAAACTTGGCAAATTTTAATTGTGCTATTAGTTTGGCTTTTAGAGCTGAAGTTCACTAGGCATCCAAAAGAGCAATCGGAATGAAAGATGAAGCCTGCAATAGCCATTATTCTAATATTCTAATAAATTAGAGGGAAAAGTAATAGGACGTCAATTTTTTTCTTCATTCTTGAGAAGAACACTGACTTCCCACAATGGCATAAGGAGGCAAAAGCATAATGTTGCCGGGAAAAACTAAGGAGATAGAAAATTCATGTTTATTAATGAAATAATTCAAGAGAAAGTTGCGGACGACTCACCGCGTTGCGGATGTCGCGAGGCTCAAGCTACCCGATAAACAATAAACAATTACTCTAGACGACCCTGGCTCACAGGAGAAAAAAGTCTGGGAAGCCATCCTGTTGTATGTGTGTGTGTGTGTTATTAGAGGGAATTAAAGGCCGTTACAAAGGCCCCAGCCAAGCGCTGGCCCTCAAATCCAAGTCTAAGTCTATCTGAGAGAAAACTAAACATTTGAGACTTTGAGTCATTGACACTGAGTCAGTCACCTGTCAAGCATGCGGGTTTATTTATAAGCTAGCTCTCCCATCCCAGTGATGTCCTTACTTGGCTGGTTCTTTTGTATGCTATAACCCTGGGTGACTCTTGAGCAATTATCTTGACCCTGATTCATAGACAAGACTCTAGGATGCCACCTTGTTTGCGTGTGGTTTAGAGGGAATTAAAGGCTGTAACAAAGTCCCTAACTACTGTTGGTCCTGAAGTTAAAGTTTAACCAGTACTAAGTTTGTTTTCCATGCTATTGTGGGTGTTATAATTTTACAATTTTAATGGTTATTTCCATTGAATGTTAAATAAAAAATAATGACTTTAACTTGGGGTGTTCATATTTTCAATTTGAAATGCATTAAACATACTAGAAGTATTGATTTTATTTGGATACATCTTAAACAATAAGTGCTAATTTTTCCAGTTTTGCAAGTAAATGTTTTACATTTCCATTCAATATAATTTAAACTTTAGATCATAATAGACCAGGTTTGCACTCCTGGCTGTCATTTATTAGTTAGGTTAAATTATAATTGCCATCTATACCAGATCAATGAGTATACACTTTTTTAGTAACACTTGCTCTTCAAAGATTACAGGTTTAATAAAAACCTTTGAAATTTTTCATAATAAACTTTAAAGATTAAAAAATAAGTAACCATAAAAATTTCTCACTTGATTAGCAAGGAATTCCTATGCTGCTATATATTTAAACTCTCTTCTGCATTACTCCTGTGTTGCAAGTGGGCAAGCTTCTAGTAAGCTTCTTGCATCAGTAGGTTAGTGAGAACTACATGGATAGTGCACCTGTCTCAAGAATGGGACTGTTATTTTGTACTTTTACTTAAAATGGTGGAGGATGTTGTTCACAGAAGTTATCTTTTAGCTGAAAGTCCTCACATGTTCATATTCTACCCAGGCAACAACATCACCTAGGAAGTCACCTAATGTTGGCCATCAAACACCACTCTAAATTTTTACTCCTCTACTACTTCTATATATGTAATTCAACAGATTATCCTTCAGTTGAACTCACAAAGAGGTAACTCAGAAGCTGGAGGACTGTAAGATCTGTGGAATATTCTATCCTACCTAGCATGAAAAAGAATGCTGCCAGAGCATCCAGTTAATGCTGTGCTTTGCTAGTGGTGTGATTTGCATGAAGTAAAAACTTTATCTCCAAGGTACAGCTTGTCTTTTATGACACTCAATATCTTTGAAACAACAAAACTATAATACAATAGAGTGAAATGCATAAGAACACACAACCTCTATCATTTGACTTGCCCAGTAGAACTGCCATATTCTTTAGTGCAGAGAAACTTCAATGTGGTAACTTATAGGTTAAATCACCACCAGCTTGGTCGACTGGTGAGCGAATCTGCTTGCGAGCGGAAAGACCCGGGTTCGAATCCCGCTGCCGACATGGTTGACGCGGCTAGAAATACGGCATGGGACTTGGGTAAAACAACCGAATAATTATCGAAGTAATTATCCGACCCAAGAATGGGTCAGAAGGTTCGTTCCTATAGCCTCATTCTATTCTATTCTATCTTCATGTATTTTGCAAATATAGTTTTTGAAATTTCTTCAATATTTCAGGTTTTGAAATATTTTAATGAATGTAAGTACACCATGAATGTAGGTACCTACAGGTCTGCTCTATTTGGGCCTCAGAACACCAAAAAGTCCTTGCCCAAATTTTCCATTGGAGATCGTGCAATTCTTGACAAGAAAGTCCACACCAACCCAAAATTCAGCAAAGTTCAGTCACGCACTGATACTGGTTGCAATGTCAGGCAAAAGCAGCAATTGCATCAGGAAATCAAGAAGTATTATAAGGTAGGTCTTACTCTATTTTTTGTTTAAAGTAGTTTACTATGTAATTTTATGGGGTGTTGGTCATGAGAAGAGCAACAAACCTAACTGTGCTGCATAGTGAATTTGAAAGTTGCAAGTTGTGTTTAGGGATAATATATATTGTGACTTTCTCTATTGCCTGGATTCAAAATATGAGGTCAATGGCTGACATGGGGTTACAGATGACTACTTAACTGTCAAAAGACTTATTGCATATTTTTGTAAGCGATGTACTTTTTTGACAAATTAAAAATATGTATGGGCAATGGGATGTGACATACAATAAAAACTGCTTAACATGGCTCCAATTAGCAACATTTCCAGGCATACACGATCAAGTAAATGCAACATTATGTTTTATCATGATTTAACCTTTTCGATACTAACGGCTACTCTAGAGGCCACCATTTTATCTCTATATCCAAGGGATATGGTTAGTGTCCAGTTATGTATGCTGGCGGCTACTGCAGATGCCACCATTGTGTTTCATTAATGAACATTGAAAATTTTAAACAAATCTTCTTAACTTATTATTTATACCCTAAATGTGTAATTTAAAGAGTTTAAAGAAAAAAATTCATTATTCGAACTGTCGTACAGAAAGGGTTAAATTTGAGTTAACACCGTACATCATATGGCAACAGCAGTGTATCCTCAGAAGGGAACACCGCTGCATTCTGCTCGACGGCTCCTGGATACTCATTACCCAGTCACTCTCCAAACTTCATGGCGTTTATAAGGCGCATGTATCAGCTCAAACCATTCATTGTATTTTTTAAAAGTTGCACTTATTCACTTTGAAAGAAAGTACTAAAGGCACATTTATCATTGCAGATGGAATAAAAATATTCAAGTCTAAGAGCAACTGACTACAAATTACATGAGAACTGTATAGAAGGAATTTTTGCCGAAATGCGGTATCAATTTTGTTGGGTTCAATCAGAATACAGTATCACATCACCAATGCGGGTAAAGAAATAGAAGCTATGGTTAATAAGATAGGATTACAAGCTGTAGATTTTTTAAACATACGAGAAGTATTGAAATCGCTTCATGAAGAGTTGAACACTGACGACCTTAAGAACATTGATGAACAGCGTGTGCATGAACTTGTGGACGATAAACTTAACAATGAGGAACAAAGTTAAAATCATGAAATTACAATGCAGCAATTTGAGTTCTTAAGAATTTCTGAATTATTGAAGAAAGAGATGAATGACAAGGATCCTGACTTCTAAAAGAGCTTATAAGTCTGACGATTGATTCAGAAGGCACTTAGCTGTCACAATAAAATTGGAATGAAGGAAAGAAAAAGCTGTCGAGAAGAATAGTGTTTTTTATTAAGAAATAGAGTGGACCTTTTTTAGTTAGTGAATCTTAAAGTTCTTGCCTGGAGTTTTCTTTGGATGTATTATGTTTCACATCTAGTGTATTAATAATTCGATTGGCACAATTTTACATTCGATTGATGCGATTCTTTTGATGTACTTAATTATATAATGAACCGTGTTAAACAGGATATTACTGTAAATAACTTAATTAAATGGGAAATTTGAATGCACACAAAGCGTTCTAACGTAATAACATATTCTGTTGAAATATGTCGTGAGATGGGGCTATAGAAGTCGTTACTGGGCTGTGGAGGTCTTTGCGCGCGTTGTGGAGGTCGTTGCCCGCGCTCTAGAGGTTGTTGCCCGCGCTCTAGAGGTCGTTGCCCGCGCTCTAGAGGTTGTTACTGGGCTGTGGAGGTCGTTGCCCGCGCTCAATAGGTCGTTGCGCTCGCTGTGGAGGTCGTTGCCCGCGCGGTAGAGGTCGTTGGTTGCGCTGTTGAGATCGTTGGTTGCGCTGTGGAGGTCGTTGTCTGCACTGATGAAGTTCTTGGTTGCATTTAATAAAGCATTACATACACATGAAAGCATCCAATTATAATTTAGTTGTTAAAAGCTCTAAAATCCCCTGTAAGGAATGAATTCAGATCTTTGACCCTCTGAATTTTTCTTACTCTTCGTATGCTGCTGTCGTTTCCAGTATCTATCATGTTGCAAATAGGTTCACAGATTTAAAATGTATGGCTTGCAAACCCACCCGAGCATCCACTTATTTTATATTTTGATATTCCGTTTGGCAAATTCATAATTGTAAAGCCATTTTGTAAACCACTCAATTGTATGGTGTGTTTGGGGGCTTTACATGTACCAGGATTTATCAAGTTCAGAAATATTGATGTGTTGCAACTGAAATATGCTTTGTAGTTTAAAAAGTATAGATATGATTATTAGATATTAGTTTACAGAGAAATAACAAAATTCATGTTACCCCAATGGTTTGAGGTAAATACCCATTGTTAACATTGTGTTAGGTAGTTATTGTTAGCATGACACAAAATCTTAGTGCATAAAAGTGACACTTTCTTGGATGTAGCGCGGTAGTGTAGTCTGCTTCCTTGTTCTTTAGCCATGTATGATTGAAATTATATGGAGTGTTAAATGTACTGGATGGATCGTTTTATTTAGGTTGCCGTGTCACAAATGAAATGTCAGAAATTTAAGAACTGTATATGTGCCAACAGGTTTCCAACGATGAGGTGTTTTCTCGCATATCACTGGTGGAATTGCTGCAGTTGATGCTCGCTCAGCCTTCTACTGAAGTTCTCACAACACAGGACCCTGACAAGCCATCTGAGTGTGTCGTGAAGGAGCAATACACTGAGGAGGAGGACACCGTCGCTCAGATGCGCGGTGGTGAGGTGAGCTTTCTTCTTATTCAGCGCTAAACTTCAATTATTCCTGAGCAATGCTTACCTCTTGAATTGGACGTTACGGACTTTGACAGTCACTGAAAGCTCAACTACATAGTTTCTATAAGTTACTACCTATCTTAGTTGAGTATAAGGTCTTATATGCATTTACTGATAATAGTGTTTGTTCGATCTGTGCTCCTGATTTTTCAATAATTTTGAATTTGATGCAAGAATGTATTCTTATTTGATGGCATATGATTCATACCAATGGAGTACAATAAAACTGCTGAATATTTGGTCCAGACCTAGAACAAAGACTGCCTATAGTGGGTACTCAGTGTCTATGGGTACTAGTGAAAGTTACCAATGAACTGTAACTGAGATTATAGTTCCCCTTTATATGTGAAAGAAGGCTTGTTAACCTTGTTTAGCATGAAGTGCATTGTTTAGAATACTTTATGAATTGAAAGTTAATCTTCATTTTTCAGTAATGCATGAATTTAATTTCATATTGAAGACTACAAGTGTAGCAGTATTTAATTGGGTAAATGATGCTAAAAGTTTCCTCGACATGACAGACATGAGAAGAGATCCTCACCTTCACACACTCACAAAAAATAAAGAATAAGAAAGGATTTGAACTTTGTAAGTGGCTGGGATGAGCAGAAAATCAAAATGCACAGAAATCATGCATATGTACTTTTTTTCTAGTCAAGCGATATGGTATTTTTTTAGCATTAGCTGCCTTTTGGACGATACACCTAAATGAGATGCATAACCGTTGACAAAATAAAACCAGAAGTGTGGAATAGGTCGCTGTTTTCTGTTATGACCGTCTTCAACGTAGGAAACACTAAAATTTTAAATCATTTGAAGCATCTTGGAAGACAGGCTCGACTTTAGAAACACTACTATAGCTAGTCAGCGCAAAGTCTATTGAAATGAGAACACTTAACTTACAGTGCTGAGAAACGATTGGAAATAGACTCGATAGTTCCTACCAAAGATTGGATAAAGCTCATCCTGATGAACATAATTGATTTCTTTAAGTCTTAGTATCAAGAATTAAGCATTTTGTAGAATTGTGTCCCGTGTGTTTCAGATGTCCACAGACCGCGCAGTAGCTCCTCCTCCGGCGTACCTGGTGGTGGATGTTCGACCACCGAGCGACTACCAGGCAAGTCACATCATCAGTGCCATTAATCACCCGCTGTGCCGCCTCGCGCGCTCCATCAACTGGGAGTGTTCGGAGCTCCTGTGCTACCGCAACCACGCTGACCGTATCATCATAATTTATGATTTCACGGAAGACGTGGCTCCAGAGTATGCCGCTACGCTCATACACCGAGGTTATGAGAATGTCTACATGTTGAGTGGGGGATTGAAGCTTGCCAAAGACAAATTTGGTCAACCTCTGATTGTTGAACGTCGCAAGAGTGATGAGCAATCTTCTTCCATATCGAATAATGATAACAGACAATCTCGTGTAGAAACAAATATGGCAAGTGCTGGTGGCGCTGCAGACGATATGTATTTGTTCACACTTAAAAACAAATATCTTCCGGAGGATGTTGCTGAAACCCTGATTTCTCAGTTGGCGACTGTGTTCGTGCCTCCAATCTCGGCAGGAGGTTCGAAAGGCTCCTGTTCCAGTAGCATCGCATCTGCTTACTCTTCAAGCTGTCCTTCATTGTGTCTTTCTAGCCGCAGCGTCCAAAGCTTGAACCGACGTAAACCTAACAAAATCTCGCAGGCTAGAAGCGTGTCAATGGTTGGTAGTAAATTAACTCGACCTTCGGAAAAAACAAAGAAGTAACACTCGAAAACTCACAGTGAGCGTAGTACGTAGTTCTCTTGGCTAAGGGCGCCCACTGTGCGCACGGAAATTGCGACCTTCTAGTCAGTCTACAGGTTCTGAATGATTCAACAAGAAGCTGAAAGCTTGTACAACGTTCAAGGCTTCAGTGATGGACTACCAAGAAACGAGTTGAGCAACGCTCTTTTCTTCTTGTGTATCAGCAATGTCGAGGCAATGAACGAGGTTAGTTTGTATACAAAGATGTCCCGCAAATACAATAATTCACGAAATCAGTACAGTAAAATCGTGAGTATGTCTACAAAAATTTCCAGCAATTACATTAGTTCACGAAAACTAACACATTAATGTCGACAGATCATCACTAACGATGTTCTGAAATTTCCATAGTTCACTTATGCATTAGAAAGTATTTATTTATTTTATTTTGTTAATGCCCAGTAATGCTTCCATGAAGATTGTCCTGCGGTGAACCATTGTAAATGTCAGATATTTATAGAACAGTTTATGCATTTTGCTGTAGAACTGAAGTAAGTACTGTAACTGGTTAGAAGATACGATACATCGTTTTAGAATCACATATCTGAAAGCAGACCTACCGTCAGGAAGCAGAGAGTTGTCATCAAAAATGAATAGACTATTCAGTCTATTCATTTTTGATGAATGCAACAACTTTTAATAAAATAATCATACTACACCTTGTCATCTCCTCCCTTCCTCCTAAAACCATTCTGTTCTTCACCCATTACTTTTTTTCTTTCACAACATGTTTCATCCTTTTATTTAGAATGCTACAAAAGTCTTACCGTATTAGCCACAGCAGTAGGTCTATAGTTTTTTAGCTTTTCTTGCTCTTGTGTCCACCCTTGTGCAATAAAACTACATTACATTTGTTCCATTCATATGGGACTTTTTCACTCCTTTATTTCTCATTAAACGAACATTTCAATTATACTCCCACCACGATGCATATAGAACTCATATGAAATTTCATTTAGACCACTAGCTTTCCCATTTGTCACCTTTTAAAAAAATTCAATCTCTTTACACGTAGTTTCAGCTTCTATTTCTAACTATGTGTTCCAATCTGAGGATTCACTGGTTCTTCATCTATCAATTATTCATTCATTCCACTTATGTCTTCCCAAAAGTCCACAACTGCTTTCACTATTTGTGCCCCATCACTCACTTTGCATCCATCAACTACTAATTAACGGATTTGGACTTCACTACCTCTGTTGTGGCCTTGTATGATTCATACCACTCGTTAATTCCATCTGGACCGTTTTTCTTAAGATTTTCTACTTTTTCTCCCCAATCTTTCACTCTGACGTCGTATATCATTCTCATCACCCTCATTTGCTTAGCATTGTACTCATCCCATGCACCCTGCCATTCAACTTCTGGAATCATAAATCTTTCATTCAGTTTTTGCATTTTACGTTGTTTCTTATCCAAAATCTACCTTGTCTTTCGTTCACCTTTTATCTCTCTTGTGAACAACTTTACTTTTCCCGTACCTCTTTTGCATTTTACTTTCCCAATCATCTACTCTGCTATGCCATACAACGTTTTTGCTCTTTGTTCAGATTATTCACATTCCCTTTCCTATCCCAATTCATGTCTTCTAAACTTATAAAATTCTGCCCAGTTTTTTGCTTTCAAATGCTATTTTTTCACACTGCTCATACCTTGCATAATCTCTTTTCAATCCCATTTGTACTTAAGAACAAGCATTCGATAATCAATAGTAATATCAAATTCATTTTCATCCACGTACATTTCTCTTACATAGTACCTTCTTGCATCACAATTCACTAACACATAGTCAATTGCTACTTTCCATTCCCCACCATGTATGCAAACCATTCCGTATTGTGACATCATTCCGTAGGGGTATAATACTCTAATGGGGTATCTCTTTCTGCTGTCAGCACAGTCACTAATGCTTGTGGCTGCAGTCTGCTCTACTGCTGTATGTTTAGTTGTTAGGTATTATCTTTTCCTTTACCTCTTGGCATGTCCGTCCCGTGTACGAAGCCAGTGTAGCGCACAACCGATCTTTTGCATTATTATTTTCGTTTCGATTCCTTTCTTTTCAAGAATTTTTTTGCTTCAAACTATTTACTCCGCGTTATTTTCTCGGTTTTTCATAGAGTAACATAAAATGTTAAGCCCTTGTGTTACATGTAATTAATCTTCAGAATACCATTGTGATGATCGCTTTGATGTGATTTAGCGGAACCTGTTTATTCGCTAAATAAAATTATCTGTGATTTGGTACGAGCTTTCTTTTATATTGCCTCCCATCCGGAGTGTAGAGAGCTATCCCTCAAATTATTTTAGGAACTACGCGCTCCTTGAAGAATAGGAAGGATTTCTGAACTCTGGTTTCTACCGCAGCTTCAACAATTTTTAACGATATAAAAACGATTTTAACATTACGTTCAAAGGCATTAGCATTTTCCGTGTCCTTATTTGCTGCCCTCAGCAAAATTGAATACACTTGTTGCAATGGGCTGTTGCAGATTTAATTTTGCTGCTTTGCAAGTATTATAATGCATTTTTAAATTTATTTTTAATATGGTGTTCCGTCGATCGTCCCATCAGTCTGATGTACAAGTGTTTTGAATACTTATCCGTCCATATTTTTCTTAATTTTTTCTTACTTAATGATACTCTACTATTACGTTAAAACGCATAATAAATGAGTGCTGTGGTAAAAACGTACACAGAATTAGAATATTTATTGTAAGTTGAAATGCAATGACAATTGAACTTCATACAAGGCAGACATTCTGACTCTTCATCTGTTTGGGCTACCCAACAACTTCGACACCGTCCATATTATTGTTAGATGTAAGTACGTATAGTCTTAAGTCCGATACATTGATTCCGTAACTTACGTTTTTCCGCCGGTGCTTGCAGCCATGAAGTTTCACTTGGTAGCTGGAATCCTCTCTTCGATAACCGAGTTCGTAGATGGTTATATAATATTTTTAAGTAAAGAAGTGGAACTAAACATTTCTTTTGGTATTTGTATGTGAAAAATC
This sequence comes from Trinorchestia longiramus, assembly GCA_006783055.1. Taxonomy (NCBI): domain Eukaryota; kingdom Metazoa; phylum Arthropoda; class Malacostraca; order Amphipoda; family Talitridae; genus Trinorchestia; species Trinorchestia longiramus. The sequence continues at coordinate 132,566 of VCRD01000690.1, read as the reverse complement.
CTAATAATTTATATCAAATGGACTTGGGTAAACTTTATCTCAATGCTTAACTGTTGAAGCAATCTTGTTCATTTGCTTTGTCCTCGTTCCTTTTAGTAAACTTAGTCACTTGTGATTCAAAATCTGAGTATAAGTTCAAATTGTAAGGTCCCAAATGATCACTATACAGGGTGTTCCCAAAAAATGTAAACATTTTTAAAAAACTAGTTTGAATACTACTGGTGCTAAGAGGCTGGGACAGGTCTCATTCGAAAGAGCAAGATCTAAAGTTTTATTTTGTATCCAGGATACGTTGTTACTTACCTTATGTAGACCTTATGAATACCAGTAGTATTCGAACTCTAGCCTTTTAAAAATGTATACATTTTTTGGGACACCCTGTACAAGATAGCTGACCATGTTTCTGACAGACATCTTCGTCTATTTCTAGCTTAAAACGTGGGTGTGAGTACTCGACGCTTCAGAATGAAATTATGAATATAGTGAAATTACGTACGTTCTAAACATGTGTGACTGGACGTTTATGTGAAGGTAGATGCAGCAAAGATAGTACGTAGAATTCTGATTTCTTGTAGCCTACCATGAGAACGTTACGTGTATCAGGTAGTCTGTAGAACTCCTTAGTACCCGTTGCTGTTTTGTATTTGTGAGGGTATCCTGTTTACGATACCTTGTCAGATCGTTTTTCATTATTAACTAGTAGACCCACACGTGAAAATTCACGTGTTTTTTACTGAATTATTTCATTTTATTTGCCAGTGGACGCGGGCTTTGCGAAGGAGTTTCCATACTGAAGACTGTGTCTTTGGTATCCACAATACAATGCTTACAATGCATGTATACCCTAACGAATTTCCTCCTATTTAAATCCTTAAGAGCCTGACAGAGAGACGGCCAAGCAAGCAACAAACAGTGTATTATTTAGCCGGGGGCTTGTACTCCGAATATTTGGCCTTTACTCCGCGCGAAATTTCAATAGCTACGAAGAAATTCAGCCGAAAAATATACAAAATAGCTCATGTACGACAGGATCAAAAGCTCAATTACAGTATTTGATTTTCGAATATATGTTCCAGAAACTATATTTGACATCATAATTTAGAGATGAAATTTCATGGTACCTCATCTTGTTATTCGTAGACGAATTTTCTGCTATCTAAATCCTTAAGAGCGTGACAGAGAGACGGACCAAGCAAGCAACAAGTTGGGTATTATTATATAGTGGTATGTTCCTGAGAGATTCATAGTTCATGCAGAACTAACTACATTATTACACAATTTGCAGGAGTATATAGTGGGTTTAGCGTTTGAGTTAGGCAGGCTTTGGGTTATTCCATTTCTCTTTTCCTCCTGCCTTAAGCTGATGTTTCTTCTTCTACTCATGCTTTTGTTTTTGCATATTTGTATTTCTTCACATTTTTGTCTGTCAGATTTTGACACCATCTCCTTTGACTGGTGTGTCTGTCACAATGAAGGTTAAAATTGATCAGAATTGGCGGTCAAAGAGAATTGTTATAGTAAAACTAATGAGGGTATGTTGTGTTTCTTAGAGCGATTTTTACTTCCCTGCAAAAGATTCATCGGCAATGGATGTATCGTTTGTGGGTTTTATTTTTGGAGGTGATGTAGTGTTATGTTTCATTCGTCCGTTAAACATTGAGTAAATCTGTTTTTTTTTGTGAAGTTTTACTCATGGCAAATGAGTGCAGTTCTCTTCTAAATTTTTTTTTGGGGATTTAACATCTTTTAGTCTAACGCTCCATTTTAATCCAAAGTTGCTTAGTGGTATATTGCAAAGTGGTAGGTCTGCCTCTTATTACATAACGTATGCTCAACGGTACTTTTTTAATATTCGTGGTGCAGGAAATGTTTAATACCTTACGTAAAATATGTGTGCTTAATTCGTCTTAGTTGAATGATTCATTGCTATTTATCCTGATATTTACTATCCTAATGTTTAAAATAAATATCTAAGTAGCTGCCAACAAGAATGTGTAGTTGCTTCGCGTTTCTCTTGTAGAGAAGCTATGGATTAATTGTTTCAACACTTGTAGCAAGTAAGATGTTCTGAGTCACTAGTACTGCCACCCTCTAATAATAGTTTTTATGTGCAAGCGTGCACGTCAGGATCGTTGTATTTTACCCGGAAAACTTAAATTTCTACGATAAAACGAGTGATATCACCTCAACATGCAAAAACTCGTTAGCTAATCAGCAGTTTCCCTGTGTTCTTGACAATTATTTAGATGTGTTTGTTATTAGAAAAGCTCTTGCTTTTCAGTGCATCACTTGTATTTTTATCGTTCTCTTCACCTAATGATGTTTCGTTAACTCGTGGCCCCGTGTAAACCGCGTGTGATGAACTCTAATTGTGTCAAGCTAGTTTTTGAGGGTAACTTTTGTAAGTTAATTCATGAAATCAGTTTTCGCGCTATTAAGAAAGGTATAGATTTTTCGACAAAATTAAGGAATCTCAGTAATGTGGCATTACTAGTTGTAACACATTGGTAAACTGTAATATTCGTACTTTTTTGTGATAGTTATGAAACAGTGTCTCATCGTATTCATATTTAATTTAAACTATTACTCCTACTTTGATATAAAACTTCTAGTCATTTTATTGTTTTATATAATTATTGTAGACTTGTCATCCTGTAGCGCCTCATTGCTTGTTCCTGAGGATATTCACTCCGTCCATTGACGTGCAATCGTTCGTCAGGTAACTGTCAATTAAAGTCCTTGCATCTGTCACGTTGGATTATTTTTCTCTCCTTCTTGTCTTGCATTTTACGTTAAAATTCGTTCTGACCAGTTTTATATTAAAATTTTCGTATTATCGGAATTCAAATGGAATGCATAAATATGCCTCGGTGTCACCGTAATCCAAATTCCATACCAGGAATTAGGTCCTCGTGTGGTGTGCACTGGATGTTCTTGTAGATCAGGACGATAGCTGTCTGGAGATTGAACATAACATTGTCTATATTATCTGCAGCTATGTATCGGATTTTATCACATTTTTAATATGACCGATTTAAAATTTTTACTTTCCGTACTAACAATACGGTTCGACTGTCAAGTAATGACGGCTGTGCCACATCTTTGGCATCCTCTCTTCATTGTTGGCATTCCCTGCTTTAAACTCTTTCTTTATTCTTTCTTCCTCCTATTAAAGACAGTTAATATATTACTGGGCCAACTGAAGTGCATCTCTGTGTCGTAGTACATGGCTTCAACCTGGGTCCGTGATGTATCTGTGGTTACAAACCTGGAAGAACGACGTGTTTTTACGTGCACAAGTGTAAAAGACCTGAACAACGCTGGAGACCTGTAGGTGCTTTCTTGTACTATACATGCGGCGTAACTTAGATTTCACGGGCAATGATAGAAATTTAAAGTTTGTAGTTCTAGGCACTTGTCAAGAGCTTTACCTCAATCCATCAATATTTACAATCCACTGCCAGCGTTTAAAGCCGTCACGTAAATTAAGCTCTTCTTCACAGGCTGTGAAATTACAATGCCGATATGCTAAGCCTGTTTTTAATCGTGGCTTGTCAGCTTTGACAGGTTTGAAATGACACTTTTAAAAACTTAGAAAAATGATCAAGTTGTAGAAACCCCATGCTTCAAGCCCCCATGGAGATTAAAACAAAACGAAGAGTACACAAATAGAACTGTTCACAAACACCGATTTCAAATAATTTTCTGGACACCACACCCCTTCTCTGACCTAAGAAGGCCTCCTCTTGATTCCAAACTCTAAGCTTCCTCCCCGCATGTACATAGTACAAACAATAGGGTGTGTCGCGCGGCGTGTAGGGCTGCTGAGCATGTGTGCGGATAGTGTGTGCGTCTGTGCAGCAAAGTTCTTCGAACTGAATACCCAATTATGATAATTTTGTCAGTGAATTAGTTGATGCAACTGCAGTGATTATTAAAACAGGATTATCGTTGGTCAAAATTAAGAGTGAGGTTAAGTGATGGGATTGGAGTGCTTTTTCAGTGAATTTTGTCGTATCCGCGTGTACTTAGGATGTGTTGTTAGATGGAACAGTGTTTCCATTCTGCAACCAGTCGGCATTGTGGGATTTAAATAACTATTGTGAGTGGAATTGATCGATTTGAGGAGATAAGACTACTTTGATTTATCACAAATTTACGTGTTTTTTCATGTGTTTTTCCGTGTGTTTTTCCAGTAAATCTTAAGCTTGTTAATTGTGTTTATACTCTTCTTGTGTTGGCCTCATTAATACTACATAATATAGTATTCATGTCAGGGGGTTGGGATTCCTCCAATTTGCGACGTCTCTCTCTCTCTCGTTATGAAAAATTGATTACATCCAATTAACGTAAAATGTGTATGTAATACATTCACCTTGTAAGAACTCAATTATTAATGCTCGTAAACGCTCGTAATCACTACATATTATCCTGTAACCCTGTAGAGAGAGAGCACGTATCGCCACACAATTATGCCTTGTAAACGATTAGTTTATTGTGGTTTTAAGATGAAGCTGGGATAGGATATTAGTCAAGATAAGCAATGGATCATGGCAACATTTCGGGCTGCGTGGGGCAGCTACTGAGAATTGAGGAAGACTAAGATTGCTAGTTTGCTACTAGCTGTGGTGATGGTGACGAATGGTTGTGTGGTCAAGAGAGAAAGGCGCTCCCAGTCGGAACTGTTATCCTTCATGTGTAAAATGATGGTGTTGGCTGTGCATGTGTTTTTTTCTTCTGAATCACATTTGGTTGGTTGAATCGGCTAATTTGTTGGGTTGGCTTTTGTACTCAATAAGTACAAAAGTTCGAATCGTCGAAGCGTACGTACATGCGAGCTAAGAGTTTTTGTAGTTGTTTGCATTCTTTGATTAACTTGATTACACTACTACCTGCAACGTGGCAGAAAATAAATCGAGACCGGTAAAGGGCTTTTAACTCTGTTACCACTCGATCATAGTGGTGGTGAAAATGGTTCATTTTTCAAGGGTTAACACGAAAAGATTGAGATCTGCTCTAATAGTTCACCTTGTGAAAAAACATGGAGTCGTAATGAAATGTATCGTGTTGTTGAGTTCCAGAGGTTGGAAAAGGAATGAATCAAAACACGATTTTCAAGTTATACGTATATTTCCACGTATAAATACAACAGCTCTGTCGCAGGTTCAGATTTTACGTTATTTGTTTTCAGAGAAGATTTCAGAATACTGATATTCTAATGACTTGAGTGTAATCACTGTGTTTGACCTTTCTCTTCACAAAAAACACTCTAATGCACCAGCAATGACCGTACAAGTTTCGTTAGTGATTTTGATTAAACTCGTAGTAAAACAAATAGAAACGAATGTTACTCGAACTCAGCAAGGTAGGAGTTCCTACAATTATGTAAAGCTCATTTCTCCTGAAACTGCCCAAATATTTATATTTACAAACGTACACTTGCATCGTACATAAATGATAGGCTATTATCGAATATGGTGATGAGTACAAGGTGGATCATAAATTTCGTATCATTTAGAAAAAGAAATAACAAGAAAACTATGGGAGGTAAAATGTTTTGGAAAATGTTAAACAATATTAAATAATTGAAATACTGCATCTATTTTATTAATTATTGTTATATATTGTTCTTATAACTCGTAAAATTGTATTTGAGAGTGGTGTGCTACACAAAGGATTTTTGATTACAGTGCCCAGAATTTGCAGAAACGTTTTTAAAACTGAAAGTCCTAACTAAGTTTGCACTAAATCAATGACCACTCAATTCAGCGAAACAGGCTCAGCAGAAGGGAATCAATGAATATGCTGAAGGAAATTTTTCCATACCGGTTAATTACTTGTTATGGTGACGTTCCATGCCCACCGCGATCTTCAGATTTAGAATAGAACGAGGCTATAGGAACGAACCTTCTGACCCATTCTTGGGTCGGATAATTACTTCGATAATTATTCGGTTGTTTACCCAAGTCCCATGCCGTATTTCTAGCCGCGTCAACCATGTCAGCTGCGGGATTCGAACCCGGGTCTTCCCGCTCGAAAGCAGATTCGCTCACCAGTCGACCAAGCTGGTTTGAATCACTTACGTTTTTTATCCGGGGGTATTTGAAGGGATAGGTTTACATAAAGCGCCTGATACTTCTCGGGAATTACAGTAAAACACCAGTCAAAAATTCAACATAACTTCACAGATGCTGAGTACACCATTGATGAGCCTAACTATTAAGAAAACGCGTGTATGTTTAAAACAATAATGGAGGTAACCAGTATGAAATTATATTCTATACTTAAAATGTAAATATAATTTAAGCTTTTAATTTTAAGATATTAAATAATACTCCAGACGCTTATTTCACTGTAGGACAAAATAGTAACTTTCAATAGCTCATCAGTAAATAATTTTTTATGCTCACGATCGTGAAAATACTATACAAGCATTTTATCACGAGTAAAGAAAGTAGTTTTTCTAGATATTGGGTACTTCTGTTAAGAATTTTTTTGCTGAATGCGCTGTCGTTTATTACTTAACGTTTTAGTGCAAAGTGTAACCTATGTTCTATAGAAGTACTCGAAAGTTATGTAGAACTGAAAATAATTTCCCCAAATCAATTATTTGTCTTGTTACGAATCGTCTGAGAGCAAACCCTTTTCTTCTGCTATGCATCTTTCTTCGGGTTTTACGTTTCTTCGTGAGTTCTCACTATTTGTTGCCACTGTGACTCACATGGGATTCCAAGCTTTCTAGTTAAAATAGCCCGAATTCAAGTGCTGATTTTCATGCGTTTGATATGCTGTTAAGAGAAATGCACAACAGTCTTCTCTACTTAATTTGTGTCTTTGAGGACAACTTTTGTTTCCCTGAAACAGGGCGTCGTTGTATCATTAAAATTAGATTCTTTATTTCAGAAGTTAGTCACTTCTGATTTATCGATAACCACTAGGCGCAAATAACCATCAGGTTGTCTCGCATGGAATCCAAACGGCTTTGATAGACGAAACTGATTTGAAACAAATTCTATCTTATGAAAATTCATTTCATATCATTTTACCGTTGTCAAACTTCAGTTTTAACGTAGAGACCTCGTACTAATTTTGATGTGCGTTTTTACCTTTTGGTACAATTGAAGTACAAGTGTAATATTTTCATTAACTTTCTCATGATTTGAGAATTCCATGATATTCAGAATTCAGATTCTAAAGTTTGCAGATTTTCAATCAGTTGATGAATTGTTATATAAGCTAAGAATGCTCAGAAAAAGTTCATTGGGCAGGCTACTTATAATTTAGACAATAAGACAAAAACTGATAAAAATATTTCCGTTTCTGTCCGTTGATGTAACTCTTTCTCGATTTGGGCTTTGATTAGAGTTAAATAAATTTTATTCAGAATTTTTAAACTTCGAAGATGAAAAATAAAGACAAAATGGGCACGTTTAAACGGAAGTAATTTCTGTAGAAATTATTCAACTGAAAACTGAAAGTAGTCTGAAAAGATTAAGCTCTCATCGTAGAGGAGAGAAAAATTAGCAATTAAGTTTTCACATTATATTGAAACCTTCAAATAAGGAAACTGTATGACTTTAAATTACCTCAAAACTATTCAGAAGAAGCAACCTAAGTATAAAAGAGCCCAAATCCTCTACTGTATTTTAGTCTAACTACGGCACCTCGTCAACAGAAGCGGTATTGGTTGGTTGGCTGCTTTGTCCTCCACTCGACGGCCCAACAGCTGCAATTATGATTATTACAATGATTATGATAACCACAAGCGCAATGATGAGAATCATCTTCGTGTTTTTCCACCACATTTTGCGTTGCAGATTCCGTGATGTTCGTTGGAACTCATTAGCATTCGCCTGCAAATAGAGGATATAACATAATTAAGTCGTATCGTTTGAAATTCAATTAAATGGCTTTTTTAAATAACTTAAAGGTATTTTTCCAAATAGGAACCAGATATGTACAGTTAGAAACTCGGTATGGAGATATTGTATCTGATAACGTGAATATGCGTAGACTCCCACAAACATGAAATAGCTCGCATTGTCTCGATAAACGAACAGGTCGCGTAAAGGCTTGCTCATGGCTTTTCTCTAGATATTGTATAGCAGATTAGTGGAAGTAATATTGACTGATTTACAGTATTTATTGATTTTCAATTGGAATCGAATCATTGATAACGATAACATTCACTGCTGGCTCAAAATTTCTATCTAAACAATGGTGTACATCTAATTGTTGTCGTAAATTGTTTACGTCTAACCCATACCAGACTCGAAATTCATAAACTACATCTACAGTAAACGCAAGCATACGTATCTAAATTCGTGACTCAGTTGTGTTCCTGTTATCAAGCAATTAATAATTAATATTAATTAATTACTTTAACAGATATATGCTTCGTATCCCAATTTGAAACTCATCCCTGAACCGCTCCGCGTGAAACAGTTGGACCCTTGTTACCCAGCAGAAACGAACCTTCCAGTCTATCACTCACACTCAGGTCGGATGCTCTCTGGTCAAGATTCTCGAGAGTCTCCCCTCGAGCCACGATCCTCTGCACATTCTCTCCCATTATCGCCTTCACATCCTCCACTTGACGCTTGGTTCGATTCAGGGCATCGTCGTCATACTGGCTGGTCCTCTGCTCCGTGGCATAAGCAAACAAAGATGTTTGGTACAAAAATCTGTAGAAAGAACTTCACAGGACGAATGAAAATTTGATTGAATAAGGATTAATCCCACGCGCAGCTTCTCCTTCAAAAGTCGTTGCATCAGGGATAGTGCTGAATGAAACGAAGACAATAAAGGAAAGGAAAAGTGAAGAGACCATATTCCAATCAAATACAACTTATAGCTACACTGAGTTTTCAATTCTTAATGCTATCATCAAAATATTAGTAATGGCACTCCTAGTGACTGCTCCAGCCCTTCTTCTGTTGTGACTTCAGGTAGAAGCTCGTAGTATGAGCTGAAAGTTCGAGGAAATAGTCTGTTTTAGCAAATCAGTCAGTACAGTTTTCCTTTATCCTGCTTCACAAGCTAGAGAAATTTGAGTATTGTGAGGGAACTTAAACCACGTGGTCGAATGGTCGTTGTTCATATATAACAGCAATAGCTGTTAGTTCAGGAAGTTTGCTGCACGAAAAGCTTGCCGCCTTTACGAGTCCGCAGTAGAGAAACAAAAAATTACATCATAAAAATGATTTCTTAAACCATAAGCAATATGCTTCAATACGCATACCTGATCTCACTGGAGCCAAGCGTGGGACGTGAAAAGTATTATGGAGCGAAGGTCCAATGTAGCTAATATTTCAAGGAACTTTGAAAAATATGTCTTTCAGAGCACCCACTAAGAAATGATGCCGAGCATATTTCTAGAACACTGATAAACAAGCAGTAGATGTCTGGCGTGGTATTTAAGTTTTTTAATGTAGTTTTTTTTGCTGATTTCAAATTTGAAAATTGTTTTTCTCTAACAAGGCTGATTTTGATGATCTCGATCTCATTTCAATGACGACTTATATCCCATGTAAAGGGTGTCTATAAAGTCTCTCATAAAGTCTCAACAGCACTTCTTTCACAAACAGGATCCATGAAACACACAAATGCAAAATGTGATTATAAACTTTAATTAACATTAAATACAATAGAACGAATATGAATAAAATATCTTATGAATTGCATTTTTAATAAATATTTGAAATGGTAAAGAGCTTTTATGGACACCCTGTATATATATATATATATATATATATATATATATATAATCAACATGTTTCAACTGTCTTACATATATTGAATGTGTATCGGATACCAAGGTATCCGCTGAAGATATTTTCGTTTATGCGCGTAGTTAAATCATTGGTCAATTTTCAGATACAATAACTTTCCACATTACAGTGGAAGCTCTAGATGCAAACAGTTCTGTAAACGAGAAATTAAAGATACGAGGAAAGTATGAGCGAAATATTTTGTTTTAAATACGATCATTGGCTCACGTAACGAGCGCCATCAGTGTCCCTTGTTTTCTCGTAGCGTGAGGATTTACGCGTTCGTGCGCTTGTGATTTCATTGTTTATTTTTACATTTAACGTAAAAATAATTATTCCACGATGTCTTGCAAGAAGAGTGTTGCCTCAGATAGTGCTGAAAAAGAGAAGCTATGTCCGTTGAAATAAAAAAGAAATCATAGATAAACATGAGAGTGGTGTTAGAGTAGCGAAACTTTCGAATACTTACGACCGTCCAATATCGACTATACGCACTATTCTGAAGAAGAAGGAAGAAATTAAGAAACTTGATGTGGCCAAAGAAGTTACCGTGATTTCCAAGCACCGTCCAAAACTCCTAGAAGATGTTGAGAAGCTGTTGTTGGTGTGGATTAACGTAAAACAGTTGAAAGGCAATTCGGTGTCAGAAACTACAATTTGTGCTAAGGCTAAGATGTTGTTATATTATATGTATAGGTATATTATTCACCAGTGTTATTTATTAAAAGTAAACTACAATATATATTATTTATGTGTTATATGTTTGGAATATTTATTTTTATGTCGATAGTTTTGGGGTGCAGAACGGATTAACTGGATTTTCATTATTTTCAACGGGGAATATTTGTTCTAGATACGAAAAATTCGCTTTACGAGCTCAGTGCTGTAACGAATTGAAGTTTATCTCGAGGTTCCACTGTATATTGAAACCTTCTAACAAGGAAACTGTATGACTTTAAAAATACATGAAAACAGTCCAGAAGAAGCAACCTAAGAGGATACTAAATACAATACCACAATTTCCTCGTTTATAGTATTCACAAGTCAGAGGTAAAACTGACAAAAAGTTAACTCAAACATTTCCTTGCGTTCGTAGCGCACACATTTCTATCATGTAAAAACGAAGCTCAAAAAGGTGAGCTACATCAAAACTTTCTCGTTAAATCAACTCCTGAATGAATATGATACTCGCTCTCGTAAGCAAATATGAAGCAATAAAATAAATTTCAGAGAGATGTTAAATAATCTGCGACGAAGACGGCACGGGTTCAATATTTTGAAAAAAAATTTTGTATGCCTCGGATAGTATTATATTAAAAAGTAATAAAGCCTAATAATTTGAATATACGAGGATAAGATTGATGTAACTGGATAAAAGATAAATACGCAAGACTAGTGTAATTTTTACCCCTTAAGACTTTTTATTGTAAATGATACCTATTTAATAGAAAGAGGTTTGTGCATAAATCCCTTAGCAGCACTAAAATCTGAGCGTGTCGGGCTTGAACTTACGAGTACTGTCAAAATCTTTCCTTGAAGAGTTGGTAGGTACAGTTATGATCGGGAAACCTGAAGAGATAACTGGACTGCACGCTTAACGTAAAAAACTATACATTTGCAAACAAAAATAATAGTCTTATGTAATGATTTGCAAAGAAAAAATTGTCGTCACGTTATTGGCTTCAGCATACGGATCTACTTTCCTTTACTCCACACTCGACCACCCCATATGCATCATTGTACAATTATTGTCCCTGTGTCAACGCTGATGAAAAAATTTATGCTGTATTCATTTGTTGTATGTTTTCACTCCCATATTTTCGGATCCTTTTATATGTACGAATTGCAATCCTTTCTCATTGATATGCAGAGCACTTTTGAGTTGAAAACTGTTCATCAATGGTACCTTGGACGCATGTTATTTCCTCATAGTTTTAGATAATTTTTAGTCTGTAAATGATTTACTAGCGTTTTAAAGAACTTTTATTTATAAATGCAATTCCAACTCTAGCAAGAAAATTATTTTTTAACTTAGGCGTGAAATGAAGCGTTCAAATTATCGCGGAATGGTTTTAAGAAATTTTTTCTCCATAACATTACTCGTAATTCCCCCTACAAATGAATCTACACACCTAAATAATAGCGTATACTCAATTTTGCTGAACCCAAGTAAGTTTCTTCCAAAAATAGTACACAATATAGAGGAAGGTATGAAGGGCAGACAGCAATACTGTTGTGTGTACCAGTAAAGAAGACAAGACTCACTCGAGACTCCCCAAACGCGTCACTCCCAGACGATGGGTTAACACCGTTCACAGGCTGCATCATCTTGATGTACTTCAAATGGCCTCTGTTCTACACGAACTTTCACTCATTTATTTTGAAGTTTTCTCATGCGATACAATGAGGTAGATCTGAAACATTTAACATGTGAGGTATAATAGAATGTGTGCAAAATTGATTAAAATGTAATAAAAAATTAAAATAACGAATATTTTGAAGAAATTTCATTATGGGATATGAAATAAATAACTTAATTCTGATAAGCTACATATAGGAATTACACACCATTGCATTTTCTAATACTTCATTATGAAGGTTCTTGAGTCCGAGAAAGACATTCGTTGATAATAATACCACGAACAGGGCTTCGCAAATCTAAGAAGTTAAGAAATATGTAGATACAAGCAAGAATCTTTTTTACATAACAGATGTATATCAAACATAGTATGCAAACAGTACAAGATCTGTATAGAATAATTTGAACATATTTCATTCCTAGAAAAATTTCTTCAAGCTTGTCCGTTGCACTTTAACCCTTTTGATACCGTAAATTCAGTTTAAGTTATTTTTGTCATTTTTCCACTCGAATTGCTTCATTATAGGCTGTATAAGCTTAGTAGTGGATCAAAATCAATATTTTTTTATAATTGTGAAAAAATTTGCATAATTGTGAATTGTGAGATTTTTTGCCCTTGTTTAGTTTCTACGGCTGCAAAATTGGAGCGGTACTTATATGTACCATCAGTATGGAAAGGGTTAATGTCACATAGGCTGGACTGCTTCCATCTTGGAATCTCTACACCAAAAGCTTCCATGAACATGAAAAGAATGTGTACTGTACATTTGATTTAAAATAATAAAAAACATAGTTATTATAAATGATTTTACAGAGCAGCAACTAAAATACCCAACAGAATATCACGGCCAGTGCCGCCGAGTTTGGATGTAGATAATTGCAGCTTCATATCTCTGAGAAGCGTTAGGTCCCGTGAGGACACTAATTAGGACAGATACAAAAAGCACACCTCAAATGAGAGTAATACGGCGTGACTTCGAAATATACTGAAAGATAATTACTATTAATGCACTTACCCAGAAGGCGTTAATATTAAAAAATATGAATATTAATTGATGGACTTTTTCCAACGATTCAATAATGTACTCTAGAATAGGTATTGCTCACTGATCTAAGGGATAATCTAAGGGATTTAAAATTCAGAGAAACTCGTATTTAATTCAGGGATAATAAAGCGTACTTATGCAACAATCTGCTGCTCAAAGCGCAAACATTCACAAAAATTCCGCATCTTGAATTCCTATACATTAACTAATGATTGCCCTGTGTTGTAAAGTATGAAGTTATTTATATGTTATAATTGAACCAGGTGAATATATCAAAGTTTCGTGTACAACAAGTCTTGATTTAAGTAAGTCGTCTTTGCTTCTTTTATTAAAAGACAAGAAGTCCATTTCTCTCTCCTATAAACGACACTGTACATACTTCCGAGTCTTTGTTTTTGCTGCCTTACTAGTCAGAATAGTTTATTCACCCAGTACTTCAGGGTTGAAGCAGAAACCAACAATATTCCGTTCATCATTGAACGATAAAACTGAAGACAATATATAAAACCATTGCTCAACTTATTCAGTGATAAATTCGATAGTCAGACTAGAAATTAAAAAAATAAAGTAGGTTGTAAAGAAAACGTTACCTACCTATATAAAATCTGGAGTAATATTCAGTTCTGCGTATTATCCACTCATGCTAAGGCGAGACATGGTTAGGAGTCAGCATAGAAAACCCGATTCATGACGTAAAAAATCATTGTTCATATTGGATGTTTTGGAACCATTCTGCAGACAAGCTTAACACACATAATTTGTATGCTCTCAGGCCTGGGAAAAAATCAGTTTCTACGGATGCTTTAACACGTTACGTTTGGTTCTATTTTGGACTTACTTATCACTAACGCTGCCTGCCGTTTTTTCTATGTACTTAACCTTTGCAGCTGCCAAATAAAATTTATAACTGCTACTCTCAAAAGAAAGTTGCAAACGATTCAAGTTTATAACTCAGTTCCCAGCTAAACTTGAAGTATTTCACTTGTTACGGTAGCATATGCATTGTGGATTTAATTTTGATTTAGATAGGCTGCTCATTAAATGCGTTCTTTACAAAACGCATATCAACCATGCTCTTTACGTGTTAATTACTTTTGAGCCATTTTGACGATAGGTACGCATTTCTAATGTATTTTATATTTCTCTATAAATATTGATTTGATACTCTTTAGGGTTAATGATGTTTCTATACTCATATATATATATTTTAGAATATACACTACATATCGTACTTTGTGATTTCAAAAGATCCTTGAATGAATAAGAATAATCCTCTGCCTGAATTCGACATTGCACCCGTACAATCCTTAACCCGCTCACTGGGTGCTTAACCACTTCAAACATACGACTAGTAGGTACCTTAACAGATTCAATACTCCAACGCTAGTGGATTAGACCCAGCCTACCACTACCCCTTCACAAGCCGAAACACTCACAGGGTGCTTAACCACAGGCCAAGGACTACTATAAACCATGTTTATAGTAGTCCTTGCCACAGGCGTTTGACGAGCAAGCACCCTTCCCTAACTCATCGGGGTATTAATCTACTTAAGTGCTAGGATGTAGCTAGGGTCTAAGTAAGCAGCGTTCCAGTTGTTTAATTTCTATTATTAAGACCAGGACCTGTTTTCCTGTACTTAGATTTGCATGAGCATACAAAACTTCCAAAATGGTTGAAAAAGAAAAGTATCTAACTATTTCGGAAATTATGGTAAAACTATGTTTATTTCTCACAACGCCTTAGTAGTAAGCTATCGTGAAACAAGAATACAGTAAAGATCTGCGTAAAATTATGACACAAGACTATCACGAACATAAAATCTGTGAGATTCCTAATTTATCTAAAACAATTATTGTGCAATGAATGCCCAATAGTTCACTAAAAACTATAAGCTTTCCTAACTAGCTTTAAAAAGAATATTTACGACTCTAATTATTTACTCACCACATATGTATGAGGATAAATAACTAATTATATACTGTTTTAGTTTGAATTATTTGCCGTTAATTGACGAGTTACTCATAAATAAAAAAAAAGAAAATATAAGACTTAAAATTTCAAAATATCAAATTGTCTACACAAAAAATATTAGGTGAAGTGGAATAAATGAAAAAAAACACATTAACACAGATTTTGCAGAGTCTTTTTAACTCATAATTAATTTTCTTTTATGATATTATTCTAACAGCCTACCGATTATAATTTTTACTCGATTACGCTCTGCTCAGTGTGCTGTCTACGAGCTGATTGAGATTAAGCGGTACTTGAAACTAAACAAGGTACAAATACATTACGAAAATGGCAAAAAAGTACAAACTCCTACTGTACACTGTAGTACGTCACTACAAGGGTACGTAAGTAGATTAACTTTGGCGGATGAAGATAGTGTAAATAGCGTCCGTACGATAAAACACATACTACTCCGTCGTCCAACACGGACCACACTAAGAAACACGTCTCTAACGCTCTGAATCACACCTTGCTTCGTTACATTTCACTTGACAATCTCTTTCACTGCATATTACTTTCTTCACTCTACTTCACAAGTAAAGTAAATCTCAAACTTGTATGTTTTTTGCTATGAAAAACAGTTAGCTTAATGAAGTGAGAACGTACTGCTTTCCTTCATGAGTGTTTTGTTGTATTTTCTTGAAAAATAAAGTAATGCAGGAATGAACTTACGGTGTCGTAATGCTATGGTCTAATTACAACTTGGTAGTGTGAACAGGTGTATTCCTTTGGCGCCTAAGAGCTCTGAAGTCTAGAGTTTAGGGAAAACTTGCAGCACAGTACAGTAAAGAAAAGTAAGATCACATGGTGGCAATGACCACCCCAACGACGGTTTTCAGTCGGGAATGTCATCCATGACGTAGTGATTGCCTAGGCGCTGATTGGTCAATTTTTTGGAGGGGTGGGGTGGCAAATGCCGATATGACACAAAATATAACCTGTCACGTATGGGTTCTAACCTCCGCTGCTGAGAACTCCCAACCTTACACCCAGTACTCTAATCACTCGGCCACGAAATATACGATCATCAGCGACGTTTAAACCAATTTAACACTAGAACAACGAAGTGGGTCTGGGAGGTTCAATGTCAAAATTAACAAGCCCGTCTAATATTCTATTCATAAACCTCACTTAATAATATCATTTATGGAACAAGTACATATGACCTTTCTGTTACGTAGTTTGAAAGAAAAATGACAGAATTCAACTTGTTGGACTAAACTCCTCTCTGTGTTACTCGATCTAGAAAATTATACACATCTCTGTAATGTGAAAATTATAATTTTTGGGTTTTAATTGATCGTATTCTCATAGCGAATATCACGACTAATGAAGTTATTTTTGCACCTTCTATTATGCATGAACTGAGTGCACCCAGTGCATCCCAGAGTGTCTTATTCAATATTTCATTGTGAGTATGAAAATGGAATTTCAATGGTAGAAGCGGAGCTACAATTAAATTAAAGTGAAATATAAGATATTCCTAATAATTTTGTTATGCGCATGTGCATTGTTTGTTTATTTCTATCTCTGCACTTTATCACATCTCGTAATTCTTATCTAAATTATATGTATTTATGTAGTAGCAAATGCGCCTACCAGCATTAGACCATTGTTTCAAGCTGTTTCCCAATGTTTTTTATTGCTTTGAAATCAGCATAAATTTGACAAAGTCACCGTTGGCCTGACTTGTGCGCCATGATTGGTTGACGCGTGTACGTCACTGAAACACATAATTTCATCACGTAGACATTGCAAGCGCTCCTACGAGTCTTTACTGTACTGTGACTTGCAGGCTTATGTCATCCGGTCGTTTGGTGCAATGAGACCAGTTTTCAAATGTGTCAGATTGTCTATCGATCGAGGCTGTTATGTGCTGAGGGCGTAAAATAATTACACCGTGTTAATGCACATTTTGCTCATGAAGATTTCAACACAGCATTGTATTAAAAAAATACGCACGGGAGTAGTAGTCGCTGAGGGCAAAATTGTGTGAAAGATGTGCTGTATTAGAAGCTATACACCATGTTCATCTGACTGAAGTTAAAAACTGAACTTTCTGACAGGCTGAGATTTCTTCCGTATTGGAGACGAGTAAGACGTATGGGCAGCTAAGTGCGAAGGAAATGAAGCCTAAAAATAACATTAACGAATCAACTGGAACTATCTTAGTTCGTGGGAACTTAGATCAGAGCTTCTACTTTTTTTACTGTGTAAGGTCATGTTTACGTAAAAAACAAGGATTCTTTAAAACTCCTACGCAGCTATAATGTATCAAGAAAATACTCACAGATGTAACATTGAATTAGTAAACGATCAATTAGAGAACCTCAACATGGCTAACGTTATTCGTTACTTCCCTTCAATGCTCATGAATAGGATTTGTTAGAAAAATCACATGGAGTTAAAGGATGTAAATCTCACTATAACTGTTCCAAAAACACAAAAGTCGCACGGAGCTAAGGGATGCAAATTTCATTATAATCGTTCTAAACAAACACTATACAAAAGATCATTAGAGAGTTTTGAGTGAAACTGAATAACCATTCATTTGTCGTAGTAATATGGCTTGGATTATGTAGAGTCACGGGCGTTCTAGATAAACTACTCAATACGGTGAACTGTTTGCTACAACATCTAATTAAATAACCTTCATAACAAATGTCTGTGTTTGGACGTTTCTTCTCGTCCTCTCCATATGTCGTTCATTAAACACAGTGTTGCAATAATATTACTATATTCTACCACTTTAGCTGTTTTCCTGTATTTTTCAAATACAGGGAATCGCCTGCTATAAAGACCTACCATCGCCCTACTTGAGCTTGTTTTATTCTTGTAAGCTCTTGATATCATTCCAGAAGTAACTTCTGACACCCAAGGTCATAGGACACCCATCTATCGCAATTGAACTTTCAAAAAGCAGTGAGTCAAGTTAGCAGAGTTATAATGCTATGAAGTTTCTTTACAATTAAACCAATTTATTACAAGAGTAAATTAACTTATTCTAACAAAATGATCATTAAATATTAAAGTGTTCTCCATTTTATTTAATGCACTTGTACATGAGCGTCATATATGCTCGGAGCACATCAATGTAGTACTCGATTTTCGCCACATTCGCTGAAGTATGGCATCACAATGGTGACAATGTCATCAGTAATCTCATCAGAAAGCATACAATCGCAACTTTTTGTGTAGGACCGTGTGCACTGTAGAACGTGGTAGATCTACCTATATGCCAGCAGTGCGGCTGGACTTCGTGGGAGAACGAGCAAAATCTAGATTTACACTATCAATGCTTTCCTCAGATATTCTTGGTCGCCCACTCCTCCCTTTATCCAACACTTCAAGTTTTTTCAATTTTTTGTGCCATGCATCAACTGACAGACGAGATGGGGAATCTCTTCTATTCTTAGTGCTTTAGGTTCACGGAGTGTGCGTATCTGATTTTGTTTCAATAAATCATGATACGCATTGTGCCTTCTCTTTCGGAGTAACCATGTTTTGCAGGTTCATTCAACATTCTCTCTACCTTTTTCATGAACAAGATACCTAGAAATGCAGTACCATCAAAATCTATGATAAGGCACGACGTACGATAGAATAAATCTGATTAAGAACATCAAATGTTCTTGTACTGAACATTTTAAGATATGAAGAGACTTTATGGGCACCCTTTAGTCCGATATTCCCCCATTAATATCACGAAACAGGATTTTACTCTTTTTTCAAGCACAAAGTTGACCAAAGCGTTTTTTGATGCGCTGGATCACTTGAACATCACACAGTCTCCTCATTCGAGACGAACCAGCACTGAGTGCCACACCAGCTGGTACCGATAATATTTATAGCCTTTTGTTAACAGAAGTAATCGCATGCGTGAAGCTGATAAGATAACAGACATAGGTTGAACTCTGTTGAAAGAGTGAGATGACGATTCTGAACCACCTACTTTTACGAACGATCGTTGGTGAAAGATGCTGTTAGCTTCAATGGTGCAGTACGGCAGTTGAACAATTTTAACGTATTGTGTTAAAAAAGTATATGAAATTATACTCGAGACATAAGGGGAGAAATAGTCTCGACAGAAACGATAACAAGACACTGCATCTACTCTCTTGATAATAACGTGTTGATAACACGTCACATTCTTTAAGAGGTATCATACTTGGAGTCACTTGGTGTTATACGAACTGAAGCTAAATGATTCTAATTATCCCTGCAGCCATCCTTAATTAAAGTAAAGTCTTATCACGAACAGAAAGCTTAACCTCTTTCTTTATCTCAGGATGCTACAGTGGGTTGACCACAATGTTCACGTATCTTTTTTATAGGACAGGGGCCAAGTATACTTAAACGGTGCTCATGTTTTATATCAGTGGAAAAGTTCACACTAAAGTCTCAAAGTATTTCTAGCATCAGTTAAGATGTAGGACACTATGAAGCGAACAAAGTCATTGTACAGTAGAAAATATATAAGACAGGACTACGAGTAAACAGTAAGAGTAGCAGAAAAATAATATCCCTCACATTCAGCGTAACAGTTGAAACCTAACTTAGTCTAAGTCAGTGATTCCCAACCACTGGGCCGCGGCACGCTGGTGTGCCGTAAAGGCTGCTCAGGTGCGTCGCGAAACAATCCCACGGCACACTCGAGCGCTTCAAGATTGTTAATATGATTAGTATGGTAGCAGCGGATAATCTAGTTAGAATTTTAGCTGAAGAATTAGACAGTACTTCGAGTTTCATATTTCGTACAAAGAATCTCAAATTCCTGTACAATGTCTTTAAATGATGAACAATGGCTTCAATGTCAACAAAATATGAACTGTAAATTTATAGTCTCACTTGTGTTCATTACTTGTTCCAAATTGTGACTAGTCGATGAATTGTACCGATAGTTGAGCGAACTTTAGTGAAAGTGAACGAATGATTTGGAGTACCATCAGCCAATCGATTTGCGAAACTGTCATAGAATGTATCAACTCAGTATCATACGAGTTCGTCTTTGAATGAAAATAGTTCACATTTATTATTTTAATTACCTTTTAATTTCTATTAATTTGAGCGATAGTTTTTGCAAATATACTTCATTAGGTGTAATACTGCATTGTTGAGACTCATTAGTTTCTTGGCTCAGTCGTGATATGGTAGGCAAGTGCGGGGGGTTCACAATTTTTATTGTTATCGCTGCCTTCTTTGGCTGCACCAAGCTCTTAACCATGCATTAGTCCTCAAGCGAAAAACTGATTGCGACAAAGGCGATTCCCTGAAAACTGAACAAAAATGTACTTCTATTGAATCCATGGAGATTTGTCCACACCATCCTGCTTTAAGGTTAAGAATACAGTACTCAATTTGCGAACGTGAATTACTATAATTAATTTTAATTTTAGAACGAATAATAATTTTTAATTCAATTTGTAACAATTTTTTTTAATTCATAAATTTAAAAGCAGGACCGGATCCTTCCGGTAGTAGGAACCAATAAACATTTGAACCAATAAACACAGATGACTTAATTATGTCGTATCATTACTACCCTGGTTTTATTAAAATATAGCAATTAAACGTTTCATCATTTTAGTGCTTTGCTTTTCCTTTTTTGTGGCTATTATTCTTCATTTTATTGATATCGGGATATAATGTTATAAATTAAAAATTGTTCTTTAGCTAGACAGAAAAATGGATAGGTAAAAATGGAGTTCCATTACATTTTATGAACCAGGGACTTGAACATGACTGAATATTGCTCCCTTCTGACAGCTCCTTTTTCTCATTTCCTTTTTGGTTTCAGTTTAATGACCTTTTTCATTCAAAATGAATGAAGAAAAGAAGAAGAAACAATTTTCTTCTTAATATAATTGGTAAGTTAGTTATTACTTCGTTTGAGATGAAAATATACTGCCAGTCTAAAAAGTATTCCGAACATTTTTCAAACATTCCAAACGAATATTCGATTTATATAATAGACAGTGTATCGCCAACTTCGTCTCTCTATATTTGTGTGTATGTCCTATTTCTTCTAATCTATTACAGAAGAGAAATTATCGGACTGAAACGGGTATTCATGTATTATAAGCATTGTATTGTGGATACCAAAGCCGCCGAATTACTATAAAATACGCCATTTTTCCCGTTATTAGCTTTCTTCTCCTACATGACTATGTTATCGGTAGATAAGATTTGGAAGGAAAATTCTTTACATATTCATGAAAAATATTCAGGTTCTGATATTACTATGGGTAAAACTGGAAAATGTATTTTATTTCGTAAGTCCTTAATATAATCACTTTTGAACCGTGGAATTTCCACGAGTGCTATCTAGGCCATGTTACCGGTAGATAAGATACAGAATGGAAGTTCTGTTTATATGATGATAAATATTCATTTAAAACACAGTAATTCGTCATTAATCTTTAATATATTCGTATCTATAACAATTTTAAATCGGTCAAATCACAACCGTGAAATTTCCACGCGAACTATTTAGTTCATTCATAATCTGAGAAAACTTAAACTAAGATCTTTTAGAGAATCCGGAAAATATGTTACAGCTCTCAGATACTCCACTACATGATATTCGATGATGAATAAACTTTAAAAACTGGTATGGTCAACAATAAGTGCAGTACAATGTTTCGCGTTCCCAGAACTGTTTAGGAACCCTGTGGATACGATCGTTCTCATCTTAAAATGAGCTGGATCAATCTGGAAAATTTTGATTCATAGCCAAGTGTATTTCGGCCCTGACAGTTTACTAATATGTACGGGCTCAATAGTAAACTGTTACTCTAGGTAAAGAACAACCTTGTTACTTCACAACGTTGCAGACTCTAAGGGTCTATTTTCAGATACGCTCTAGACTCTGGAGTTCAATTCCATCATTAGCGACTTTTTTTTTGCACCAATGCATCGCAAAAACACATTCGACGAGGATGAGATTCGAACTCACGCACGGAGACCGTATTGGATTAGCAGTCCAACGCCTTAACCACTCGGCCACCTCGCCTTGTGAGTTAAGGCACAGTTGCTCTATATATTTAACAATTACAAAATGAAAATTATCACATTTAAAAATCGATTAAAATACAGATATGTAAATAGTTTAGGGTTTATTGAAATTAATGCGTGAAATATTAAATATAGCGTACATTGTGACGAGATTTCCCGTAGTTGCTTGAGCAAATTCTACCACGAGTTTTGAGAAGTCAAGTGAAGAGCACACAACTGCGAAAATAGCTGTAATTATAATAATTATGCAAAGAACATTAGAAGTAAGAAATATTTATGAAGGTTTTTAAAATAAGGAAGGGCTAGAGCCAGCTTGGTCGACTGGTGAGCCAATCCGCTAGCGAGCGGGAAGACCCGGGTTCAAATTCCGCTACCGCCATGGTTGACGCGGCTAGAATTACGGCATGGGACTTGGGTAACCGAATTATTATCGAAGTGATTATCCGACCTAAGAATGGGAAAGAAGGTTCGTACCTATAGCCTCATTCTAGAGTAGAGCGCTGAATATCGTTTAGGGTATAATTTGTGGTGCGTGAGTTATTCAGAGTCGAAATTGACAGTCAAAGGATCTTTTTCCAGCAAGATTATTTTGTGACCGAAAGAACGCGATAAAGAAAGGCACTCTAACTTGCAACATTGCAGGGAAATATTCAATTTGGAAACTAACTAAACTTGCAGAATGTACGAAAATGTGGTAGATGAAAGGACTATTGCTTGCAGAGCACGTTCAGTGTTCTGCATTCAGTAATTCCTATTATACAACATTAAAACGACCCAGAACCTTTTTATTTGAATAAAAATGAAGTATTTTATGCAAATCAATCTCATTGTAGCGATGAACATTTCGTATGTATCTGTGCTAAATGAAGCAGATAATAAACAGCCATCATATCACCAGCTTGGTCGACTGGTGAGCGAATCTGCTTACGAGCGAAAAGACCCGGGTTCGAATCCCGCTGCCGACATGGTTGACGCGGCTAGAAATACGGCATGGGACTTGGGTAAAACAACTGAATAATTATCGAAGTAATTATCCGACCCAAGAATGGGCCAGAAGGTTCGTTCCTATAGCCTCATTGTATTCTATTCTATACCTAAGCAATTACGTGTGTCAAGTTCAAAACAGAGTTCCATGGCAAGTCTCTCTGAGCATCTGGGATCTTGCTAACAGTTGGTGGGCTCAGGGAGAGGTTAGCGTGAAGCGACAAGCGGCGTAGGGCTCCGTAGAGTTGAGGCACTGAAGTGCTTTTTGGCCTCAGAGAACCTGCGGTCGCTGCACAAAAGAGCAAATACCTTGGCGTCAGGTGCTGAAACTGGATTCATTTGAGCTTCAGAATAATATATTTCATAATTATACGCCTACATTACGACGTTCCTGGTATTGGCTGGAACACTGATTAATTATAAAGAGCGACGCATTAATTGAATGGCTTCATTAAATGGTATCAAGAGAGGATGTCAAGAACAGTGACGGTACGAACCAAATAATATAACGAAGATAATGACTTTATCATACATGTACTAATAACATTCTCGCTGTTATGATCTTTTTCTAGCGTCACAGCTCAAGGTTATCTGCTATGCAAGAGCTCTGGCTAAGCTGTGCCACTCCTGTCTTTGAGTCAGCCATCGCCCATCAGTGCCACTCTTGCGCTTGAGTCAGCCATCAGGGCCACTCTTGCGCTCGAGTCAGCCACTAGCATTAGGTCGTTACAAAAAGAATGGCCGCTCGAAGGTCTGGGGTTTGAAAAGTAATTTTAACAACACTTTTTTAGTTTATTTTCGATGAACCTTGGCATGCATAACAGTTAATGTGTGCTCATTAATATTTTGTAACTTCTTTTAAGACAGAACAATTTTGAAGGATAGAATCCCTCCATGATGAACATGACAAAACATAACCTTCGCTTCTTATGTTGCACGAGTTCAAACTTGGGCACAACGCCTCCGAAGCTTCTGCCAATATCAACCGAGCATGGGGAGAAGAGTCCACAAGGGATCGGACAGTACGAAGGTGGTTCGGCAAATTCCGGAGTGGTGATGAGAGCCTTTAAGATGAAGAGGGTAGAGGACGTTTGGGTAGTCTCGAGAACGAGCAATTGCATGCGGTTGTTGAGCAAAATCTACGTTAAAGTGTTAAAGAAATGTCTCAGACACTTGGTGTCAGCATTGCAACGGTCTCGCGCCATTTGAAGATTATTGGAAGGGTGAAAAAGCTCGATAAATAGGTTCCTCATGAGCTCAATGTGAATCAAAAGCTTAGGCGTTTTGAAGTGTACTCGATGCTCTCTCTGCGCAACACCAACGATCCCTTTCTTGACCGAATTGTCACTTGTGACGAAAAGTGGGTCCTTTATGATAACCGTAAACGATCAGGTCAATGGCTAGATCGTGATGAGCCCCCAAACACTTCCCAAAGCCAATGTTGCACCAGAAAAAGATTATGGTGACTGTCTGGTGGCCTGCAATAGGTGTTATTCACTACAGCTTTTTGGGAGTCAATGAGACCATTAATGCAGAGAGATACTGCAATGATCTCGCTGTTATGCATGCTCGATTGAGCGAAAAGAGACCGGCATTAGTGAATCGACGTGGTCCGATTCTGTTCCACGATAACGCGCGACCACATGTTGCAAGAATGACCGTCCAGAAACTCACAAAACTGGGATACGAGACTTTACCACATCCTCCATATTCTCCAGATTTTCACCTACTGATTATCATTTATTCAAGCACTTAAGCACATTTTTGGATGGTAAAACTTTTAGGTCTAAACAAGAGGTGGAAACGACCTTCAAAGATTTTGTTACATCACAACCATTAACTTTTTATCAACAAGGGATAAATAATCTCGTAGTCCGATGGCAGAGATGCATAGCTGCTCAGGGTTCATATTTTGACTAAGTTTAACATCTCTATTGTTCATTTACCAAGGATTAAATGCATGCTTCTGAAATCGGCCATTATTTTTGTAACAACCTAATACCACTCTTGAACTTGAGTCCAAAAATTTACCTTTCCAGTCGAAACGATCAATTCTTGAAGAATGTTTTACTTTTCTTTTGAAAATTTTAGTCAATTAAAAAAATTGTAAATGACTTTAGTTTTTTTTTCGTAATAGAATGATGCAAACAGGAAACATTAATATCACTCTGCACAAACGAAATATAATTCAGAACAGGGGTTCCTAACCTTTCTCTGACCTTGTATTCCTTCAGTATTTCGACAGATGAGCACGTACCCCTGAATTTTTATGACAGAATGGTGAGTAGAAAAATAAAATTCCATTGAATTTTTAATACAAATTTTAAGTCTTAGGAACAATGAGCTAACATTAAATGTACCCCTAAGGGTACATGTACCTCAGGCTGAGAACTCCTGCTCTAAGTCTATTATTTGAAACGCACCAGATGATCACAACTCCTGGAAACCCGCAGTAACAGCCAGAGTTTTGTGAAAAGAATCTAGAGCTGCATGTTAGAAATGCTGCCTCATCACTCGTTACTATTTAAATGAAACCTCCAAGCTGATTTAAAAGCCAAGCGCACAATTCCCGTTTTCTTTGAAGTATCTATTAAGTTATTAATAACTTTTTGAAGTCAGTATTAAAAATGATGTACCACAATAATTTTATCATATCCAAGTTCATTCGAAGATGGGGGATTGAAAATCCGTGCTCCACTGAAGAAATTGAGTGAGATTCACCAAAGGTTAATGTGTTTTGTTCCGCATTAGAGTGGCTTCTGTATTCTCTCTATTTTGACAGAAATTTATTTTTTAAGGAATGAATTGCTTCTTGTCAAAGTTATCTGGAGATGCTAACGCAATGCATATTTTCATAGGTAACTGCTGACGAAGAGAATCACCTTCAGCAAGAGAATGCTCCACCACACATCTCGATATCAGATTTCTCAGTGAACACCGGATAGTCAGATGATTGGTGCACATTGTGTACGTGGCGTGAGGTCAACGAACATAACGGTTTGTGACTTATTTCTTTGAGAAAACGTGAAAGTGCAGTTTAAACACAATTTACTACGATCTTGTTGGAACTGAAAAATTCGATCGCTGAAGCAGTGCACATGATCAATCCGGATACACAGTATAGTCAGGACTGAATTGGACTACCGCATCTCATCGATCTCAGAGTAACCCGAGAGTTTGTTTGTTTGTGGGGGAGTTTGTTTTATTATTAAATGTGCATTAATTTTCTAAGATTTTTCCTCATCATGTTGAGTTTCAACATTTAGATTATTGCGACACAAACAATAATTTGAACTTTACCAGAGCATGCTGTCATCCTGAAAACGAAGGGTCATAATATTTATACTGCATAACCCAAGGATCAAGAAAACGCATTAATCGATTATCTAGCTGCCTTCCAACTAAGCCGTTTCTCTAATACAAGAAACATAAACGTACGTACAGATGAAACTAAGCATGTCGTTGACATATAGCAGATACAGCAGAGATCATCACCACTCTGAAGGATCTGACGCAGTTTTTTGCGACGTTATCGGAGCTTTTTCTTACGAGTTTTTCGTCTCACTCAGGTTAAAAAAACGTCCCTTTTATCGACAATATATTTATAAATTAAACTAACTACTACAAATATAGTTCAAGTTCATAATTATTTCAAGTAATCATAAATAGATGGACTTCTCGAACGGGCTAAATTTGAAAGAGCCAGAAACACTATTTATAAGACTACCAAAAGTTTTGCACGTATACGCAGCATTTATAAGGAAATGAATGTTTATGAAACTACAAAAAATTTACTTTCTTTAAGAATATCGGCCAAAGGGAAATTTTGACTTGAAACACGGAAGGTATATGAGGCCTAGGCCGGACGAGGCGAAGGCCACAATGCATGTGAAGACACTACGCGATATGAGCTACAGTACAAATAGAGATCGATACAACTTAGTGATTGTGAAGGTGATTCCACGAGACATGGAGTGCTGTAGAGCGGTACACGGTATTGTGTGTGGGTGCTGAGTGAAGCACCAACCATAGTACGTGTATGATACATTCAAGACAATAAGAGCTCATTTAACTAACTTGCTCGCTGAACTCTTGCACGTTAAATTACAAAGTTCTAAACAAACCATTCGGTTAAAATTTTATACAATTTTTTTGCACGTCATGTAATGCAGTAATTTTAATTACCAAAAGCAGGTATGCAATCATATGATAAAAGAAGAAACAAATTTTCTCAACTATTTTTACGGTTTAAAGAACAGGAAGATGTGCCGTATTTCAAATATATTTATC
The DNA here is from genome assembly GCA_006783055.1 of Trinorchestia longiramus. NCBI lineage: Eukaryota > Metazoa > Arthropoda > Malacostraca > Amphipoda > Talitridae > Trinorchestia > Trinorchestia longiramus. The sequence continues at coordinate 105,092 of VCRD01000690.1, read as the reverse complement.
GAATAACTTTATTTCGTAAGGACCCTGAGTTAATAAAGGTGTTATAAAAATGTTCATAAGATTTATTCGCAATCTAATACTAGGTAAGTAGAAGCAATGAAAGATTAGATGACGGCAGTAGATATACGCCCGACAAATATAATAATTTACAATTAAATATCGAATTTTTGCAAGCACCATCTCGCATCAGCTGGAGTAATTGATTGCAACAGTTGTGTTCAATGTACCAGTGGGTGAGATACTGTATTTCAGGTAAATCAGAGTTATGCCTTGGTTGAAGTATCCCTAGTGTCTAACTCAGCTGGTAAGGAGGGGTTTGGGGCCGTAAAAAGTTATGTCTCAATAAAAACAAGAAATAGCTTCGACTGAACAAAGAGCAGCCCAATCGAGCCGTAACAGCTAGAAGTAAAAAATCTTCATCGCTGCAAAGCAGGGTTCTATCTGGCTTTGATATGTGATCTTCATGAGGAAGAACTTTGAGATCCAAAGACACACCGTATCTTCAAAACTTTGAAGAACTAGAGTCAAATTCTAAAATTACAACTGTCCAATGAATCCTATTAATAAGTTGCCCAATGCAATATCTTCACTGCATTGAACTTCAAACATGTAATTTAGATTAGAATGATCAATGTAAGTCGATGTGTAACTTATTTTCTTAAAAAAAACATCCAAGAAGAAATTACAAAGAGTTAGGAAGGAAGAGAATGATGTTGGAGTTCACACAATCACTATCAAGTATAAGGCAACAACTAGCATTGATTCAATCGCACTGAAAAGCACCAACGAAGAAGGTTGTATTCTGCTTGTGGTATTCACCCAGGGACTACCAATAAATATCCTTATCGGAGTACTAAAAGATTCCTAAGTTCTTTTCCAGAGTTCAAATGTAGTTAAAAATACTACAGAGATGAAACTAACGTTCAAACAATAATTTCCCTAACACAAACAATTATACACCGAAATTGCTAAAAATGTCATCAAATAGAGTATATCGTTTTTTAAAATTTAGAAGGTATAGTTTAAACATCTGAAGTATGTCGACACATTAAATCAAATGGAAAATCTTCAACAAGAACAAGCTATCATTACTGAAATCGGACAATCTTACTATACTTAACAACAGGAGGATGAAGGAGAGGCATAAAGGTGTTGGTCTAACAGAGGGCAGCGAGCATGACTCAGCATTACCTCTCACTGGACAATTACTTAGCTTTGGTGATGTAATAAGGCACTGCTAATATCCCGGCAATAATTTATTCTACTACATGTATGTAAATCATCTCTTTAGCAAAATAACAAACATACTGAATTATACACGGATAGAAAGGGAAGGAGAAAAATGTCACGTGATACTGTAGAAAATAAACGAATCATAAATTAGTACATGGGAAACCTTTGCTATTCCTCTGCTATTGAATTACATGAACAAGCGAAGAAAAATAAAATCTCAAGCATTGATTTTACACCATATCCGAGACATCGTAGAGTAAATTTGTGAAATAATAATCATAACTAAACGTAGCAGAATAAATACAGTAAAGTTGGAGCGATGATAGTGATGATAATAATGATAAGGGCACTTGTGATAACACAATTAAGAGCATACATAGTTGCTAGTAGGCCCTTATCAAGCTTATGTAGCCAGACCTATTCATTAGTGGACCAATTTCGAATCTACACATGGAGATGATACGAACATACAAAAACAAAACTAAGCATTTCTTTTCCTAGTTATTTTAAACACAACAGTAAGAGAACACGACTGGTGGCGTCTGAGCATCCCTCGATTTATTCATATAATGGATTAACTAGGATTTCCGTAACATGAGTAATATTCACATCGAAACTTCATAAAACATAAATAAACTTCATAAATTCAAGTGGGTTCTTGAGATAGAGTTAGCGCAGCTGGCAAGTTCAGTTACAGTCGGGATTAGCATTCCTAGAATAGTAAGAAAAAAGAGAATATATGAAAACAAGCGAATGTGCACCACAAGATGAACACACCACTCACAGAGGACAAGATAAATTTCAGAAAACACATGAATACCTGTTTCACTAATATCTGAGTTCAAAAATATATTTTGCTATTACGGCTGCTGAGTTTGTGATTGACAGCCAGGACAACTTTGGAGACTGCGAAGTCTTCAAAATACGGTGACTATTTTACAACATGTGAGGACACTCGTGTTAGAGGAAGATATCATAATCGTTGAATAACAGAACACTATCTACCAAACTAGGCAAATGAAACACAATATTTGAGAACCGGTCTCTATTGCTTGGTGCTGAGAAAACATTTATTGCACCGAGATTATTAATTCTCACGAAATAACTGCACTGGCTTTAGGTACGTAGAACACATTGCATCAAAATATACTCATTTTCATGAGAGGAATCTACAGGCCTCAGAAAACATAGGTACATCAAAATCCACAGAGAAAGAAGTGGCGAAGACTATTTACAAAAACAGTTGTCGCGCACATAAGGCGTCAGTTACTAGCTCACTGATAAATTAATGTCACCTTGCACGTCACATCGCTCATGTAACGAGGCTGATTCCAAGATTTTTTAATGGTTTATGGAGAAAGTTTAATTTTTTATTCTTCAGGTCAGGCGGTCAAGCACAGTCAGTTAACGGTCTTTACAACGACACCTGCAGTGTATCGAGTGCTGGACAAGAGGGAATACATATCTATTCTCATCAGCAGTTCGATTTTTTCATACTACTTCATCAGATATAACAAATAATTGAAATTACCATGCTATGAAATTGATGTAAGTTCTCACGTACGTCGGGTCGATTTTGGACTTGAAAATTGATTCTCTTCAGGAAATCGTGGCAACGCGCCAGTCGGGTACATTCAACAGAAAATCTGGTATTCAATGCCATCCACTAGAATTATCCTCTTCAAATAGTAAACAACAGAAGTGAGTAGTTATTGTTTAAAAATAAATGATATATCGCAATTCAATAGCTGATTCGTTTAAATGTTTTAGTTCAGTAACTGCCCAGAAAGTTCTCAGATGACAATGAAAAATTGAACATGTTGATATAAAGCTCTAAGCCTCAGCTTGGAATCGGCGCCTAATTTCCAGATACGTGTTCAGCTCTTTGAAAAATTATTCGGCCGAGAGAGGAGCCTGGTCAACCAGACGTTCATTTTAGGAACTCGTACTTCAAAATCATGGCTCGCTAGGGTACTTTATTTCAAACAGAAAACGATGCCCGAAAATATCGGAGTGCCGAGCCTACACTGATACTGAAATCAGAAATCATGACCATGCTCAAACAGAATACAACTTTTTAGTGCATGCATACCGGTTCTCCGCACCAGAAGTGGGTTAACAGATGCTGACCAGTCGTGATAGATGGACGCAGAGTGTCTGTCTGTATCGTACCGATAATGTACTTTTTTTCTTAGTATAACGGCTCAGTTGACCGTTAAGCTGGTGATAAACTGGCTGTCACAAAATTAAATATTGCAGTGAAATCAGAAATTCATTTAAAGATTCACTTCTAGGTACGTTCGTAGTTAATATGTGTCAAAAGTGTAAGAAAATTCATTTCGTATATTATTCAGTATTTTTAAATTTGTTTTTATTCATCTTTAATAACAGATACGAGTACACAATAAAGCATCTTCCTTCTAATAACTTTCATCACAAGAGTGCAATGCAGTGAGAGAAAACTTTTGAAAATTTAGCGTAACAGATTTTCCGGACACAGCAATTTGTGAACTCACACGTGAGTTTCATAAAAGACTTGAAATGCGCAGGGATGCAAACGGAAAACATGCTGAATTTTTTAACGTAGTTTACACTGAAGATTAATCTACTTGCATCGATATTTTTGGGTACTAGATCAAGAACAGCTCTTATTCCATAAACCTCTGCCCGATTTCATTGACGTAACCAAATTTATGGCACCCAGTTCAAAAAACATGTTAATTCCACGCGACATTGTTTAAATACTGTCTAGAACTTATGCTTCATTTTATGCGAGGAAACCTTCTTATTTCTATATATGCATCCTGTCGTTGGAGTGTAGGACAAGTTATTTAATGAAATTATTAAACGTATTTCGAAAACTTCGTTTGATCAGTTCCATCTGCTGGTTTCACAAAATTCCTGAAACACATTGTTCACTGGAGTCATCAAAACTATTATTTAAACCGTTATAAAAAGTTTTTCATGAAATGAATTTAGAAGATTAAAATGCTTCTCATTTTAAGACACACCTAGAATTTTATTTTGAAAAGAAAAACCGTTAAACTAGACGAACTCAGCTTTTTATAAAAACGCAAAGGTTTAACATCTTAGACTCGACTTAGTAGATCAGATGAAAGTAATCAAGTGATTCTAGTTTTTTTTAAATCAACTTCACCGTGGTAATCTAGTGCTAGCTGTTGTACGAGTTAGCACATCGATTTAGAGATTTAAGAGATTTATTGCAACACGAATATAGAATAACTCGAGAAAAATACGAGTCTAACAAACACAAGCGCTGTTGCCTTTTTCTTGAATAAGATTTCAGCCCAAATGCAGTAAAAACGTAATTTGTAATAGTTTCCTCGAACAAATTTGACAATTATTTATTTTCAACTGAACACAAAGTGTACTTTGATACGCCACCAGCTTGGTCGACTGGTGAGCGAGCTCGCTTGCAATGCAAGAAAACCCGGGTTCGAGGCCTGCTGCCGCGGTGGTCAGTTTGTGTATGACCATCGCTTGGCTAGAATTACGGCATGGGACTTGGGTACCAACCCAAGAATGGGCCAAAAGGCTCGTTCCTATCGCCTCATTCTATTCTATTCTATTCTAGGTGAAACTTTATCCGATCAACCGAAGTAGATATGATTAAGTAGCACACTATAAACCTGTTAGTTTCTACAGCACTAACGAGAATGCATAACAGTTCTTAGTGGCAGAGCTAGAACGTCAGTGGAACATTTTTATTTGTTCATTATTTTTCACCATCATAAAAGCTCCTTCAAGTGTTACCACGATATTGTGCCTCAAAACACCATCAAAAAATGACGGTGTGTATGCAGTCCAACTATCTTGGTAGGAGACAAAACATCACGAGGGAACTGGTATAAAATTTGTGAACACGGTAGTATTCTTCGGCACTACATGGCTCATGGCAGGTCAGCGCATAAATAGGATACGACCTATGAGCTCAGAGGAGGATATTACTCATCTCAACGCATAAGTCATTTACTCAACAAGGTCATGAAAATTACAGAACAGGGACTCAGTAGTTAACTATCCAACAGAAACGAGCAAAAACTAGTCAAGATGTTTTAAAATGCACAAGCAAATTTTATCTTTCAAAATTTCAAACTACGCAACTAGAAGAAACTTATGAGAAGCTTACATATTAGTCATTGGCAAACATGTGTCCTGAAGCGTCCATTAACTGTGATGAAAATTCCGAATCAAGGATAGACAAGAGTGAGTCTCATGCTGTAATACTGCCTCTTAAACCTCCAACTGCTAACAAGTCGTTCTATTCTGCACTATATGTATTTCTCGCTACGATGACTCTTCGACATGTCTTAGAAAATAGCCTTAACCGACTTCATTTTATAAACAAATAAACACTATTATCGAATATTACGGGTTATTGCAACAACAAAGTATAGTAAATATTCTACAACAATATCTACTATCAGTGACCACATTCAACAAAAAGTTAGGTTAAGAAAATAAAAGTAAATTAGAGAAGAATAAGATTCCGTGCACTGAACACTCACAAGACAATCGTAGAAAAAAGAAAATTTCAAAGTTAAAAACTTAACGAGTTCCTCAGCGACAGTAGGGAAAAATTTCGTTGGTATTGTTAACAGAGGTCTTGACGCATGGCATAAGTTGACGGAGCCTTAGCTTGTATTTTGCACCTGGAACTAAGGGAACAGAGCAGCACAATGATTTTGGAAGTACAAAATCACTGATGCTTCTGCAAGACTTGTCCTACACTCAAAGTGTCTTGATGAGAGAAGCACACAAGGAGAGTAAAACGGAAAGAATTCATTTGATGAAAAACAGGAAAAATCTGGAAAAGCAGCACCAACAGAATGAAGAACAAGAAAAAGCCTTAAATAAACTATTGCAATAAGATTCACTTAAACCTAAAGACTTTTGTTCGTAAAAAGAGTAAAGTTAAACAACTACAAGACAATGATGGTAACTTGACATTAACACTTCTTCAAAGCTGTTCTACAATCATAAAAATCATAAATAAAGCAAGTTGCAAAGCTCATCAAGTTCGACACTACATAGTAAAGGAAGGTGAACTACTGTGAACGAAGAACAGAAGTGAGGTAATGCTCAATGCTACTCGTGTACCGCCAAAGCACGTGAGTCTCTCGTTAAATTAATTATAGACACGCAAACACAAACTTAGAAAACGTCACGCTGTTCACCTACCAGCTTCTACGTAACATGAAAAACTATGCTGATAATGAAACAAGCAAAGTGAAGACTTCTATAGCTCTTCAAGTCTCCATAATGACCTATGATGAGGGACATGAACTGAATCATGACTCTGAACGATGACACTTTATAAATAAACGTTTCCATCACTTTGTCTAACTCGCACGTATATCTGCAACTCCGTATCAGTTCAATAAAAAAATCGAAAATACGAGAGCTCACCTACAACTTTCCGTAGAATGAGAGGCACAGAGCCAAGCTCGAACGACCACACACGGTAAAAAGTTCGTAGATGGTCCAACACGTCCAGTGTCCCGTTAGAATCCAACGAGAAATTCATTCATTGTCTTTCCGCGACTTTAAAGTTCACCTTCATAAAAACACTCATAGCGGAATCAAGTTCAAAATTCAAAGCACAACCTACTTAATAAAGCTAAAATCTAGTAAATTTGCACAAGAAATAAACATTTCTTCTCCACACCATGAAGTTTTCCAACACATTAAGGACGAAGACACTCGCAATCCTGAGCACCTGTGTCACACTTCATTATGACGATCACGTCAAAACTGTATACTTCACCGCACATTGAATTACTAGACGAAGTATTTAGGAGGAAGATATGTGTTAGCCTTCACTGTACTAAGAACAAGTAGACATAGGTCACTATCTGTTTCTTCACGCAAGATCATAGCCACATGTGTTGCATGCATGCAAGAAATGAATTACGAAAATAAAACATGTGTAGGTCCTACTACGCACCACACTCAACAAAAATACACTTCCAGTTAAAACTCACACTAAAGCGTTTAAATCCCATCAATAGCCGCTTAAATGTTTGTTCTAAAGCGCATTTAAACCAGACATTTATGCATCAAAAATGGAGTATACGTGATTTAGTGAGTCTTTTAACACACGCACAGGCATTGTCAAGGCGATCACATTTTTTCAAGGATATCTAATTTGCAGCAGCTTCAGGCTCAGACAGCACCTGATGGAAATGCGTGCCAGGTGAGGATCTTGGCCCTGTAACTTGTGACGCTTCTTCAGATTCTACATCCTCCATGTTTTCCATCATCTCAGACTCTCCTTCCTCGGCGGGCTCTTCCCCTTCGCGTTCTATCGTTTCTTCTCCCACTTCTACATCTTCCTCTTCTTTCACACCTCCGTTATTGAGATGTTCTTCTTGCTCATATTGAGTCATAAGTGCTGTAGAATCGTTCAAATCTGGATCGGTACCTTCAAGAGAGTCCTGACTGGAGGGATCTTCATCGGGATTTTCAGACAAGTTAGTGGCAGGATTCATAGAAAGGTCCCGCACCACGAGATCTGCAGGCTCAGCCTGAGGATCGCACATATTGCCAGTTGCAGCGACATCATCGTCCTCATCCTGCTCGTTCTCCGACACATTGGGACTGGGTGCGTTTTCAGGCGATAGTAGGTCGATAGTTCTAGTAGGAGGATCTGGTACGGAATGATCGTGAGATAAAAGCTCCAAATTGTTTTGGTGTTCGGCAAGAAGGTTGGCCGCGTGTTCACTCAGAAGACTGGCCGTCTGTTCTGACATGATACTACCAGGAGGTAAAGATAGCAAAGGATTCTTGGGTGCATTGGGTAGAGGACCAGCCATTAGCTGCGCGACTCGTTGCTTATTTTTGCCGTTGTCGGTGATGTGAGCGAAGAAGGTGTTGGTATCCACGCCTAATCTGACAGCAGCAGCAGTGAGGCTCAGCTCCTTGTTGAGCACCGCCAAAATTAATTCCTGAGCGCGACTCTCCTCCCAGATGCTGCGTGGCTCCTTAGTCGCCGACACGCTGCCACGACCGCCTTTGTTCACCTGTGTGGGGAGGACAGGGTGTTATGGACGTGACCAAGGCATGTGTGAACTTGTAGAAACTGAATAACAATGAAATGAAACGCAAAACAAAGCATCGTTCATTTTAAGCCGATAACTGAAGCGTAAAAAAATCACACCTCCAATATGAAATATACTCATGAGTAACACTATCTTTGGATAACAGTTCTGATTTCTGTGAAACAATATCGATCATCCAGTAAATTTCAACTACAGAATTGAAAAAATTGTATCTGTTGTAATTAAATGCGTAGTGAAACGCAAAATAATTAATTCATCGGCAAAATTAATGCCAAAGAAATAGTTACCGAACATATAACTGAACGCATGAAAGCTTTAAAGCTGTCACGAAACAGCTGATCTTCATGATCGCTTCGATATACGAGCCTAAGGTGTACAGAAACCAAACGTAAGAGAATATTTCAGTGTAAAGACCCACCCAAGAATGTTTCAGGTAGCCGAAAACTTCTCTGTAGCGGCCGTATAGAGTACCGTAGGAGACCCCCAGCAACTCCGCTGCTGTCTTCATATCGATTTCCTTATTTTTGATGCCCTCCATTATGCGGCGTACGGCGGGCTCCTCCCAGAACTGTTGCCGAGTCCTAAAGCCCAGGTAGTCGTTGAGCTTGAACACTAAGAAGCCCCTGAGAAAATCAGCTGCACAGGGAAAACAGTTTTGCTTTAATTAGGAATATTTGAGAGATAATTAAACAGGGTGCTCTACCTAAGTCTTTCTCGACACGTGTCGTTTCGATTTCTAAGCCTGTAATCCCTTAAGAAATTATAGATGTAATTAAAAAACCATCATGAAAGAATGAGATGTAGAATTCAAACGTAGGAAAACTTGAAAAACTTATTTGTTTCTTGATTCATACGTCCGACTTGAGGGTGTTTTAAGCGACGTAAGACACGCTGTGATAACGTGAGTAACGTAGACTATGATAACGTGACATACACTATGATAACGTAAATGACATACGCTATAACGTAAGTGACATACGCTATGATAATTCCGACTAGCGCCAAAAATTGCTTTACGTCAGTCAGTAGGAACAAGTCTTCAAAGTTATTCCAGGATTTTTGTATATTAAATCAAAAACCTATGCTTTTATTTTTAACACTCGGTATCATCGATCAAGCCGATGTAATTGAACAAGGAGGGAAAGACAGTAAGTGGCACATAAATATATAGCAACAAAGTAAAATCAATACCTCCATTCAACTAACTTAGTGACGACACTAATATAAGATCATCAAATGCTATATATAACAACAGATTCTGGTAGTTGGGTGCAGTCTTTCCTAATCTTGAATCAGCATTGAACACTAACATGAACTTACATTACACTCTTGGTGATGTTCACATTTGGTCTTATATGTACTTCGGCTGTAGTCGCACTACATACTCTGGATTAGAATCACAAAATATAATTTGTGCCATAACACAATCCATTACAAATAATTACGTAACTGAGGTCACAGAAAAACTCAAGACTCTGTAAGTTAACCACGTAAGATCAATGACGGCAGGCAGCTCAAAAAGTCAGGTTTCGCGCTTTCTTCCACTCCGACACCCAAAATTTTCGCTTTAACTTATTAATACAACACATAGGGCTTTCAAACTACGTCACAATTTCCTCGCACGTATTCATGTATTATTCACACCCACACAATTCAGTGGACCTCACAATGTCCTTAATGGTTCACAAATCTTGCACCTGCCCACGCTTCCTTGTAGCAACGTAGCGTCAGCACCGGCCTCTTAGAATTTAAATGTGTAATTAAAATAATGCCCAGCTTTGCGATTAGCATTGACCTTTGAATCTTCTTTAGCATGTATAAATAGCACTTAAGCGCTGGAACGCAACAGATTTATCAGGAGCAGGAAGGCAAACAGACACATTCGCCATTTGACTTACGTAGTTCATGCTGAGCATTGACGGTGAGCTCCTTCGGAAGGGGCGTGAGGCCAGGCTGCTGAGGGCTGTTGGACTTGGGAGTGTGAGAGCGGTCCAGGGAGCTAGAGGGGCGCCCTCCACCGCCACCTCCGCTCAGGAAATGAGCAGAGTGGTGCAGTAAACTGCTCGTGCTGGCAAAACAGGCACATCATTCGATTAATTATAACTATTATTGTTACCGGCGTTGCAGCGGTTCTTAGTCACATCACGACATGCACTCAAATTCAAACCCTTCAGAATATGTATGAGCTCCTTGTGCCGCAACGGGAAACCCAACAGAAAAAATATGAGTTGATATTAATGTCCCATATTTTCTTCCCATACCTGAAATGTAGCCGTTATTTGAGTAAAAAATATTACTTATAGCGGCAGAAGATTCTTACTTCTCTAGTCTCCGAGATCTAGCTGTTGATAAAGCATCTAAGAGCGTTCAGTCTCAACGCATCTTACGACAATGCCATCTTTGTGAAGGAGCTTTTGTGCAAATTATCAAGTATGAACTCATATACGAGCCCTCACCACAGTCAACAAACATGCTCGTCTGATTGCTGTTACCCTAATGGTGTATTATGATACATTATACTTAAATTAAATTTATATTGATCAAATAACGAATGCCGTCAGCAAAAATTGAGCAATCTAAATATACGATACGCTCAGTGATTCAGTAAAATGTTTCTACAGTTATAGCGGCAAAGACGATTACAGGACTTTCGGATTCAAATGAAAGAAAGCTATAAGCAGTTAAGCAAATTTGTGCTATACAAGCAATGAAGAAAGTAAACTTCAGTAGCTTCATTATTCTGAGATCAGTAAAACTAAGCACAGAAGGCACGTACTGGCGTACTGCTTCATTTGGTCACTCGTTGAAAGTTGATGGATCATGATTCATTATATTTGTGTATCTCAATTTTTTCAGATTAACTACCAAGAGTTGAAAGACAGTTACTTAAGTATCGTGTACCAGAAATCATATAACTAACGCGTAAAGTGAGACAGGGAATTATTACGGAAAAATTGATGACTGAGAGTATGAGCGTTATTCCCTTCCTCTTCCTATTTATTGCTCCCGGTGCCTGTGCATGATGGATGATTTCATTTTAGCTGGCTTGGAGCTTGGGTAGTACTCCAAGAGTGGACCAATCGAATCATTCCTGTTGCTATATTGTTCTAATTGAAAGTTATATATGGTCTTGTAAGAAAACGGTCAGAGTTTTCTCTGAGTGCCCAAGAATTTTTGTTTGTTTATGACTGCACTTAGGAGCGTCATTAAAGGTTCTGCATGCGAAGGGAATGAAGTATCATAGATCCAACTCTTAATGAAGAAATCTATTACATAGTTAACTTCAAGACTCAAATTAGCAATACATGTTTGATAATAATAAGTAAAAAATTTGATAAAAAGAAATAAATATTTGATGCAGGCAGTATTTGCATCTAATACTGGAGCTGTTCACTGACCTGGGTGATTGGTGGCGATGTGGTGGTGAGGCGTGAAGGAAGTGCTGCTGTTGTTGCTGTTGCTGCTGCCGATGCAGTGGGGGAGAGTTAGAGTTGCTGCAGAGACCGGGATTTAAACTATCATCACGACGCTGCATTTTTGTCAATGGTTCCATGGGCTTGAGGTCGTGGCTGTCACTGTTGTTATTATTGGCCATGCGCTTTAGTAGATTTACCCTCTGGTCTTCTGAGTCAATCTGAAGGCAATGATTCACATGTGATATAACAGGAACACATTAAGACATAACGTGAGATAATTTCAATAGCAGACTAGATATGATCAAATTGAGTTTCAAGATATCAGGGTCATTTCAAAACCAAACCAATCAAATAAATTCTTCCTACAAAACACCCAATCTTGAACACAAAATAACAGAAGTGAAAAAAACGTAGAAGCATTCACGTGAGCAACAGTGAGTTTAGGCTTAGTCACCTACTTACATCGAGAAACTAGAGGAAACAAGACAAGAAATAGCGAGGTTGCTATCAACTTAAAGTTATGGTGATGAGTAGCAGAAAAGAATAAGTATTGGTAGCTGTGAGGTTGCTATCAACTTAAAGTTAAGGTGATGAGTAGCAGAAAAGAAGTAGTATTGGTAGCTGACCCCTTGTGGAGCTAGGAGAGCGGCGAGAGGAGCGAGTGAAGGAGGCGGAGCTCCAACAGAGCTTTGGCCGGCACTGAGAGCTGCATTCAACACAGAAGAATGGGTGACCCCAGCATTGTTGTTGTTGCTGGTCTGTGGAAGAACAGAGTCTCGCGTTAGCACAACACAAAATTTACACCACATCTTCCACACGAAGGTAATACAAATTATCAATTTGATTTGAGACAGGTCGCTACTTAATGCATTAGATTCATAATTAACAACAGCGAAAAAGACAGGTAATACAATTGAGATTTTCATTTTACATTTACAGAAGCTTGCATCCCCGTACACTGGCTGTATTTCATCAACGGACAACTGATAGTCCAGCGTCAACAAGAAAGTAATTCTTAACGAGACTACAGCATAAATGAAAGAATGCAAGAAAGCACACAATAAATAGAAAGTGAGTTAGTTAATCAGCATTACAGCTATGGCACTTTATGAGTCAATATTAGCTAGTCCAAAAATTAGTCGGCCCTTACTGTTGGCACATAATAGATAGAACACATTAAAATTAATTTATTTGTAAAATAACATATATAAGAGGACGGTTAGTTAGGCTGATTGAATCCATTATTTAGTATTTGTGCACTTACGTTGCACTCCAAAAAAAATATAACTTGTGCTATAATTCTTTACTAAATTATGTTTTCACATCAGAAGAGCATTGAATAGGTTTAGAATACTAATGTTCTACTAGCAATGATAAAAATAATAAATAATAAAATAAAATAGTAAAATAATGAAAAATAATACAATATATTCAACAACATAGCTACGTTCAAAAATAGATGAAGTATACACATATTAGATTCATTTAAGACTGAATACAGTAAGTGAGTAATAAGTGAAAAATATGATTTAGAGGTAGGACGATGGTATTCATCCTTGAAGGTGACATATAGCAGTATCATTGGTAATCGTGAATAGCCTCCCTTCCAAGGTAAAGAAATTCTAAATGAAAACGTGGTTCACGGTATAATAAGTCTACACCTCATTCAAGGCTTGGAAGTTTACGCGCATTTTAAGCGGTCCAAGTGGAATGATAAACTTTGATGACAAGTCCTACAGCCGGTGGCTACAGCGTGCTCTTCGTATTGCCTCAATTATTTTCTTCTGAATTTCCTGAACAAGACTGTCGATAACCTTGATTAAGATCAGAAGAGAAGAATCACACTTCTGGACCACCCTGAAGCAGCTAGCACGTCACATCCTGATATTAATGCGATTGGTATAACTAGAAGTTTAGGTGTACAGACAAAGCTGTGAAAACTGAAATGAAGATGTCCGATTATGGAACATTTTGACCTATCTATATTTTAACCTAACAAGAAAGAATAAAAGAACACAACTGACAACTAAGATTGTTTGTTGTTATTTAAATTAGCACCTAACGGGAAAATATGCAATAAGAATAATTGAAGACCAAATCCACACACCATGACGCGGTTATGTAAACACAGAATCTTAATCAGAGTAGAGAGAAATATTGCCTACATTCAGTGTAAGTCAACAACGAATTTATTCACCACAAATGATGAAGGTTGCTGAGTAGCACTCACCCCCATCCTGTAGGCGGCGATAGATGCAGCGGACACCGCAGCAGCAGCGGCAGCAGCCGCAGCGTGGACAGCTGCAGCAGAGTTGGGAGGTGCAGACGGAGTGAAGGGTGACTGCAGAGGACCAGCTTGTGGCGAGGTCATGTTGTTGTTGCTGTTGTTATTGCTCTCCCCTGACGAGGACGGGGCACCGCTACCCGACACTTCTGCCAAACCCTTCACCTTCAGCGTCTCGGCCGTCTTCAGTAGTCCAGCTAGCATGTCCTGAAAACGCCGTCAAATGTGAACATCATTTAAGAACGAGTATCACATTACAAGCGCTCGTGGATACTTACTGATATAGTGGATACTCTAGCGTTACTCTTATCCAGACACACATGTAACTATTTTCTACCCGAGCCTTCTAATCCTGGAATGCTGCGGTACCCGTCTATGAGAAGAGCTTTTACCTTCAATGAGCCTCCTTAATGTTCATGTTTACGACCTTTTGTTATTGCGTAGAAGCGCTAGAACTGTTCCCTTCTACAATGTACCTCTTATACGAGACTAATTTAATTCATGAATTATTCAAATCAAACCCTTTGAAAGAAACCTGCATTCATTCGCCATTCGGTTGACAAGTAATCACACATTTGACTTTATCTAACAGGTCAGAAGGACGTACATGAATGTAATTCCGTATGTGATTTGAGCGGCTCGATCGTAGAGAAAACGTTACGATGGTCATCATATTCAAGAAGAAAACATGATAAATCGTAATGAATAATCCCGTTAGTTTGGAAAGATTGGCTAGAAGAGTACCGGTCACATAAAATAATTTCTAAATATAAAGGGTAACCCACAAAAATACAGGTTGAAATATTTCATGATTTATCATATAATACATTTACATGGAAACAATAAAATTGATTGGAAATGGACTAGAAATTGATTAATTACAAAAAATTATTAGTCATAATTCTCCTGTGTATTCTGCTTTTTGTCCTTGTCCAATAAAATGCAACCTCTTGGGATGAACCTGAGCAGCTTCCTGTAGAGTACCTTGTCAGCAATGACCTCCTGCCACTTTTGCTTAATCACTTTTTTCAGCAAAGCTGGAGAACCTCAGTTGCGTGACGAATCCTTGCTGACCTTGTGCTGTTCCTTCATTCCCTGCCCCTTCTTCCTACGGCAAGCTTTGACTCTAATCTTGTGCATGACTCCTGACAGATATCTCTTTCAATACTCCTTGTAAGACGTTTGGTATGCTACTGCGCCGTAATAAGTCCATTAACGCACTGCTTGCTATACGTATGGCCAATCCGCCCTGTGGGTCGGTTTCTTACGGAGATAATTCTCCGTTTCTTGTTTAACATCTATCTCTTGGTCCTTTTGGTTTTAAGCCTCATGATTTTGTTTCTTCTTCCTGAACCTTTCTTACGATCCAAACTCCCTGTATTTACAAATTTCTTCCTGTTGGAGTCAATGAAGTTCCACTGACTCTTGACATTGATTTGCGAGGTCATACTTCATTCTGTCATCCAGAAGAAACTAGCAGAAATTGCCAGTTGAAATATGCGGCTCCTTTTCAAGTTCAACTTAGATTTGACGCTTTGGATAGTGTTTGCAATTAGAATGCATTTAGAGTAGCAAAGGAGGCCTGAGTGAAAAAGATGTAATTTAAATTTATCATATCATCCTGAATTTGGCTGGGTCAGCTTTCAAGTCAGGGATAACACAACTCACGAGCAGGTTTTAAGTTTTACATTTAGAAATATAGCTAAACGAATTGTAATTGCATCGAATTATATCATTAACGAAATTTTACTTGAAGTCCGTCTAAACTCGACAGTTTTTATTTTAAATCACAATTATTGCGTTAGATATTTATCATGCTACCTCAAACGCTTATTTTTATTATCTTCCTTCAGAAGAACGAATTCGCTGAATAAGTAATTCCTAAATAATGCTCCATATTTAATGTACTTTTAATTTTCTTACAATTTGGACACGATACCGCTTGCCACACCTAATATTCATCAGTATATGGAGAACAGTCACAGATATGTTGCATGCGATTATCAAAATTGAAGTTCCTAATAAATTTTAGTTCATCAGCTTTGAAAAACCAAAATCAGCGAAGCGAGAATCACATTAATATACTGAAGGAGGTTTGTGGCCAGTTAACTTATGAATTTATTTTCCATATTCGTTTCTAAACACAAAAATACAATTCCATTCATGCAAAACTGCGCGTTGAAAAGAACTAATATTAACGTTTTATTCAATCTTACTTCAAATAAAAATATCCTAACGCCTTGAGAGTAAATGCTAGCTCCATACTTAGATTCTTATAAAACAATCTCAAATTAAGTGTTTATTACTTGAAGTATTCTAGTGTAGATGATATTGACGCTGATGACTGATACACCAATTGGTTCAGAGTATCGCTCTGCCGGACTCTACTGAAACACACCAGACTCGAAGCCACTACTTGTTCAACACCTGCTAGGACCGTATTAGGTTTTAATACGGATATACCAGTACTAGGTTTTCCATTATTAAAAATTGGTACAGCGATATGCTCACTTCGGTACAAGTGTGCAGCCCACGCAGCTTACCTGGGTGATGTTGATCTCTCCGCGGTACATGAAGTTGACAAGCTGTGACACGTGCGTGAAGCGCATGTCTTTTAGAATGATGATGGGAGCTTTGTCCGGGTGCTCCTCGAACAAGGTCTCGAAATATGAGCTGCATGCCGAAAGTACCACCTGCACATCAAAACCCCAAATCAGTTTTTGGTCATTAGTATTACAGTACTGAGGAACCCACCATTATCAAATACGAATTCGAATGAAAGTTTCAAGTTCTAAAACTACATAGTCAGGAAAATCGAAAATGAGAAGACAGAATACCTGCTCAGAACTGTTCCTGATGCTGGCAGGGCAGAGCAACTGATACTGATGTTCTCGTAAGAAATCGTTTCATAAAAAACAAGAAAGCGAAACAACCGTCTTCCTAAATTAGAAAGTACGAAATCACTTAAATAATATAAAGACGAAGAAAACAAGGGAAAGGCAAGAGAAATATATATCCATCAATACTTCCACAGGCGTCCCACCGATTCTCCCGTCTATCTGTTCTGTACCTTATCAGAGCATGTATCAGTTACTAGACGCTTATGCTGGAAGGAATATATTACTCGGTTTAACTATAATCAAATTGTAACAAGTTCAAAGCGCGGTATGTAAACACACTCAATGTTCTGCCCAACCAGTATCGCCAGTTTGGTAGAAAAGTAGGCGGTAGAAGTGTGTTCGGTGGTGAGATGGTGAATGCATTTAGTTAACCTTTAGAACACCTTGCAATTTAATTTTATATTCAAGCTCATAAATTAAGCCCAGATACATGGTTCATTTTTTCCAATAAACTAATATTGTAGCTATCACATAGTCATCAAAAAGAATGATAAGCTGGAGACTAGCCTCTTCCGTACACTTTTATAGTTGATACAGTAAACTGGAGTCACCAACTTCGCTTAGAAATAAGCTTAAAAACAGCAATTCCGATCATATAAGTCGTACACTAATAGCAAAAAGTAAAATATTATAAATAATAGTAAATAACAATGAATAATAATAAATAATAATAATAAATCAAATGAAATTAGGTACAGCGAGCACACAAATACCGTGAAGTTTGTAGCACAGATATTTGCATCTCTAGAAATATTCGAGGAGTAATTACACTTGAATGACCATGGATCAAACAATTTTTCTTGGAGTAATACAAATGTCCTACACGTATGCAGGCAGTTGGTATTGGGTCAAGTAAAGAGTAAGACTTTGGAAGAAAGTGCAATGTTTTCTTTCAATGTTAAGCAGTGTTGTAATGGTGAAAATGCACGGTTAGACAGTGAAACTGCTACGGAAAAACTAGTCAACGATGAGAGCAGGAAAAGTCAGTATATGTACGGTGCAGTCATTAAACACCTGTGCTTTTAATAAACATGTGATTTCTACTCAGGTCTTCAAGGTTGTTGGGATTTTATTAAACCTTTACAGAAAATATGATACATTCTGGTACAGAACACAGAGTTAGGAACTTTGAAACATGTTTTCAGGGAGTACATAATCATCGTCAATAAGCCACATATTTACTACCGAGTAAATATACGCTTATACTGCACGCAACATTTTTAATTAGGTAGTTCAATAGAGTTCGTACGTTTAATGCTGGCTGAAACGGGTCCAAGAGAACGTAATCATGAATATGAAATGAAATTATCGCCCACTTGCATTAACAGTTACACAAACGAATAAAAACATGTGAAGATGAAAGCTATCTAGGGATGCAAGGCCAAGGACAAAAAATATCTAAATGTGTAACTTGAAATAAAAACTATGACAGCAACATATATTATAGTAAACTTTTGTTTACTATAAACTCTCGTGTGCATACAAAGCTGAGTAGGGCAGTCGTATGGAATTTATTCGTATGAGTGGCAAAAAAAAAATGGCAAAAATCTCTCAAGTAAAGACTCGTAATCGACGGATAGATTGAGTTCTCTACTTCTGGATGGATAAATTGAGAAACGTTTAGAAATTGAAGCTATGACTGACAAAATATATTTTACTAGCCAGTTCCCGTGGAAATTCTACGATTTAGATTTGACTAATTAGAAATTATTACAAAGATAAATGCATTGAAGATTTACGACGAATTATTGTTTTAAATGAATACTTTTTATTAATATATACAGGACTTCCATTGTGCATCTTGTCCAACGATAACGTGGCCCACATAGTACCCGTTAAAATTCCTTGATTCAAAAGAAGAAAATTAAGCAATTATGAAAAAAAAAATTTTTTCAGTTTTACCCGTGGTACCATCAGAATCAGAATATTTTTCTTGAATATACATAGAACTTTCATTTTGTATCTTACCTAACGATAACATGGCCGTGTAAGAGAAGAAAGTTAATAACGGAACAAATTGCGTGTTTTATAATGATCCGGCCCCTTTGTTATCCACAATACAATGCTTGTAATACATGCATACCCGTTCTGATTTCAGTTCAACAATATTTCTTCAGTAATAGATTGGAAGTAATGGGACGGACACACACAGATACAGAGAGAGAGGGAGATACATAGTGGACTATATGTATAGGTAGATCATTCCAGGGTTGAGTTGTGAATTAGAAGCACCACGTCGTCCCCGTGAGATCACATTGATAACTGAAAATTATGAGATGTTGCATTATTACGGTGCACTACCACATTCCCTTAATTCTACGCTTATGAGGCAGAGTAAGTTAAGATTTTAATTTACCATGCACAGCTAGTCTACACGACAAGCAAGGGTGATGTTCCCGAGTGGTTTGACGCGATGTCCTGTAGGAGTTATTTCAGTTATTCCAATAAATTGCCACTCACATAAACACGAAATTTTTCTAGTATTGTATATATTTTGAATAGGTTTTTATGTTAAAACATTATGGATATGAAAAATCACTAAAATTATGTTACAGTTTGTTAAACACAAATATCATCATTTTCATCAAACGACTGCCCCATTCAATCGATTAGAAAGGGTTTTAAAACTATAAATAATTTTTCACAATAATTTGTTTTTAGTAAACCCAGTTTTCTATTCCAATTGAATAACATTCTGACTATTATGTAAAGTAGTTTTTCTGACGCGAAATCTATATTTTTATACACAGAACCAATAATCCAACTATTCATATACTGTACAATTAACTGGTATACGTTTACGTTAGAGATGCAAAATCAATTACAAAAAATATAATTCAAAAAACCATTCCCGTGACCACTGAACTAAGAAATTATTGATTTCGAGCGAACTCGACAACTCGTTGTCGGTAAATTCAGCAAAAAAATTACTCCAAGCTTGTCATGACCTGAAGCCCTCGTAGCTCATACACTGCCACTGTGTGCTGCTTTTTATGTCCGTGATCGAGGATCCTGAAAGCTATGGTGAGTGATGTACCCTGTCACAGGGAAAGCACAGGTATGATCTATAAAGGTCGATTTGTTATTGAGAGACGACCACATTATGCAATAATTTTTTCCATTATTACGAGGCTTGCGTGAACCCTAAAAACATTTAACCTGCAACCCTCAGCCCACTCATAAATGGTTGTTTTTTCTTTTGCTTCACGCAGGGTTACAAATCCCCAGTAAACTTACACCTACACACAAGCTAAAGTTCAATACATTTACAGAAAACTCTTCGTCTCCATTCACAAAAAAGTCACGGTTCACCAAAATGTTTATACGTTGTGCAGTATCAAACAGTGTAGGTGACGAGCAAGATCCTTGAGGTGACTCTACCCACAGGCGATCTAACGTACATCATGACACGCATGCATGTCCTTGTGTATTTTTACGTGCACATACAGGTATCCATTTATGCACACGAGTTTGTACACATAAAACCTGAAAAAAAGTGAAATACAGGATACAATTGGTACTCACAATTGTATCCCGCATTTTCTAAGGGCGCTTCAGATCCATTTTCTCATTTTCAGACCGTGATTGAGAAGAGGAGAACTCACCTTGTGAGCTCTGAGGGATCTGCCCTCGGCAGCAAGGGTGACGTCAGTGAAGGCTTCTGAGTGAAGGAGGCGGTCGAACGCTCTCAACAAGTTGCTCTGGTGGTTGTTCCATTTGAGGCAGTACTGTTGCTGGGCTGCTACAGTTCCTCCTGTTGCACTACTGTTGCTGCTGTTACTGCTACTGTTGCTGGCGCTGGCGGCGGACGGAGGACACGTTGAGGTCGACATGCTACAGCGCTGCTCCACGGCTGACAGTTCCTGCAAACAAACACGATTAATAGTATTTACGTTCCATTATGAGATACTGGACTGCCGTGCTAATAATGACAATAACAATAACACAGGTATGACTGAGAGGTAAAAATTGAAAAGTGACCAACACAACTAGCGAAAAAATGTAACATGGAATACGATAAAGTATGTCGATTACACTTAAATGGTGAAATGGTAACAAATGTAGTAAAACCATTGCAAAATGAAGGACAGTTTGCGCGTCAGGGATGCAAACTTAAGCCCCAAACCTTCACGGTTAGTGTTTTTTTTCGAACAATAGCAAAAAATTGCCGAATCCTGAAATTTGAAATTTTTCGTATTTTTTCCCTCTAGACTACACACATAGGGTGCAGCAACATTATTCCTTTTTTCAAAGCGCTTTGCTTTAAAAATAAGGAAGTTATGTTGCCGCGCCTCCTATTTAACATACTCTCATGACATGGTGAGAGTAATATATTTTTGCTTTGCGATTTTGTTAAGTTGCATGCTAATTTAAAGTCAATAAGAAATATTATCCTATTCACTCATGATGCTGCTTAGTAAAGAGTGACAAGCCACATGGTAAAATGTAGACATTTCTAAGGATTTCTATCAGGTGTGGAAAACACTAAAACGACCTAAAAAGTAGCGCAAACAGCAGTTCAGTCATCTGTAATGTCTCAGACAGAGGAAGACAAACGGTCCATGGCCTCATTGTGGCATCCAGAAATAGGTCTTAAGACAGTGAATAACTTACAATTTCCAACAGAACACTACATTCAACGAATGAAAGGTGCACAAATTATAACTCGAAAAATAGAAGAAATAACACATGAATAATTTAGTGAATATCATCCTTTAACAATCGACCTAATATTACTCTTCGAACTAATGCAAAGAAAGATATCAGTTTTGACGAATCTTAAAATTGAAATTTCTAAAAACACAAATATATCTTCTCCTGCTTGCTTTATTATGGGCAAAAGATAAGAAAAAGAGGGAGCAGACATCGACCAATGGTTGCCACGGAGATGAACTTAAACTTCTGGGAAATGTGTTTCATTAAAAGAAAAAGAAAATACAATTTTCTAACCAATATTTTTTGTACTGCAATTGGAATTTACAAAAGTAAAGGCTAAATAACAGAACTGCAATGAGTTTACTTCAAAATATATTATAATTAAACTCTCTAGGTGTTACTGCCAATAAGGCAAAATATTTTTTGTGATTTGATAAGCTAGTTTAATGCTCGTAATTTCGTGGATATGGGACATAATTTCGTGAATGACACCAATTCGTGAATATGACACCAATTCGTGGACACAGAACATAATTTCGTGGATATGACACGAATTTATGGATATAAGACATACTTTCGTGGATGACAATTTCATGAATGCGACACAAGTCTAACGCAGCTCATAAGTACTCCCGGTGTACAAATCTAAATTGTGTATAATTGTTCACTGCTCCGTACGTAACGCGTATAAACTGGGGAACTGCTGAACAGATATTTCTACGTCACAACCACATCGAGACTGGCAGAAGCAAGAACACCAAAAATTTAATGAAATAATAGAAAATGAAATATCGCAACCCTACACTTAGGGCGCTATCATCTAAAGCACCTGGTGTGAGAACGATAGTGCACTGCATCTTCCATATGCGCAACATCAAAGGACATATCATTTATGAGATTTTAACAGGAAACTGCAGCACGTAGGAACGCTGAATGAAAACAGATACAACAAGATACTTATCAGCCAAGGACACATTTGCGAGGGCAAGACTACACGTGAACCACGTCACCACAACCCTGGCAAGTCTTGCAACCGCCACGTGTCAAAGGAAAGCGGTCCAGAGCACAACCCTCGTCCAATTTCTCGTCAGTCCATACACACTTGTTACTCGTTCCCCAGCGTGCATAGTTATTCAATTTTTCCCCCTTAAAGATGGGCATTACAAAAAAATGATAACAAGATTCCAAATAGATTTTGTTAAAAATTAGAATTTTTAGAAGCGGTTTCGAGATGATAGGAAGTTATGTTTCAAAAAGAACACAATTGCACTGCAAGATTATTTCTTAATCACACTGATCGTAAAAGTAATTAAAGCCTGCGATATTGCTGTGTTTCGAGCAATTTATTAACTTCAGCTGGTTACTCGAAAACGTATGAACTAATTATGCATTGCATGCAGTCAGAGCGCAGTAAAATGAACTTAAGACTGATAAGACTGAAGGCCCTGGTCACCAAACGTAAGATGGTCAAATTAATCACATGTATTATGACACTAGTAGGTGAAGTGGAATAAGGAGATGATAATTCAATAAGCCTTTTTAGTTGCATGATTATTGAATTTGTGTAACTCCGCATTGTATTTACAACAAAGCACCAGTTAACGTCTCAAAACCATTAGAGGAAACTACCAGCTGAAAGTATGAAAAATATTGTTTTCTAAATGACAGTGTTAAATACTTTTTACATTAAAATCGTAGTTTTCGTTCGTTGCAATTATCATAGTTTAAAATTGAAAGACGCGATTTCAGTATCAGTTTTGCGTGGGTCTAAGCACGCAAGCGTGCGTCTAAGCGTGGTCCAACTCGATAATGCGTAGTGCACAGGACAAACACGCTAAACAGAGTGTTTTACATAAACTTTTTATATGATATACTTGACAGCAATGAAATGAGTGAACTGAGTGTTCTGAGCGTGCCTAAGTTGTTGTAAAATTCATATAAATAGGAGTATAATAAATGGCTAAATAAAATTAAACCACAAATCTAAATTTCTTAATGTCAGTCGATTAAAATCCTCGATAAGTTTGTTTTAGTTCATCGCTCACTAACAAGCCTAAAAAAAACCTCACTGTATTTTAATGACGATGTAAAATCCTACTTATTTAATTTTAAAGATATCGGCCAAATGTATAGACAAAAACGAAGAAAAAGGACGAGATTTATGCTCAAAAAGTGAAGTCAGTGAAGCGGCGACTGCCGCAGCTGCCTTCTCTGATCACATGAGCCCAATAACTTGCGTTCATACAACAATGTACACGCCGTCCGTCACATGTTCTGTTCCCGACACATTCCAACAAACTTACCAAATTTGTCTCTATTCAAAGCCCTCCCAGCAGAAACAATCGATCCCCTGTAACATAAAAAATTCCAGGCAATTCATTTTCGGAAATATTCATATATGCAGGTGGTATTTTTTCAACACTGTAATATCGTATCAGAAAAATTCATAAAAAAACACGAGAATATGAGCTGTATCAGTGACATTTATGATCATTTTGACATTTTAATTCCCTCAAAAATAAATGAACGAATTATACGGACAACATGTCCAAATCATTTGTTTTTTTGGTCACAAAATTTCGAGGGGATTTCAGTACTTCCTGAGAAAAACACATACTCTGACGTTATAGAATAAATTCATTTCCAATTAAATCTCTCGTAAAAGTTAAACATTCTCGGTCGGTAAATTTCATTGCTCATTAACTTAGCTAAATTCTTAACCACACCCAAAAAGAAATGTAAAAAAAAACACTTCGGTGAAAAATGAAAGAAAAATTTAACTATAATAGACATCAAATTACGTATGTTTCTCAGTATCCATTGGAGGATATTATCTCAGAAAATGAGCCATATTTGCTATCGCAATCCCCCGAAGGACTCTTACATCATGCTACCACATGATAGTGTAACTGACAAGAACTGAACATTTAGAGACTCCAATTGAAATTATAGAAAAGAAGCTGACATTGATCAATCCTTAACAGAAGCTGAAAAGTTAAACGAGCAAGAATTCAGCAAGCTCTTCTCATTTTTAGTATAATCTCACACATAATTAGATGATACATTTTAGGCAAACGTAAAACATCAACTGAGTAGCTAAAATGTGTTCAATTTAGAAGTCTTTAAACACCACTACATCAGAGTCAATAAATATATCCGACTTTCTCTCTCGCGAATTCTTGTTTTTAGTTCCTTTTATTCGTCGGCCTCGTTTAGATTTTCATTGCGCTATCCTCCTGCGCCGCAATAGGTAAGAAACTTAAAAGTGCTGAGTAGGAAACATTGGAAACTTGGATTTGTAATAAGTGTTCATTTTGAAATAAGGCAAGTGTATTTTCTTTTCCGTCAGGCCTGACCTCTTGGGCGGCGTCTTATACTTGTCAGTTCAGCACAGGTGGATGCGCATAAAAAGATAGAGAGAAGTCGATCAACATAGGAAAATAGAGATAAAGATATTAACATAGGGAGAGAAGTATAAACTTGTATCGTTAGTTAGTTAGACGTTTACTCCCGGGCAAGTGTAAACGACAATATATTTCGTTGCTATCAGATCGGTCTGTGCTGTCACGAGCAAGCCCTTCTGTTAGTTTGATTTAATCTCGTTCACGGATTAATATTTCGTTCATTATCAATTGTATGCCTTTACAAATTTATAATTAGTAATGTTAAATTGTATAAATTATTTATTTTCTCTTACATAACGGTTAGGCAAGAATCTAAAGTCATTCCCATAGAGGACCTTAGGGCTGGAAATTATGCCCTTACAATCAGGCACTCTAGTCTTCTATCTACATTGTAAACGAATATTGAAGAAGAAGCAACAAGTCGCTCAGCAATCATACAGATCTCAATGGGCAGGGACAAATAATTACAGTAAAAACAATATCGAGCGCCCAATTTCATAACATTTTCAACTAAGAAATGACCAGAAAAGACGAAGCAAGCAACAAGTGCGGTTGGTTGTGCCACTAACAATAAGCAGGAAATGCGTCAGCTGTGAGCGTTACAGGAGCTCCCTGCAAACAGGAAATATTCCATAAACTGCGCCCGATCCTCGCCCGTACGACCGTACACGTTCAACTTCGGATGCTGCCACCACTCTCACGCACCAGTACACGTCCATAAAAACGAGTGTTGGAGTATGGGCAGCTTAAAAAATACATATTTTAATAAAAATATTGAACATTGATCTTTTAAAACATGAAAGAAAAGAAATTCGATCTGCATCAGTCGGAAAAGTGAGTAGCAAGCTGGACGAGTGTGTACAATATTAGTAATTTTCGCCATTATACTACTACGAGATATAAAGTAAATAACAAAATGAACGTGAGTAAAACCTTAAATCTTAAAAATGTTATTGAACGTAAAATATCGGAAGGAAACTTGTCAGTAAAATGAAAAGATTAACATTTAATTTTGATAAAATTATGTAGGCAATTGTGCTCACCTTGAGGTAAACTAAGGTATTTCGCTTAAGCTAAAATTTTCTTGAAATACGATTGGCCGACGGTATAAATGCTTGTTTTTGTAATATAAATAGTGTGCACGTGCTACACAACCCATACCTGACAAAAGCATATAGGAATTAATATTGAGGTTGACAGTCATACAAACATGCACGCGTATACATGTATAAATCCAGGCAAAAGTGCAAAGTTATCAAGAATATGCCGAGACAAATGAATTCAGTTGAGAATCAAGGTAATCAATAGGACGTGTTGGTAGAGCAGTGTTGGATCACGACCTCACGGACGTGAGGTAAGAAGGAAAGGCAAGTTTCGTCAAAATTCACAAAACAGACTTGCATTACGACTGCGAGTGTCAACAAACAAGTGCACAATACAACTTGCAGTCCAGCTCAGGATTTTAGTGTTCTAACATCGGTTCTCTGTAACTCGCTAACTCGTGTGGTCATACGAGTACACCATGTGTACGTGATTATCAACTTTGAGACCAGCAGATGTAAGCGTTCTACTGTGGATGTATCATACGACACCAATGTGATCTGAAAAGAATTTGAAGGGAAATTCTTGAACGAACGTACTCCATGACTACATTATAGATCAGAGCGTGTTATACAGAAACAAATGTCAAAAAACATAATGTCGAACTGATGTTTCAGTGCTGTAGCCGAGGGCTTCCACAAAAAGCTATAGCTGGGCCACAATCACGGTTTGCCTCATGGAAATAAAGAATGTAAATAACGAAAATTTTTGTTGTATCACTGAAGCTTCGGTACGCCATATCTTTCTGAAGTATATGACAGGGCTACATGTAGACTCATTGATTTTAATATCTCTAACATTTATTATAGTAATATTCAATTGAAGCAGCAAGTAAAAGATCCAAATTGTAAGTACATCCAATAGCCAACGCTGAGCCCGCGAAGAACTAAAAGTTAGCAGACGAAAATCCTTCGAAATTCTGGGAAAAGAATTTGTTTCAGAGCCTTCTTTACTGTGAAGGCAAAGTTCATAAACCTGAATAGTTTACATGAAGACACGAAATTCGATTAAAACAGACATGCAGTTACACAGAGGAAATATACAGTACAGAATACTACGTGCGTTGCAGAGTTTAGTTATACAGTGCGTAAAGAAGCCATATAATTTATAGGCCTAGTTTTTCCATTATTTACTTACACAGGAACCGTTAGTTTATACAAAAAATGGGCTCGATTCCTACAATAATGTTAAATAAGAAAATACATGCCAAAAATTACTAGCAATATTTTTAACTTTAAAGCAAATCATGTTTGGTTTGATCAAATGAATCTTGATTACGTTTTCACACAAAGAAAGTTATGATGGTATATGAATTTCATAGCTACTATCGTAAAACTATCCCTAGTAAAAGGAGAACAATTCGTGTGAGACATCAGTTGACTATTCGCTAGTTCTAACCAAGTATAAAAACGAACAATGAGTAGAACTACGATCAGTTTACTGCGTTCCATCTGTTAACGAAGTAAAAAAATCTTCCCTACAGGCAAATTATGCATGTTTCGAGACCAGCGTTTCTTCCAAGACAGTGAAGAGAGAAAGCGAGCGAATAAAATATACAGGCACTACACTGGCAACTCAAAAACCAGTTTTGAAGGTTTCTTACGTAAATTCCAGAGGCTGCCCAAGATCGTGGCTATGGAGCTTCTGTATGGTTGGGGCTGATTAGACCCTTCATAAATGAGCTCACATGCCGTATCACATGAGGTATCCAACAAAAACAAAAAATCTCAAATTCAAAGAAATTTAACATGAGAATGAAGCTGAAACAAACTTCGACGATTCAAACAACAAAATCAGCATCATTAAAACTGCCTGTAACACTGATTGTCACGACCAGTATTCGTACATGGTTACGTTGATTGCATAACACATGTTAATCCACACGAATTGATAATTTATGTACTTTATTAAATTTTCATTACTTATTCTATTATAAATTTACATTTGTTTTAAGAAGAATTAAAAAAAATTATAAACGCCAAGAAGAATTCAGTTCTTTTTTTCGTAAACAAAGTGCGACTGTAATTGGTACCATTAGAAGATTAAGGACTCAATTTACATTTACCTCAAGATAACCTTTAAAGAAACTGATTTTTACGATCTCAAGTCCATCTAAATTATAATAAAACTATCTTGACAGAACTCATACACATGGAAGTAGAATAAGAAAACCTTCAGCCTTAAGAGCTGTCTTTCAATCCGAACGATCTCAAACAACTTAAGTGGAATGAGGTGAATATATTTATTGTGTCAAATAAATAACATGAATAAAATATAAGTAGTAAATAAATATGTATTACATAAATGCTTTTCAAATGTTGGAAACCATGGGACATTCTAAAACAGCTCACACATTTTATGTGAATAACAGGAGCATAGGAGAAACATATAAAACATACAATCTATTTAATTCTGCTGTTCTCGTTTGAGCAGCAGAATTAAATAGAAACTGCTAAGATATCAGGCCCAGTAGCAACAAATACAAGAAACAAATTTGGTTTGTGTCATTGAAGGGAAATCAAATGATTTTAGGGAATCCGTGGTTGCCGATGAAAAATACTTAGGCTACAAAATGATTTCCAGCGCGATGCGTAGAGGAAAACAGCATTGTAGCCTTATGGAAATATACTACAAAGCAAAAATTGATACGAAATAAACAACCAGAAAATATTAGGCAAAGTTCAGTAATAAGAAACATCAACAAGTTTATGGTCACGAATGAAATCAGCACGAAATACACTGAGAATCCAAGACGAGGGTGAAAATGATTCTCTGAGGGTACATCCTAGTGATGTCAGGTAAAGAAGTGTAGATTTTTTCGGCAGATGTAAACGTCCATCGTGTACAGCCGTGTTTTCCTGTGTTATGTTGGACAGTGAAAATCAGGGTGGAGGTAAGATAAGCTTCAATCAAGTAAGCTCATTTTCTTTAAATTTAATTGTGATGAGTTTTTTCCTAATTTTTTTCTATAAATATTTTTCTCGTTTTTCATTAATAAAAATTGACCTTTATTGAGATTTTATGTTTGGTCGGAACTTATTCTGAATTTGAAGGGAATTCTCGTCTTCTCTTTTGATGGGAGCGTAACTCACAGAAACAGAGCTCGAGTGTACCAAGTGTCAACATTTTCAACATTTTGAAACAATGCCTATCAATTTATCATTAATATGTTACAAGATAGCCGTACTGCAAAAGAACCTGGCAAATAGAAAACGAGCATTTTTGTACATATTTTAGCGTCACTGCACAACATGAACGCTTTATTTTTAACGAATGCAGTAGTTTGAGGAGCAGATCTGTAATCCAGCTCGTTACGCTGAGGGTCACTACACATGTGTTCGCTAAGTGCCAGTACGTCAATCCACGTCTGTGTGGACATAATCATTCTTCTGTAGTACAATCAAGAGAGCAACTGTGACGAATTCTTCCACACATCACGGGCTCATTTTAATGCTAATTATACTTACAATATCAGTAAATCAGATAGTCACGCCATTTGGTTATTTGCATGTAGTAACCACACGGCGGAAAAAACTTATTGGTTAAAATATTCTCCTTCCAAACTATCAGATCCACAAAAAAGGTTGGCATTAAGAGACACACAAGTACATCAAGGCGCTGAACAGAAAACTAATCTAATAATAAAATTCACATCAGAAAATAGATATTTATTAATAACACAAAATCGCATAACTTTTCATCACTTGTGTATATTCACGATAACCACATATTTTCTTATATTATTACCTATGCTATAGTTTCTTCCAACAAACTTTCCTAAAAGGAAAAAAGTAACTAGGTGAACACAATAAAAATACTGGAACTGATGAATCATCCAAATTCTGAAAACCTTCTTATGACTCGACTCGCTTTACAGTGCAAAGCACACATCCAAGACGTCGCTCAAATCAATACCTCAGCAGTAAGCCTTGAGCCCAATTGTCGGGCTCATTGATTTTCAAGCAGCAGTTATCTGAGTCAAGTACGGTCCAGCCAACGAAACAAGACTGTGCTTAAATTCTAAAACATGGGAAGGCAGTTAACAGGTGGGGTAGAACACACAGATTCAATCACGCTACAACGAAAGCTGATACTGTGTTGGATGCCTAAGCTTATGACATAGGCTTGATGTATAACTCGCTGTCTTATAATAACGTGTAAGGATTATTCAATAGGAAGAGTGAGCCTAAGTTTGCTCCTCCAGGTCAGGAAGAAGGCCGGTGAAGGTGTATGACATATTTGTTAACCGCAAGACCCACAAGGAAGTTCTATGCATTCAAAGAACATGAAAATGTTGCAAATAATTACTGGAACTCGTTTATGTATACGCTTTTTTGATACAATTTCAAAATGTTCAGAGAAAATCAGACTTAACTTCGCTCAATGTACCCTAGTTTGATGGCTACCTCTGAGATGGCACACCAATAAAAACATGAATTGTCTTGCTGATTTATTCTCGTCTCCTTGATCGTATTGTCGACAAAGTTCCAAGTTTTGTCTTTCAAATCTCTTGGGCGCAGACAATGAGTAATGGGCTAAGGCAGATTCTAGAAGATCTTTAGCAACTTACTACTTAATTTTGTTTGGCCCTCTCTTTTCTACTAGCAAAGTGAGGCGAACATGAAGAGCAGCTGCCACCCATCCGTTAAAATTAGATATTAGGTGGTGAAAGACTTGCAATTTGATTCTTCAGTTGGTTACTTGTAGCATGGAATGCTTTTTCCCTACAGAATAGCACCTAAAACACCATTTCACGCAGCTACAAGTAACTCTCAGCGGCTAAACTTCTTCATGCATAATCGTTTCCTCGTGTTTCCTGCCAATTCTTCTTTAACTTGTTGCTTGTCAACAAGTTGTTCACAGTTTTATAAAGACGCTAACGGTTGTATATTTTCTACTATATTCGATGGATATTTCCCTTCTTAGGGGATTTGTACCACTTTATCACATAATATTAAACCGCAGAAGATTAGGAGAGGCTGGATACATTTAAACGATGCGTTTGTGTGGAATTATAGCACGAAAACATGAAAAAATAGAGTTCAGTGAAGTATCAGTGACTCAATTGATGCGCAGTCATTTAACCCCGTAATGGACTTTGAAGTCCTCTTCGAAAAAGTGTGCTAAAAGAAAACACTGAGGTTTTATCAACTGAGCTTTGCAATCCACAGTTATAGAACTCTCAGAACATATTACCGTTCTGTTTGTTTAGACGTTGCCGGCACCCGGCAGTAATATCAGCCTATGAACAGAGCGTGGCTGTGTTATTTTTCTCATTGGGTAAATGTAGCCGGTGAAGGATTAACTGCAGGATGTAATTCCTTTCAATCTCAATGAACTACTTTCTTTAAGGCAGAACTGGTACAAAATTCATAAATTGTTAAATTCAAACTGAAATTTTTATATCAATTTTAACACACGGTAACAATAAATTAGAGTAGAACAGACCAATAACTAGTCCACATCAAACACTAGGCTTGAAATTATAAAACTTTGAAACGCTAGACTTTATCTTAAAGTTGCAAAAAGACACACAAACTGAAGTGGGAGAAAATGACCCTGATTTTGAAGAAAGTAATGTGCATGAAAAGCGTAGATGCAGGGGAAAAATTGACAAACCAGTTCCTTATTATTGACGAGTGCTGGACAGGCCGTGCGCAATTACAGTAGCACCAAAAAAAGTCAGTTCCCACAGCACGTCACTGCCACACCGATCTCCCAGCTCTTCGTTGTCGCAACACCATTTGTAAACACGAGAAAATATATGAAGTTTTCGAATGGTGTTTCATTGTGCAAACAGGCTATTAAATATTAATTCAATAGGATAAATTATATTACTGTACTTCATGTTCAAGTGAATTAGTCAGTTTAAGAAGAATACATATAAAAATAGAATAGCTAAGATCGTTACTGAACTTTCTATACAATTACGTATATATTTTGCATATATTATATGCATAGGTGATATATAAGCACAAATAAAGTAAACGGGGTGAGTCATTTACTGATAAACTGCAACTGAAGAACATTTCGTCGCCAAAATATCGTAAAAATTTATAATACACAATAATGTAGAGAATAAATGATATTATCTTCAGTAGAGATTTTCAAATGAGCAGATACAGAGTACAAAGCTTGCCATTGAAATTTTTTCTAGCACGGAATAAATACTTTAAAAATGTAACAAAAGGATGACCAAAACCTTGAATTCAAAGAAAAATACACTATGAGAAAAAAGGAGAAGGAATGGGAGGCTCTTATCTTACTTAGCGAGGCCCACACCTGATCCCAATACAAGGGAGCGTAATAACCGCTATTTATAGTAAGAAGTAGAGCAGTACAGCACAATCAGAGCTAGAGCTCCTATGGGATCATGACCTACATAAGACAGCTCTTCGCTCACCACTTGCCCAAACACACGCCGGATGTGCTCAGCATATTTCAAACCTCAACTTAAACTTAATGCCTCAAAATGAACCCTCCACATGATGCCTCAGTGACCTACACAAACTTATCGGATTTCTCAGTAAGAGCATCTACTGAATTAATGTAACACGTGGACCAGAAATATGCTATTGGTGAATGATTTAGCAGCATATGTGATGTATCTTCAAAATTATAACCTATTATTAGAAATATTACACTGACATTCATAGCATGGAAATAATCATAATATAAATAAGAAGTAGTTGATGCAACATTCGTGGTAGAAACAAGCATACACAACCTAGTACGGCGATTGGTGGAAAGACGGAGAGATTACACCGTAGACTATTGGTGCGACATGGACACTCAGACCTACAACTGTGATGCAATTAACCGGTTACTGTAGCATGGAAAACCAGGAGGCGGAGATATATAAAATAATTTATCTAACAACAAGATACCAATACATATCAGAATTGTATTAGCAACACACAAAAAAATGACTTCGATGTGAGTACGCCTCGCTGACAATGCAATGGAAAAAAACAGGCAAAGTATGCGCCTCTTCAGTTATATGGAGTTCAGGCTTAATCCTTGAAGTAAGTCAGTATGAAAACAATATGTAATGGCTCGATAACCATACTAGTAGAATGAAAGCTTTAATTCCATGTTACCACTAAGAATTTTGATAATCTTATAGAGGAAACGTACAACAGTTTTATCAATCGAAATGACTTTCACGGCAGATAAAGGAGTTACAGTGGCAACATGAGCACCAAAACAGTGCACAGTTTCAAACACAGCCTCTCATAAACGCAAACTTGCGACCAAACGGTCCTGGCAGCAGCAATGAGTGAGTGTCTGTGTAGTAGTGCAACTTACCTACGAATTATTTTCCCGAGGTACGTCGAGCCTAAAGATGTATAAATATCTTTTGGAAATTAAAATAAAATACTTTTTAACTGTTGAAAATATGTCAAACTGGGCGAACCGGAAAAAGTTGAACAATTTGTTTCAATCAAGGAATAGAAGGTTCACATGATATTCGTACCCTTGTATTAAGGGTGCAAAAAATGACTCGCGTCATGCGAACTTTACGTGCAAAAACTCATTGACTAATGAATATTAAAAACAACCTTGAACGCAGCTACAACTTTGAACGAAAACAACGGGGTTGAAATAATCAAACTGAATACGTCACGCTGCACCCAAAGAGACTCATTATTTTGTCACAACCGGCTACGTACGAGAGCGAGTCATGCTCATGGCTGACACACGGAATGACTCAATGAGACTGCCTCACTGACTCAGTTAAACTAACAAGCAGTTTCAGGGCAGACCAGAGGACAGAATGCAAGTACTCTCGTAAGTCCGGCATCTCAAAGGCCAATTGTTTACTTGGGATAATAATTTGTCGATTGCAGCTACTTATGAAGTGGAAAAACTGCTTTGAGTCCAACAAGGCGACACTCAACCAACCTGCTTCTCATTTTAGAAATGTCTTCAAAGCCGGCAGCCATCCTAAGCACAACAAAACGAGCGCCAAACTGGTACCCCTAAAGTCTAAACGAATCGAATTTCTCTTAAATTGTATGCAAGCTAAAACAAGTTTTTTATGTTTTTTGCATAGTTTCATAAAAATGTAATGAATTGTTGGAAGACCACAGCTCGTTTTCGATCTCAACAGCCTCACCAAATTATCCATTATGACCGACGACTCCACAAGCTACAATCTACTTTATAACTACAATATATAACTTTCTCAAACAAAAAGAAGGTATAGAAGCCCAACCAACTATTTCAGGCTGAAAAATTGAGACCTACCACGGAGAACACTCAAAAGAGAGATGAAGTAAAGCTATGTTGAAGTAACACGAAAATTGAGACCTACCACGGAGAACACTCAAAAGAGAGATGAAGTAAAGCTATGTTGAAGTAACACGAAATACAAGAGCAGAAATTCTTCAATAAATGTAAGGATTTACCGTCATTTCGGAACGATTAATTCTGAATCTAGATACAATGCAACAGCTCAATCTAGAGACAGTTGAAGAATAAAGTTAGAATATTCCGAAAGAAGTATCTGAAAACTGAACGGAAACGAGAGGCAAACGTCCATTTGATGACAAAAAGTCCACTTAGCATGCAGAGCATCGACGACACAATTACCAGAGCAGAGCTTCAAAATTCTGATACACACACAAGGAAAACAAAGTAAAAATCTCGTAATTCGTTATCTATCTTTACCAGGTGATGACTCATTTTCCTTATTCGTTCTGATTCTTGTCCTCTTCGTTGGGTGTATGCGTTAATCAACGCATACTCTCCTCAGTGCAGTTTGCACAGCTTGTTCTCATTAATATGAAAAAATAATATTTTGTTCATACATAGAAACGAAAGCCTCGGTGAGAAATAGACCCTTAGAAATACCTCTCACACAAACAACGTCATGTCTTGCTCTAAGCTTTGCACTCCTCACACACGTTGTCACAGCTATATTCTCGAGTGTTGCACCAATCTAAACTGTAACCCAATATAAAATATTCTTTCATAAGAGCCCCCTGTATGTAATTCCAATTTGATAGCCCCTTCAAAATTACTTCGAAATTACTCTGTGTTGGGTAATTCGTCAAAAACAGATCATGAAATTTAACGGTAAAATAAAATCGAACAAGCATACCTTGTAAAATCTCAAGGACGTGTGAAAAATTCTAAAAATATAAATTGAAAACAAACAAAAAGTTGAAGTGAGGTTTAAGGAAATTAAGCATAAAAATGTCCCAGGGAGAACACAGTCACGTAGCTCCAGCAGCTGGATAATAAATTTACAAGTAAGACCTAAATAAAAAGGAGATGGATCAAAGAAGGAACTATGACTGAACAGCTGTGCCTCCAACTTCCCCAACCAACACTTGCTATGTTTTCAATCCACATAACATGTAATCCAAAGCAATTGGAATTAACATTAAATTCCTTTTTTCTATGTTTTTGTGTTACACTCGTTTAAATTACGCAGCAGAAATGATAAATCATAACATTCAGCCACTAAAAATGACAGAAACTATATTCAATTGAACATATACATATTTACACACCGACCGGAAAGGCCGTCGCACCGCTGAATAAGTTAGAGAGTAAAATATATACTATTATATTAGGGAGTAATATATTAAGGAGTAACGTATGTATTATTAGGAACCAATATATTAGAGAGTAATATATTAGGAAGCAACATGTATACTATTAGGAAGTAATTTATTAGAGAGTAACATATATATTATTAGGGAGTGATATATGGGGAAGTAACATGTATATTATTAGTTAGTAATATGTAAGGGAGTAATATATTAGGGAGTAATATATGTATTGAAGTAGTCACAGAACAAATTGATAAACTGAATTCGCTATTTCTTCGTTCGATAGGACTTCACTCAAACAAAGATTTAGGCTGAATATCTTCAATTTCATTTCCCGTACATACTACAACATAAAAAATAGAAAATTTCAATTGCACTTTTTTGTACAGCAAAGATGGGCTGGGAATAGTGTATTAATAAAATACTTGCTTGCACTCTGCATACATGATGTATTTAACACGTTTATCAAACGAAGCTCCTAAATTGTGAAGTTCCATGGTGACATTGTAACGTGTAGCAACCGCCGCGTTTAGACTGGGATTACTAGGTCTAACTTAACTATCACAAAATTTTCTTACTTGTTAAAATACTTTATAATTACTCCTGCAACAACCTCACCGGACTTATCACATATATTAACATTTTCAAGTACATTTCTTGGGAATTTTGTTTCGCGCTATACGGACTGGACGCCTCACGGGTGACACTTGACTACTATGAAATTCTAGGCTAGACAACCAACTTATAAAACAGGGAGCGGGAACATAACTTTTCGTTAAAAAGAGCTTCCTTCGAAAAACAGAAATTATGTTGTCGCACCATGTAGAATGAGTCAAAATTGCTCTGGTGGTGGATGTTGTTCCAAAGTTTGGCATCCGCACGGGGTACATCTCATCGTTGAATTGTAAGAAACCTATACCCTGGCATGGCTCAGAACATGGTGAATGAACGGTGGTGGTCGGTACTAGTAGGGAAGATATGAGAGAGAGTTTGGCACAGGGTGTGCCAAAGTATAGGGGTGAAACGGAAGGGGATACTACGAGGGGGAATAGAAATGAGCGCATTGCACACATGTTCTGAGTGGTGTTTAAATGAATTCATGAAACGACCTCATATAGGCGAGAAGACTAGTTATATGTTGGTGGTGTACCTCAACTAGTCTGATAGTAAGGTATATTGTCGCATGAATACGTGGCGCTGTGGTGATAATTAACATCCCGTGTGCAGGTGTATTGACAATGCTCATCTGATGTGATGGGTTGCATAACTGGAATGCCTGTTACTTTTGCAGGTGTGTCAGTTAGTTCACAATACCAGGTCCATCCGCAGCTGTGTCCACAATACTGGTGTCGTGTGCAGTCTACTGTGTGCCCACAATATCAGACCCGTGCGCAGCTGTATTCACAATACTGGTGTTGTGTGTTCACAATACCGGGGTTGTGTTCACAATACTGGTGTTGTGTGTTCACAATACTGGTGTTGTGTGTCCACAAAACTGGTGTTGTGTGTTCACAATACTGGTATTGTGTTCATAACACTGGTGTTGCGTTCACAATATTGGTATTGTGTGTTGACAACACTGGTGTTGTGTTCACAATACCTGCACCATTGACAGGTGTGCTGTATCCACAATACCTGCACCAATGACAGGTGTGCTGTGTTCATAATATCTGCACTATTGACAGGTGTGCTGTGTTCACAATATCTGCACCATTGACAGGTGTGCTGTATTATAAATAGAAAGCATTATGTATTGTGGCCAGCATATTGAGATCATTACTCGTTTTTTATTAATTTTGCTAATGAAACCTAAACAGAGTGCCGTATGTAGTCACTGGACTGGCAAGTGCAAACTGAAACTCGAGCAGCAGAGGGTAAACAAAGTGTCGTGTCCAGCAATTGAAAACGCGATGTCAACACTTTCTATTTCATTTCCAGAGAAGTTCTTCATGTTGTTATCTGGTTTCGGCGACGGACAACTGTAAAAATGGCAAATTTGACCAATCATCCAGCTCAAATAATAAACATCTAATAAAATCAGCACAAAAATACACTTCCAAACTCCCTTGCACAGTATAAGTTCAGGGGTAATGTAGGTGTATAAGACACTAGAAGTTTAATGTGCAAATTTAAAAGTTAGTAAACAATTCGGACGTCCCACTTCTTATAATTTCACCATTCTAATCAACGCTTGTTGCTATAATATCAGAACTCATTTGAAACTTTGTAATTTTCTTAAATTTGTGAGTAGACATCAATTCAAAACTGTCATTTGCTGGTGTAAACACGCATGTTCAGTGACGGAGGCGTGTTCAGTGACGAAGGCGTGTTCAATGACGGAGGCATGTTCAGTGACGGAGGCGTGTTCAGTGACGGAGGAGTGTTCAGTGACGGAGGCGTGTT
>VCRD01000690.1:34977-65496 GCA_006783055.1 Trinorchestia longiramus | reverse complement strand
GACGAGCAGCAGTGGCAGAAGGAGATGGAGTCACAGTTTCGACTGTAGTGTAACTGTTCACTCAGGTACCAATTGTGTCTGTCATGATTATAGTGCTTAGTAATGGCAGCTTGCTGTATTCTTCCATACAACTCACAATATGCAATAATAATTACTTGTGTAGTGTCGCTGTGCATTGAGAAATCTCTTACGACGATAAAAATGTTAACCACGAAGTACATTCACGAATAATTAGTTATAAATGATCCTAGCAATGAATTTTATTCCAGGATTTTGAAATGATCCCGAAGCGCTACCGACTCCAAGAACTGTCCTCTTGAACCAAGCCCCTGGAGAGCATATCTGTGCAGTTGTACAGAGAGACACATTGCACCTCTAGCCACTAGCTGCTGACCTGTGTTTAGCTTCCACTTTGCCAACTAGAATACAATTACTCGTCCAGTAAACACGTGATTACTTTCCCCGTGATTTATGTCATACAAATTACCGTGTCTCAAATTAAAGACTCGGGAGGAACATTTCTGTGCAGAATCCAATGAAAAATGGCATTCAACTTCAAAACATAAATTGGGAAATTAAGTGCGTTCAAAACATAATTTTCCTTATATACTTTTGGACTGTGAAATTGCTCAAAGAAGAACAATACCATAATGAAAATTTGCGCTGGATGCTGTCCTTGGCCTTCAATTTATCTTGCCCTAGTGTCCATTCATAAACATTTCTATAAAAACAACGAATAGAATGAAACCTTGACATCTTCAATATTCACGAGTCGCCAGCCGTTATGCACTAGTCAATGCTGAATAACCACTTGTGTATTGAGGAAGTACATTATATATTTCATGAAGATATATTGCATCTGTACAGCCAAACACCCACCTAACCTCACTTCATCCTTATTCATTTGCTTTGAAATGAGACGCAGAATACAGGACAGTGCAACAAATACACTGTATGAGGTACGGTGTGTGTAGCACCACACAATAGGACTACGGGCACGCCAGTATCAGCAAACGCTACCCTCACGATAAGCCTAACAGCGGTCGTGGTGCCCGCGCCTCTAGCTCTGTACGCCTACACTGTGATGCTGTGCTGCTGCCAAAATAATCTTCACAACTCCAGGATACTAGGAAGCTTCCAGAGCGCTTCATCACAGCAGACTACACATAATGTAGGTAATCGTTACTTCAAATAGTTTTCATCCAAAATGTTTTACATCGTTATAAGTCTCGTGACTCAGTAAAAACTAATAATAAAAGTCATAATGAACACACGTAATGCCCTAAGGAGCAAATATCGATATAAAAAAATAATGAAACATGCTTCAGTCTGCCTTCTTACTCCGCATTTTTTTAATATAGTTTGAGGCACATTCAATGTTTTTTACATTTAATATCTCATCGAATGAGCACTCTTCAAATTAAAGCAGGTCTCGTGAGTGGTGTCTCAATTATGAGTAAAACTATAAAAACTCCATCGGTAACTTGAGTAATCTACAGACTTTATCATGGAAAATATAGATTGAAACCTCTAAATTTCCCACAGACGCCCCCATATAATAATTACAGTCACTTCGCACCTTCAACAACGAAGATAACACGTCACCGGAAACGTCTGTTTTGCAGGAAGTATATCTTACCGGACACATCGTCCGGCAAAATATGTCTGAAGCTTTGCTGTTAAATGGCCAAACATGTCTGAAGCTTTGCTGTTAAATGGCCAAACATGTCTGAAGCTTAGCTATTAAATGGCCAAACATGTCTGAAGCTTTGCTATTAAATGGCTAAACATGTCTGAAGCTTTGCTGTCAAATGGCCAAACATGTTTGAAGTGACGGAGACGTGTTCAGTGACGAAAGTGTGTTCAGTGACGGAGTACGGTCACTTGTGACACACAAAGCCAATCACTGAATGTGAGACGAGCAGCAGTGACAGCAATAATTCGGACTAATATGTTCGAAGCTTTGATAACAAATGGCTAACATTTTTGAAGCTTCACTAGTGAACGCAGAATATGTGGTGAAATACGCACGAATTGACATTACTCAAGTGAGAGCTGTTTTTTTGCCTTTAGATAAAACTAGTTTCTTCTGCAAATTCAGAGCAGTTTCAGATGGATTTCATCACTTTTCAAACAAAAGCTACACTATTTGTGAGGAGAAAGGTTTCTCGGAAATATATACTAAAATCATGTGCAACAAATATTAAATTGCGTTGTATCTCACGAGCGTGTGTAATCGGAATGCAATTCTCAGAAGTAAGTAGACTTCACAGGTAACCGAGGCGTGTACACTGAACACGTCCATTACTTACGCACCAAATCCTGAAGCTTCATAAGCGTGAACTCACCCAACCGTATTGGAGACTGAAAAGTAGCAGGTGAAGAAATAGATTTATTAACTGTACACAACACAGTGAGTTTTTACATCAATAGAATCAAGCTCCGTTGCAATTTAAATCAAAGGTATAAGCTACTTCTTGTGATACTGGTATTACAACCAGTTATTTTGCTGTTCCCAGCTTTTACTGAAGTCTATTTTATTGAAATCTTAATTACATAAATCCGCAAGCTTTAGATATGGCAAGTACTATAAGCTTAATTTACTTCTTACTAAAGTACACACTTAATAGTATAGGATGAGAGTGGGGCAAAATTGTGCATGTCACTAAAAAGCTGTCGGATAAATGAAATTTCACAGCCAACGAATACAAAGTCTCCATTTTTTTGCAAGGTACGAGAACCTGCATGAGGAAGACGACGTGATTCCTTCTCGTTATTAAGCAAGTATCCCTTCACTTGGGGCTGTGCTTAAGGAGGACATGCAATTCGTATTCTTCTCTCGCATTTTATTCATAGAAAATATGTTGTACAAGCCACAGTGAGAATTGATTAATAATGTAAAATCCCTTAAGGAGAAACTTCATTGACATTATCTAAAAGTTCATCAAACGCATACGTTAGAATAAAAACATTCTACACTTGCTAAATGCCAGAAGAATACATGTATATAATTTTCGCTACGCAAACAATACTGTAACGGATTCAGGAATAGTTCGCGTACGTTTTTGTTTAACTTAAAAATGTACGCGGTATTAAAAGGCACTGACAATGTGTCTTGTGTTTTTTAAAATAAAATTCTTTACTCAATAAGATGGTGTATTTTTATTTTTTTATTTTTGTGCGTTGTCAGATTAATAAAATAAAACGTCAAGTGGAGAAAACTCAGCATTTTTGACACCATTTGCTCTGCACATTTAATGGAAGAGTTAAGACCACTGGTGTTACACGCGAGATTTGCGCTCCGTACAGAGAAGCAATGTCTCGTAAGTATTGCTGGCCGCTGCTTTTTTCGCTTCAAAAATAGGAATTTTGACCTCAAGGTCGGATCTCACAAACCAATACACCAATTGAGTTCCATGAAGAGCGATCGAGTCCACTTTTTCAAGAGAATAGGCACCCAAGAACAGAATTCCTGAATCTTGCCCGCGGGGCTCTGGCGCTTCACTGTCTTTTTTGCGCACAATCTATCTGCTCTGCCAATTCTGTAGTCGTTAGACGAGGAGTTTTACATACATTTTAAAAGACAAAAAATCTCTTTTAATTAACATAGCACATTTTGCCAATGCGTTTCATGGCTGCGTGCATCATTGAATATGGAAAAAACGATCATGAATTTCTCTTCAACTTCATGCATAGCTGATCGATAAAAAACAAAAATATCCAATACTCCCACAAAATAAAAACTCAGGTTAGTTTTATATCAAAAGAGAATAAAAAATAATCTAAAAATTATTTACATCAGTAAATGAACGTGATCCCAACAACAAACTGACTCAAGTTACAGTACAATCAAGAGCAAGCGATAAAATCAGAGACGGTTTTGACCATTCTTTTTACTACGGCAATATGCACCATAGGACGTCGCACGTCGGATCAAGGAATTTCTAATGACTGTTTCCTATGAAAAAAGTTGGTTGATAATTGTAGCGATAGCGATTACTGAACAGGGATCAGTCCCTGAAGGCAGCAGAAATATGCGCAAATGAGGGTAACGAGAGCGCTAATTACAGGAGGGGCGTACTTACCAGCAGGGCGGAAGCCAAATGTATGAACTTGACTCCAGCGACAAACATGTACGCAATTTCTTCACGTTATTAATAGAAACAGGACCAAGCCACCCTTCACAAGATGGCGCACATGTTTGTTTTACAACAGTCATAAACCGTTTTCGTTTAAATTTATGCACAGTTACGCAAAACAATAGAAGTACGGATTAATTGACACCAGAACGTTCGTATTCCGATTCTGTTTTTGGTTAATACTCTGGTAATTGGCGGATAACGCTACTTTGCCCGTATTTTTTAAAGTGATGACTGATCAGATCCTTCTTGCCCAGCTATGATGAATGGCAAACACGAATACCAATTCATTTCTTGAGAAATAGAATAACGTGTACGTATCCGAAGTATGAACATCATTTAAAGTACTTTTCTCATAATTAAACCAGTTATCTTCTGCAAGATTCTTTTCCGAACATTTAGTTCAGAAACACACATAAAACTATGGAGATACGCATAATGCGCTTGCGTGTGAACGAACATATGATTGAGTTATTACCTTGGATGGAGACACTTTTTCCGCTTCTCATTTTTGGGGAAAGTTCGAGGGGCTATGGAAAGTTCTCCGTCACTTCCTCGATAATCCGGTCCATTCGTCTATAGAACATGAACTGCATATAATTTCAAGCAATTGTTTGAATATTTCAATGGAAATTGTTACGTTTTCATAAGACTTTCTGAAACGACAGAGAGATGTTGAGTGGTGTTAGTGTTCACATAGAATGCCAGCCTGCTAGGTCGATTCAACACAACACAATTCCAGAGCGCGTTGTTTATTTTTGCCCATGCAAAAATATCATAGCATCACTTCATAAAATGGAACTAAGAACTGACGTGTCGTGAGCGAGTAATGTTTTGCCTCGAAACCTCACAAGTTTTGATATGATTACATTTATTTTAAATTGAAACCGTATGACCGATGAATTCAATTCCCTAGCGCATCATATCTTTGAATGCTCCTCACAGTAAATCATGTACCTGTAAATTTTAAAATGCCTCAAGACATATTCGCTCACACTGTACAGTTTAATTCTACTCGTGATTTTGTCACAATACTGACAGATAAAGCATATGAGGGGAATATGAAGTGATATTATCTAGTGCTTTAGTTCTCTGAAAACAGGTCGGACTACAAAGAGATCGATGCGGTCGACTTTCTGAACGACGTAGATGTTCAAGGTCAGCAATTGAGTGTTGTAACATAGAGGAACACAGAGTTAGTAGGAACACTGACACGACCAAACTCAGCAGCTAGGAACCACTCCACATCCAGCCGCTACCAGCACGCACAAATCTAGTATATAATATTGTTGAAGATTCAGAAAGCATGAATCGTAATTTGAAAATATGTTTACACAAGATGAAGGGTGAATACGAAAAAAACAATATTCTTTAAATACGAGAGAATAATAAATGAATGAAACGAAAAAAGTAGTTGACGAAGACGATTAAAATAATCTAAAATCTTAGTGAGTGAGTCAGTGAGATCTAGCATTTGTGGCAGTGCATACCTTTTGAAAAGAATTTCATTAGCAACAAGACACACTGGTGAACACCTGTGACGTTACAAATAGAACACATCTGCATAAGTTTTAAGATCAACAAGTGCACTGGGAAATATGCAAAATTACAGCAAGTAACAACCAAAATGTGCACCTGATTTAAAGAAAATTGGAATAAATATCACAATACGTAGTATTCAAATAAAAAGATTTCTCTTGGATAAGGTTGTATAATGTTTCACTGCTGAATGGAAGGAGACAGGAAAAAAGTGTTACAAATTAACTTACAAGCGATCCAGAATGGCAAATACAAAGAGATTCAATTTGAGATGGGAGAAATTACTCATTTTTTCATGTATGTGGAGTTTGTAAATAATTACGAATAATTGGAAAAGTTCTATTTTAGAGTCAACGCAATAAATAATATAAGTAAAAATAACTGTTACGAGATGAGCACGTTTTGATTATCAAAATTATTCAAATAAAACTCAAAGACTTAGTACACATTGTATGATAATTTGCACAGTATATTTTCCTGTTATTTAACTATTATTTTGTTAGAATTATTCTTAATTTTGTCAATGCATTTCAAAATCCCACGAGGACGGATCGACAACATCTCACGCAGATGACCCGTGTATGCATTAATGCTCATAAAGTTCAGAACTTGACAAAGCACTCACATTTAACCTCACAACATCTGACCTGGTGTACGAGCCGGGTCCACCTGCGGATATTGCGGGAAAACTTGGTAACTTAAAAAAAGTATTCTTTTAGAGTAAACAAATAAGAAGTGCAGTAAGGTGTACGA
Organism: Trinorchestia longiramus; assembly: GCA_006783055.1. Classification (NCBI taxonomy): domain Eukaryota; kingdom Metazoa; phylum Arthropoda; class Malacostraca; order Amphipoda; family Talitridae; genus Trinorchestia; species Trinorchestia longiramus. The sequence goes on along the minus strand of VCRD01000690.1, from coordinate 59,065 downwards.
GTAGCTGGCGATGTACGCAGTATAGAACAGGTAATACGTGTTGCAGAGCTGAGCCCATATCGCAACACAAACCCAAGAGGTTTGTTGGCATAACGGAGTTCGGCTGAACAATGGAGGCAGACAATGGCAATTCGGAGCGCATTATGCTGCTCATACATCATACAACCCATTATCCAACATTTATTCTTGGACACTATCAACAACTCGGACAATCATTCAGAGATAGCCAGCTCAAGCCTATCTCTTGCACGTAGCTGCAACGAAAAAGAACACAAGAAATAAACGAAAACATTCACACATAGTGCTTAGTTCAAAATCCAACCAATTTAATTAGCTACTTCGTAACTTGGATTTAATCTCTATCAAAAGAGCAGGTGTCAAAAAGAAAGGTCAGAACTTCTGAATTCTCTAAGTTGATTATAACGGAAATGCGAAGGTCATTTCTGGAATTTAGAGCTCCACCTCAGGAGTCGGTGTGGCAAGTAAGTCTAGCAGCTGCTGACTTTCTATGAACTTCAGCTAACATATCAGGGGGAGGAGGAGGGGACGTTCACGGCACACCACTCATCAAAGTCGCATAGCAATTATAGCTTGATGCTTACATCGAATTAAAGAATATTTTAACTTCCCTTCAACACTACACTACATGGAACATTAAACAAATTATTCGAAATTGATAAAAATGGTGACTAACAAAAAAGTGGAACACTAAAAAATATGAAACAAGCGGGAACATTAATCAGTAATACATTGTAGGAGATAATGGAAAATACTGTCCTGTTTAATAAGAGAAAAAGTCTTGAGGAGTAGGCATGAATTTCGTCATGAGAGACAAAATGACTGCTTTTAGCTGAAAAATATTTACTCGAATAAGCCTGAGGTAATCAGTTAAATCAGTTCATTTGGTTTAAAAACACTAAAATCTATCCTGATTGGATACTAGCAAAGCCATGATGGAAGATAGTACTTTCTCACTCAACCCTTTCCCCACCAACTCATTTCTCCACCGAACAAAACATTGCATAAATTACCCCTTATATCTACACGTTTTTTATGGAATTTCACCCAACTTTAGAACGAAACATTTAGAATATAAGGCTAAAGTGAAAGATTTCTAATGGACTTCATACCTAATATACATACATGATGGGTGATAAGGGGTCAAATAAAAAATTTCACGCGCTACGGGAAATTAGCAAAACTTAAAATCTTGTACGTAGAAATGTCAAGTAGAAACCTCAAAGTTTATCAACATATTCCTCCAATCCTCTAGTAACTGCATAGATCAACAGTGTTTCAGTTTGAACGAATAGCACTCGACAAAAGGTGATCTTAGCCGTCCATCTCTAATCCCACGACACATAACATTGTTCCTCTTCTAAACACGGGAAATTGAAGCAAATTAACATCACATTGTTACTTACTATTGTTTTCACATTTATACATACATTAACTCCTAAATTGGAAGCACTTATACGTTAATGTAAGCATATAAAAACGTCACATTGAGGGAAATGAGGGAACACCTGAATTTAAATGCTGGGAAATGCAATTTAAACGAACTAAACCAAGGCTGTACTATGAAATTGACTGAAGATGCACCTCGCGCATCTGACCTCTCAGAAGATCAGAAGAATATGATATTCTCCCGGTCATTGAGCGTTGCACCATCATCGTGTTTCATATGTTATAGTAATCCATTAAGCAGGTCCAGAAGTCAGCTGTAAGATAGGCACGCTCAGAAAATACTTATAAACTGGGTCATAAGGCAGACACTGTTCCCTTACACCTAACAAACCCACACGTGGGAAAGACCAACGCTAATAACTGAAATCTAAGAATAACCTACTTGATTTTTTTCGAAAAAACTCAATTTGATGATGCATGATTTTTATAATTCCCGCATAAAATTGAGTGAGGGCAGTTTGTGCGGTTTACGACACGTTTCAGTGCATGGTGACATTCATAAGTTGCTTAATTCAGTCTTCAGTTAATCAGAGAGCAGATATCTGCTGCCCAGTTGCTGCTCATCCAACACGCCTACTGCACACTCTCAAAAACCATATATTACATTGTCCATTCAATTACTTCTTAGCTTTCACAAAGCACCGGAATGTTTCACTAACTTTAAAGAAAGCACAATCCTCTTAAAATTATAAACATGAATGCTTGAATTCTGAAGTGAAATTGGTATCCTGTTCACGTTGCAGTGTAAGCTACTCTTCCGTTGACGTAAAATCTCACTCATTTGTTGTGAGCGCCTAAAATATATAAAAATTAATTGTTGCTCATAATAACTTATATGTATTCAAGGCATGCAGCATAGATAATTTTTTTACTATTAATCGATAAGTATTAAAAACCTTGGCACTATAATCTGGTTTTCTTTAACCCGTAGCACACTGGTTTTCACTTTTTTTATTTGTTCACTGGGGACCAGAAAGTGTGTGCGTACGTAGTGTGGGTTGTACAGCTGCAGGTTCTGTGATATTACACGGTGTTGAAACATGCCCTTCCTCTCTTCTAACGTCATTTTTTTGTTGGCAACAATGGCAAAGAAAGATAGACGCTACATTGCTAGGAAAATGATGACGCGGTTGTTTCAATTCTAAATGAAATGACAAGACACCCAAGAGAGCAACGGAAAGGTTGGCAGTCTCATCCTCAGTCACAAGGAGCACAAATATAGCGCTATGAACATGCTTCTGCAGTTATGAATGTAATCCAGTAGAGCTTGGCAAGAAATAGGGCTGGACAGCTGGCAGGTTTGGGCCACAGAGAGGCCAGCTGTGAAGAGGAAGCTGCCAGTGTGAACAAACATTGAAACATTGACGAGCAAACGCTTTGTACTCCATGCACCAGACGCAGGCAACTCTGCTGGCTCTTCCCCCTCTTTACTCATGAACACGTGTGCGTAGTTTACAATGAATTAGCATAATAATCTATGCCAATACATACTAATAAGGGTCACTAACTTTAAAGCAACAAACAGGCCAGGTATACGCCATAGAATGCGATCGAGATTACAAGACCCAGGCTTTGGAATGTAGTAAATTTCGCAAAAAATTAAGTAAAATCTTTCGGCCTGATTTCAGAAGACGTGCCTGAAGACAAAATTAATAATTAAATCAATAAGAATCATCAGTCTAAATATTGAAGCTCATGAGCAAGCGAATGAGTCTCAGAGACTTGATTAATTTTTAACTCATAAAATGCGAACGAGCAATCGTAACCAAATACTATATAAAAAATCGTAAATATTAGTCAATTATTTCAATAAATAAAATTAAGAAAGCTGAATAATTAACTAGATGTCAAAAAAGTCTGTGAGCATCGATTACAGAAAATTATTGGGTTCACCAAGCCATCCGTTCACTTTGATTGCTCATAACAAACTATGATTTAAACAAAACTTCCTTAATGATCAAATCAAGATAAAGAGAGTTGAGTGCACTATTAACAAGTCACTCCACCAACATCATCACTCCAATAGTTTTCCCGCATGTCATTATTTCTCTGAAGAATGAAAGAAATAAGACCACTATCATATCCGGATTGGCATATATAAAAATGTCACAGTTGGACCTCGAGTAGGGCCACTTTTTGCATCATTTTCGAAGAGGAATACTTTTTTTAAGTTACCCAGAGCCGACATACGGAGCTATAGAGGACTTTCACCAATCTCGAATATTTGAAGGCGCGAATAGACACAACATTGCCGCTCACTATTTTGGAAAGCAGACAGACAACAGCAGCAGGCGCAACGGTAGTCCCGCCATGCAAACCTCCTTACATGCGGTCATTTCAAACCTCACACTGCCTCACATTCCTCAAGCCACGAGGAAACCCCAAATCAAACTATGATAAATGTTCACGGAATACCAAGTTTCGAAATCGGAAATAGTAAAAAAAGCAAATTTCAGAATACGCCCGATTGAGACAACACACACCTAAATTTTACATTTAGGCTTACAATCCTTTAGATAACGAGTTAGTTTCGCACATGAAGAAGTCGAAATGTAGCAACTGGAATGTCTGAGCAAACATTCAACATTTATAATTCTTGACTTAACGAGCGCTTTCACATAAAATAGTCCGAAGTAGAATTTAAGGGCAACATCGTTTGGGATGAATTCATAGACAGGATAAACTGCGCTAAACATTCCGTTCTACAATGAAATTCCCTATTGAAGAACATGAATCAATAACTTGACTAACCATTTACAATACACAAGAAAACATGTAAGGAGAAATAGTGTGGATCATGCAAGCAGCTTTATAATAAAACCAGACAATTCCCGTGGAAATTCCACGATTTAGATTTAACTAATTAAAAATTATTATAAAAAGGAATGCATTAAAAATTTACTAAGGATGATTGTGTTTTAAATGAATACATCTCGTTAATATACACAGAACTTCCATTTTGTACCTTATTTTCCGATAACATGGCCCAGATAGTACCCGTTGAAATTCGTTGGTTTGAGTGATAAAATTAAAGATCTATGAAATAAAACACATTTTTTTAGTTGTACCCGTGATACTATCAAAATCTGAATATTTTTCATAAATGTATACAGAACTTAAATTCTGAACCGTACCTACAATAACATGGCCGTGTAGAAGAAAGTTAATAACGGAAAAAATGGACTATTTTCTAGTGATCCGGCACCTTTAGTATCCACAATACAATGCTTGTATTGTATGCATACCCGTTCTGATTTCAGTTCAATAATTTGTTTTTCAGTAATAGATAGGAAGTAATGGGACGGACACACACAGATACAGAGAGAGAGAGATGGAGATACATGGTCTATTATAGATGTAGATAAAACATTTTCTAATGAGGATGCCAGTAAATTCAAATTCCAGTATAATAAAACTGAGAGTGCAAAACAAACGCCACTGATAATTATACTTATAAATCCTAACCATTATGAAGTACTACTTGTCGGTACCAATCTACTTGGGGTTCATTCAAAAATAAAGATCACTAATGAACAAAGTTGAAGACGGAAGAAACGTGTTTCATGGCAGCTAATTTGAGAAGAGACGAGCAACGCAAGCGCACAAACTCTCTCGAAGGAGAGAGTAAAAAACTACCTTTGCACCAGGCATTTGGCGCATTTAAGAGAGGGCACTTCAATTAATAAAACTGAGGAGAAAAGTTTCTGAGGAGCTCGACGGTGGGTTTTTTTATACATGTTTTTATTTGAGTTGGTCTATTTGGAGGAGAGCAGAGAGAAGCCTGTGCCAAGAAAATCTCTCTCAAAATACACCGGTGGCGCAGCACACCCTCGTGCCCTCCTCTCTCAAACTTGAGGGACGTCTCGCTCCTCAAAACCAACGTAGTCTCTCAATACCAAGTCACTGCACGTCGATCACACACCAGAAAGTACAATGTAATCCTTAACCTCAGGAAACATAGCGCTCTTCATCAACAGCTCGGCCTCGAAGACGATTACCCACCATAAAAAGCCGGAAGAAATGCAAGATTCCTCAGCTGTGTTGGAACACGTTTAATAAGACATTACGTTTGAAGAATAGAGATATCAAGTGCCTCGAAAACATCCTAATAATTAATATAGGCAGCTTTTATTCACAAAGCCAACTAATACACGAGTGCGTTTGTGAGGCTCGTCAACTGCTGGCATTGGACAGAACTTTCTCCGAGTTGAGGGAGCGCCGCTGACGATGCAAATGTCTCAACAATAAGTTGAAGTTTCTCAAAAAATCCTCATGTGTCTCTCATATACAGAAATTTATTTCAGGGACACTATGAGTTGCCAGAGTTTGCACGTCATTAACGCCTCATGAATGAACTGACAAACCTGACCGCTGAATAAGTCGAACGTTAAAAAGTAAGGAAAATTGACTCTTCGAAAAGGAAAACTAAAGTATACAATTATTCTAGAAGCTTGATTTTCTACAGTTTGATGAACGCTCAACATTTCTATTTGCCAGTCGCAGCAAAATACAACAAGTGTTTTTTTTGGAGAAGTATCACGAAAGAATTAGTAGGCAACTATTGCTGAAACGAAGAAACAAATTTTAGGGCGATCATATCCAAGGACACGTACCAAACATAAGGGACACGTACCAAACATGAGGGATACGTACCAAACATAAGGGACACGTACCAAACATAAGGAACACGTACCAAACATGAGGGACACGTACCAAACATGATGGATACGTACCTACCATGTAAGATCCGTAGCTAATACGTACCAAACATGAAAGATCCGTATTAAACACGTACCAAACATGAATGACCCGTACAAAACATGAAATTCTCAGCTTAAATATGTAATGTCCAATTCCAGGCTGAACACAACACACGGCTCATTGCAGCTTCTGAATGTGAGTCATACGTCAAATGAGAGTTCGTGAGTACGGGAATGTGACTAAACGCTGAAAATATTCCAAAACTGGTTTTTGACGGCAAAATTTGAGGGCACATTAACTGTTGTCATCCATGACCTGTTGAGGTATTGTGAACAGGAAGTGAACAATTGAGACAGTATCAAAAATGATATATTGATAAATCAGAAGATTCATAAGTGAAGACTCAGATGAATTCTGGCGACGACAAGACAGCACTGAGAGCTGTTCTGTGTGATCAGCATTGCTGCTCTCAAGACCTAAGCGCTCGCTCAACCTCACTTGCTACGAAATAAAGTCCAGTGACCACCACCTACACAAATCGATAATATCTATATGGGTCATAAAATGTTACTTGTGAGGGACCATTGAAATTGTACATTCTGACTCCTGTGTAACGAATAAATGACACCAGAATAAGCTAGGATTTCAAAAGTTTGAGTACACAACGCTTTTATTTTCGTTCATTTTATCAATTTCATGGAACCAACATATTAATTTATTGTATTTATAAACCTTCAAATTTGAAACCTAGAAAACTACACAACAGCAACTCGACTGACAATAAAAAACATGGAAGCTTTCAAGGTCAAAAAGTTAATAGCGGCTGTTAACCCTGAAAACAAGAGATAACAGAGCTGTAGTTAACGGTCCCAGCACGTACACTGTACATGACGGGCCCAGCACGTACACTGTACATGACGGGCCCAGCACGTACACTGTACATGACGGGCCCAGCACGTACACGTAACGTTCACAATTTGTACAGAACTACCACAAAGAATTCTCTTTACGTTTCATCTACTAAATTCATTTAGGAACATTAATCCATAGCTTAATTTGTATTTACTTTTTTTATTATTTACATTTTTTTCAAACATTGCTAGAACATGCCGCTGCTATACTAGATGTGTTCAATACTCGTTTGAGACAGAAATATGTAAATTCAGTATTGCATTATAAGAGAATCATGCCATCCTTAAGGTGTTACTCATGCGCATCACTGGTAGATTATGGGTTGAATTAAGTTTACAAACTGCATGTGTATGTACAAATAACGTCTATAATGGAAAGTGTTAAAATAAGGCGTCAGACTCTACATGCAGGTATAAATAACAAATAATGGGTTAAAATAAGTCCACAAACCCTACATGCATCTGTAAACGTCAATAATGGGTTAAAATGTCCACAAACTCTACATGAAGGTAAAACAACAGTTACAAAATCTACACACTACTACAACTTCTGTATATGTGGTATGTTACCCCTCTGCACCGTGGGTGCATAAACCTCACTCTGCACCGCGGGTGCAAACACCTCACTCTGCACCGCGGGTGCAAACACCTCACTCTGCACCGTGGGTGCATACACCTCACTCTGCACCGTGGGTGCATACACCTCACTCTGCACCGTGGGTACATATACCTCACTCTGCACCGTGGCACGAGCACTGTAGTTTGAGCAGTGCTCACAGATTGTAGATCTCTCATTTATTTCCAATGACTGACCTAGGAACATTTCAGTCGTGTCATTTGTTCACGAGTAATTAAACCCGTTGTTAATTGGTTCTGAGAACGCAGTTGTGGAGTACACCTACAAAAAGAAATTGGATGCTGTAAACTAGCATCGTACGAAGATCAGGTTTAAAATTTGAGGCTTGTCATGAAGTAACGGAGACCAACAGAATAATCAAAAATTTGAAGTGAGCTGAAAATTCAAAGTGTCTAAAGCAGACGTGTCGCAGAGCTTGTATCATGAGAGCCCCTACATTTTGAGGTGCTTCGTGTAGAGCCATGATAAGATAAGAGCGATCACACGATAAGATACTGAATCTTGATACAACTAAACACAAAGAAACAACTATTCTTTCTCGCTAGTTATGTACATCGTAAATACAAGTGTGAAATGCAGTGAGACCCTCGTTTTTGCAATCACCAGTGCATACAGAGGCATTTAAAACACCTCAGCATGAGGCTCGTCGGGACGACATACAGGATGCGAATCCAAAGCACTTGTAACGAAAATGACTGTTGAAAATTTTTTCCGCTAGCAACATAGTGCCACAAGAAATCTTTCAAGGTATATTTACATCATACAATTGACATAAGCCTCGAATTATAGAACCTGAAGACAGAGGGTTCGAAAAAAAATTCTTTCACGATAACCCATAGCACCCAAGCTTTAGATCTGATTTTTCTTTGTTGCACATGCCAGACAAAGCTGCTCCGCCTTATGAGGTCCCTGATACTCTGAATGTATCAATGATACAAACAAACAAAACAAAAACGTATGTTTTTTAATAAAGTTGGTACATGAGACATTGGTTTTAAAAGACAGCGATATTTAAAAATACCGCTACACCGAATCACAGGACAGTTTTAAGAAGTATCACACACGTAAAAAGAGAATACGCGCGTGTTCCACACACACAGCATGTGGTTTGGAGCGTGAGTGAATAATTAGACAAATATGGCATGACATGAGCTTGAGAATAGAAATCCACAACGCGAACATATAGAAACAATGACCCGAGTGGACCCACACCATAATAACTGGATCATCAATTAGAATTCCCTTGCGAAAGTGGACCGTTTCATACACCGGCAACAAATGATAGGCTCTGACGGCACAAAAATGACCCCCACCCTCTTCTACCTTCCACTCTCTCTCCCCCTCTCCCCCCCGCTGTCCCACCCTCACAGGTGGCAGTAGAACCAGCTGACCGACANACACACACACACACACACACACGTACACACTAACACGGCGCAATTGCAGCTCTTCGCATGGACGCTTTTCCTAAAACTTGCAAGACTTGCTAAATAATTTTTGAGCGGCCAGCTGTCAGTACAGCGCCCCCGAACCTCGAGTTTCCTTCAGTTCTCAGAGACTGAACACAGAGAATTTGGTTGTGTACGTCAACGCTAGGAAAAAGAACACAACTAAGTGATTCCTATTCATAACATATACAGAAAATAAACGCTGTTCAAAAACAGCTTCGAAATCCAATTGACAAGCTGATAATTGCACTGAAACATAATGCAACCAAGAATTATACTCAATGTTATGTTCGTGCCTCATTGGTTATGTAGTTGTAAAGTGAGTTCTGGCGCATAATTTGCACTATTTTTACAGTAGTTCCCCAGCTTGGCGAGACAATGTTACACTGAGCAGGGGGGCATCGCGTCACCACCGCCTTGCAAACCCCCTCCAAAGAACGTCAAGGCCTCGAATCTCAGTTCAAAATGTCGGAAGAATCAAGAAATGATATTTTGGTGCGTTTCCTCCGAAGAAAACGGAGACTTAATATCTTGAAATAGCGAGAATTTTGAATTATAAATTTAAGCCATTATAGCACAGTAATACCTCAAGGCTTCTTTATTTTGACTGCAACTAATCTACATGGAAAATAACAAAATAAAACATGGAAACTTGGGAACATCGAGCGAGTTTGCCAGAAGGAAACTCAATTTACCGCAAGGCACGAAAGTGACATAAATGAAATGAAATTTGATCTTCCTCATTTCCGAAAAATATTTCCCGCTGGTGAAGAAAAGCACAGCCATGAACTCTCTCCACGAGAAAATATTAAAATTATTAGGTCGGCAGAGAACCTCTCTAAATGAGAAAATAACTTAGGCCTGAAAAGAAATAGAGCAGTTTGTGCGGACGTTTCAGAGGCACACTGAGTGTCAGAAATAAGTCCCACTACAAAAAGAACTTAACTACGGCACAACACGAGGTGTTCTATTGCTTGCTGGAGACATGAGGTGTGTAGAGCACGACAGCTGAACTGTAGCACAACTGCTGTACATGCCAGTCATAGAGCTGACACACATAGTTACTGGATAAATGCAGTCTAGATGTGACGAGTAGTTAGTGTAAAGCTATGACGAGTAGTTACGGGCATTGATGAAGTTAGTGGCACATTAACAACAGAAAAACGACATCGTTACTATCAGTATCTGCACAACAACAATTAGCTAAGGTTATCTCAAGGAATATATCATATGTAATGCACAGAGATTATCATGTAAAAAGAATATAAATTATAATGTGTTTTAGTAAGCATGAGAAGTTTACACTGTGCACTAAAAACGTTCAGAAAAAAGAAAGCTAAAGCACCTCGCATGGTACGGGGTTTTATTGAATTTTCTAGGCGTTGAGTTTCGACTTGTGGTAATTATGAATGTCTTCTTACACTTCTGTTGTTTGTGCTGTATTTCCTGCTACACATTCCAGCACGCAACACTTCATGGATTCACGTGATTCTTGTACACAAACTCAAATCGCATGTCCAAAATAAAGGCTGATTATCGTTTTAAGAATTATTCATTACGATGTTTTGATAATTGCGTGGGTATTTTCTTTTTAATTTAAGAAATAACTCTTAGTATGAAAGAAGATCATGTCATTTTCATGATATTACAAAGATAGCATTAACGATAGCGCAACTTAAATAGAAATTTGAAAATATTATAACGTATTTTTTCTAGTATTCTAATAATAATGAACATTTTCAAAACACATTTCTAATACACAATTCGTATTACTGCTCCACCAGTGATACAACAGTAGGACCGTTACACTACACAATTATACATATTACCTACTGCATATTTTAAACGAACCCATTGAATTTATTCATTTAAAAATATGAATTTCCTGGATTTATATGACATAAGATTCCGCTTTGAAATAATATAGAAAAGCACGTGTATTATCCAGGCAGCTGTACATCCATATACTTCCTTCATTCGTGTGACCGTTACTATATTATAGAATGTTTTCAGGGACCAGAACACAAATGTTACTGTCACACACGCACTGTACTTCCTATTACAATATCCCTAGTGTTACTGCCACACACACGCACTGTACTTCTCATTACAATATCCCTAGTGTTACTGTCACACACGCACTGTACGTCCCATTACAATATCCCTAGTGTTACTGCAACACACGCACTGTACTTCCCATTACAATATCCCTAGTGTTACTGTCACACACGCACTGTACTTCCCATTACAATATCCCTAGTGTTACTGCAACACACGCACTGTACTTCCCATTACAATATCCCTAGTGTTACTGTCACACACGCACTGTACTTCCCATTACAATATCCCTAGTGTTACTGTCACACACGCACTGTACTTCCCATTACAATATCCCTAGTGTTACTGTCACACATTTAAATAGAGGTTTTAACAACACCACTGAAAATACACGTTTTACACGAGCTCAGAGGTGAAATTTATAATTAAATGCAATATTTCCTTGTGGAATGCAATAGGCAGAAGCGTCAGTGAATTTCAGGGCTGGTAATGGATAATTAAAATATTTACCTTGGGAGACATAAATAAAGGAGTGCGTTGATGTAGAAGAATCATCAAAAGCTTTTTTTCTTACGAGCACTCGAAGTTGAACTTCGACACACTCATCTTTCGATCACACACTTCATTTGTTTTGTTCACTCACAGCAGAAAACTGTGCAATACCCTCAATTTCAATATTGACTTATCATAAATTTCAGAGTAATTAACATAATTTCAGCACAAAACGGCCATAAGGCTGATTTTAACTAGATACACCAACATTTTTAGTTCATTTTCATAACAAATAAGGAAAAGAAGAACTTCAAGCACAGCCTGTAGCGTAAGTTCAAGCGAACGCAAGTATCCGATATCAAGAGACGGAGCGTCGCACACCCAACTCGCACCGTGTCCACCAACACTCTGGCGCCTTTCGAAATTTATTTAGATAATTTTTTGGACAAAAATATTCCGGGCGACTCCCCCTTGCGGCGTTAAGGCCAACTATGAAATGAGTTGCCAAATGTCTCCGCGACAAAATTAAATTGCAGATTTTCCGACAGATATCGAGTCATGATAAGAGCATATTTTCCGTCATTTGCAGATAGTTTTATCCAATTGATAATATGAACATCTAATTACTACGATAAATATTCGAAGATGTTTAAATTATACCACAATGTTATACAAATTATATATATTCTTATCACATTCAATGAATAAACAGACGATTCACAAAAGAACAGGGAGTGTCGTGGAGTTAGATTCTTATATAAATGTATGCACAATATTGATATAATTTCACAGTTTATAGTTAAGAAATATCTGCAATGAAATTCGAGGGGAAGTGACATCGTAGGAATAATGGGGGCTTTCTTATTCGACCTCTGCAACAGGAAATGTTTTATGATATGAAGAATTATAAGTAACTGGTAACTCGCAGTTTGCGCTCTTTGTGGAAAAGTGAGGGGGGCCGTGGAAAGAAGTGACGGGAGGGGCTTTAGTGCGAAGCCACTGGATCATACAAAAAATTGATAGATTATTAGTGATTCTGATTAATTTTATGACTCCATAACTCTCATAATAGGTTATAACATGAAAAACGGGGTGTGGATGGAGTCAATAGGGGAAGGAATCTCGAGCAATTAATACATTAGTTTTCAGTCGCAACCAAGGACAATCAAAAGAACAAACGAAGTAACAGGAGTCAGAGAGGCAGTGTATTGTGTTCCCTGTTAAGCCTTGTGAAGGGCAGTGTGTAGTATTTCTTTTTTTAAGCATTTGTGGATTGGAGACGGCCATTGTGGTGAACAAAGAGAGAATGAGTGCACCATGAAAAGCCGAATCCCCTTAACAAGTTTTTGTGAGTCACATCATTAGGCACACCTTTTAATTTTTTCAATTCAACTCTTATCATAAAAAGATAATTGTACTTTGAAATAAATTTTCAGTCATTTCAAAAGAATCACTTGTTTGTGTATGAGTTAAATAAAACAGAGTTTGTCAGTAGAAGAGGACCCTCTCCTTCTTTCACTTAACCGACCAGGCATCTACTACATTATATCATCTATTCACATAGGCTTATACTATATTACATGATCACTATCTCTACACATAATAAAATCCATTGTGTTTGTATATACTTCGTGACACACCTGCCTGATGACTTAGATAGAATTAATTGGAATAGAGGTATTACTAACGAGCTGAAATAAAGTGTTTATCTTGGCTAGGTATAAACTTCTCAATGGAACTGATATACAGTACATGTATTGTGAGCATTGTATTGTGGATACCGAAGGCACAGAATGAGTAAAAAATGAACCTTTTTTCCGTTATTAGCCTTCTTCCCCTTCAATATGGAAACTTTCACAAAGCCCGCGTCCACTGGCAAATCAAACGAAAAAATTCTGTAAAGAACACGTAAATTTTTTCACGTGTGAGCCTACTAGTTAATTTATAATCAATACCTTATATGGGGTAGAATATATGACACATAAAACTCTACAGCAAACCGTGTTGCTGTTAGGGGGTTCGTTAATCTCATACCAATACTTATTAAAATGATTCATGTGTTTCAGAATGACACAATCATATAATTATTATTTGATTGATATTCTTTTCATCGAAATTAGGCAAACTGATTTCACGGGAAGCTTACGTTTTGAGAAAATCAGTTACAAAGATTTGTACTTGACCCCTGTGACGCGCGGTGGTCGTCACCAGAGTGTGTGTGGTGTGGACCAGCACAGACGATGTGTCCGTCTGTCACTTCACTCAACTCCTTCAGCAGCACGCGCATAAATTTCAATATTTTCTCCTGTATACGTTTTCACATTGAAAGTGAAACCTCAGATTATGAGCAGCATTCTAAATCTTCAGTTCTCGAAGAATGTTGCCATTGATCATGAACAACATAGCTTCTTCTGACATTCGTTCCATGCATACAATTGTTACTAATTTTTTTGGGCGTATGGAAATAAAAACAAGGCTTGAATGTCACGGAAAAAAATATTCAATGTCATGCATAAGATTCATTTTGAACTTTATTTGCACTGGGAAATTAATCAGTAACATTTTGTGACATAAAGAGGCAAAATATTCATTTACTACTCTGATAGGCCGAGCTTCATCGTTACTAAAGACTCACGATGATGCAGGTGAGGCATTCCAAAAAGTAAAATTATTAATTTCAACAAGTAAAATGATATATGGATAAATCAGAAGGTTCATAAGTGAAGACTCAGATGAATTCTGGTGATGACAAGACAGCGCTGAGAGCTGTTCTGTGTGATCAGCATTGCTGCTCTCAAGACCTAAGCGCTCGCTCAACCTCACTTGCTACGAAATAAAGTCCAGTGACCACAACCTATACAATCATGAAGTTAAAAATTTCATGTACAAGTGAGTACATGTTTCACAACAGAGGCTACAGTGTTATACTGTAAACATGTTTAGTCATTTCTTATACATGTTTCGTAATAGAGGCGACAATATTATACTGCAAACATGTTTAGTCATTTCTTATACATGTTTCGCAATAGAGGCGACAGTGTTTTACTCTGATCATAACATATGATCGGGTGCCAATTTAACTTTGCAATTGGATATCACAATTTTCATACCTACGATACCATTGACAAATTACATAAAATTAATTGAAATGCTTGAAAAAGACTAATGCCCTTGACACAGTTTTTTCAGTACTCGTATTTTAGTTACTTTTCACAATCACGTTTGACTTACTTCCCCCGCGATGATGTACTACGTGGATTCCTGTACAAACTGTCCAGGCAATACGAGGAGGCTCCATATCACTTCCATTTGTTATTAACGTCTGCAATTAGGCGACGCTTTCACAACGTGTCTTTGTTTCCATTGTTGACGTTCAAGAAGTGTGGAAAGCTGAGGACTCATTTGAGGTCTTTTTAAGCAAGTAATGTTTGCTGTGTTTCACTAAAACCTATGTATATAAGCAAGTAATGTTTACTATGTGTCACTACAACCTATGTATTTAACCAAGTAATGTTTACTATGTGTCATTACAACCTGTGTATTTAACCAAGTAATGTTTGCTATGTGTCATTATAACCTATGTATTTAATCATGTAATGTTTGCCATGTGTCATTATAACCTATGTATTTAAGCAAGTAATGTTTGCTCTGTGTCACTACAACCTATGTATTTATCGACAAACTACATCTAAACACTGATATGAACATGTGAACAAAACAAAGCCAGTGTTATCACACTTGAACACTGAAATTTATTTACTGCACACTTGTGTGCTTATGACAGCACTGGGGACATGTTTCTGACAGCCTCCTCATAACCTGAAAGCTTTTAGTTTTTAAATTTTTGTTTACCTCATTCTCCGGTACGGAAGGCAAACATGTTCATTCAATAGATAATTTAGGTAAACAGTATGACGGTTGCGACACGGGCTATAGGTTCTAGCGACAGTTTTCCTTTGATTCATTAATATCAAGCAATACTTAATTATTAAGAGACGGATGATAATGATGCGAAAACTCATTAGATGTGGTAAATACTTCACGATATTGCCAGTTCATGTTTCAACAAAATGTAATCTCAAGTGATCGAAATAATAAGATTTTATTGCAACAATTACCTAAATTATGTTGAAAACGTAAAGAATGAAATACATTTATTATGAGTCAGCATCTTTGAGTTCTCCGAGTGACACATGTATTGCTTTTATAAAATGAATGTAAAAGAAATGTACTAGAGCTAATCGTTATGCTTGATGCAGCAGGAAATAACTAAGACAACACCAAGTTTTTCCGTTGAAAAAAGGATGTTTTGTTATGAGGTCGCTCGTGAAGATCACCATGTTATAGAACGCATGCCTAGCGAATAATTAGTTAAAATAAATATATTCCACTTTTTAGGGTGCAATTAAGTGTCCAATAATGCCATCACATATTAACACAGAAGTAGAACTCATAAAATAGTCGAGTAAAACTGTTTTTATAATTGGACACCTGGTGCAGTAATTTAAAGTGTACTGAACTATCAACATCCACGCAGAAGTCATTCACACAACGTAGAGATTTGCACGTGATGCGTTATTTTGAAACATTTAGGAGAATTGATGTTAATGGAGAAAAATGATTTATGTATGTACAGTAAAAATGTTGTCCTTGAACGATACATGCGAGTGTATGACTGACGCTTATCTTGAAGCTGAAATAATTTTAAAAAAGAAGTAAAGTTTATATGCTCGTTAGAGTACAAAAGCAAGATGTACAGATGAGAAAAGGAACATGAGAAAATATTTTGGAATCCTTTGAGTAGTTTTCACACTGGAACGCTATACGACCTTCATTTGATTTTTTTTGTTTTTGAACTAAGTGGTTGTTAAATAATTTAAACTTCCAATTTAAAACTAAGAGGGATTTTTGATAAGCGCATAATTATGAATGAGAATTCAGTTTCCGTTTATATACACTTAATGGCATGATTATTCATAAACACACCAACGTTCAATACTTCTGATTTTACAAAATTTTATGTTCGTATAATACCAAACTCTTTATATGCTATTATGCACATGAAGAAGAATTTAGAATTCAGTTCAAAAACAACAGATTTAATTCAACAAATTGAACAAAGACATCATACAATAAAAAGTTTCTGTTATAAAGGTACTGATTCATGTAATTGTCAAGCATTCAAGTTTTTATTTCATGTGCAGAGCCCAGTAGAACATTTATTTAGCAAAATATTCTAGAAATTTCAGTAATGAACATCACGTGGTACAATAATCATCATCATTGTCATTCTCACTCTGACGACAGGATGGTCAAGACAAAAGAGTCCTGCGTTGATTAGAAGCATAAGATTATTGACGCAAGTCTGGTATAGTTACGGAACTGTTTCGAAATAATTTGCCATCCCTAGATCTACCTTCCAATATATCATCAAGAAGTTTAAACAGTATGGAATGACATCAACTACAGTTGCTGTGGAAGACCGTCGTTATTGTCAAACCCTGTTGTGAGATTAATGTTACCCATTGGTACAATTCAATATTGTTTGAATGGCATTGGTTTATTTGAACATAGACCACGACGGATGCCTCTTCACTATCCACATCTATTTTCAGCTCGCTGGAATTTGCCGAGACTTTCTTAGATAAAGAAAATGGCTTTTGGAAACAAGTACTATGGAATGGTGAAACAAAAACTGAGTTACTCAAAAATAATGATATGAACAAGATATGGGGTCAGAAACGTGAGGCTTTTCTCCCAAGACACATGGAGGTGTTGCATGATGTTTTGAGGTTGTTTCAGTTCAAATGCCATTGGTAATTTAATTGTGATCAAAGGAATGATGAAATCTAATGACTACATCAAGATACTGAATGAAAACGTCAAGTTATGGGCGTAAAATGTTGGGCTCTGCCGGCGATTTAAATTCCAGCACGACAATGACCCAAAACATTCGTCTAAATCGGTGACAGCATAGCTCCACAAAAATAAAATTGCAGTTTTGCCATGACCTTCATGAGTCCTAACTTGAATCCTCGTTAAAATCTATAGCGAGAATTGAAAGTTCGAATACATCGTCGGGTTCCAAAAAATCTAAAATTGGAACATCTAGTTGTCTTTGAATGGACTAATATCCCAACACAAAAGTGTTCGTGTTCGATTGAAATGTATAAAAACCACTTGGTGGAAGTTAGAAGAAAGGTCATGCTATCAAATATTAACATTCCTATGTTTCATTTTTACTAACTGTACGAATATTTTCGTCTATTCAGTTTTTGCATAACGTTCATGTTAAATTTATGAACTTGAATTTGTCGTCCTAAAACTGAATTTTAAATTCTTATATCATAAAAAGAATTACGTATAAAGAGTTTGGAATCATACGACCATTAAATTCTGAGAAATGACCTAGAAGTATTGAACATTGGTGTGTGTACGAATAAGTTCGTCTCTATTTGTACGTTGCAAATTTCGCGCATTGTTTTAGTAACTGAGAGCAGTTAGGTGTAACTACATATAGTCCGTGTGAATATGAATTTGATTAGAAAATTAGGAATTCTGCGATGCTCACAACCAACTCCAACAAAAAACAAATCTCTCTCAAGAAACCATCACACGAATAGGCATTTCAAGTGATAGCGATTATAGCGCTGAATTCTTTACCACAAATATGTTAGTCAAGACAAATCTGAACCAGGTTTCTATAAAAAACCAGTTTGGTAAGCATTGGGAGCGCCGCTAGTGCAATTTCCAGAATAAACTGGTCAAAGTCATGTTATAAATAATGATGATCCGGTTAATTGACTAAAATATGTCGTATGAAAACATTTTGAAGACCATGTCACTAATACAACTTACGAATATCTGATACACAAACATAGTAGCGTATGAAAGACTTCCTACCTCACCCCTTTAGTCATATTTCTCTAAAGGAGGTCGTAGAGGATTACGTGGTCGCTCTCTGACAAGTAATAAACTTAGTAATTGCTGGTAAGAAAATATAATTAAATTACATACAGATTAAAGGCACATAAATCCCATACCCGATGGAAATACAGGAACAGATATTTGGATTTAAACGCTGCTAGTAAAGGATAGAAGATGAACAAAACTATTAATTCCACAAAATCTTGACCACATAAAGGCTTCAGTATTACTCGTATTGTGCTGAGGAAACATTAACATTGTAAGAAACACAATAATACTGTTTCAATATTATTTTCACTGGTTCCATAATATCTACATGTTGTCGTAATGTTCACAGTATTACGTTCAAGGAAGACAATAAAAATGTGACTAGTTATTCTTGGGAGCTACACCCTGCTTTCTGATCCAAGGAACCTACATCAGGCATTTCATGTAACTCTGTACTCCATCTCCCTAGACACACGATGAAGCCTGCCAGTCAGCTTCGTCCTGGTGTTCCAGCTTTCGTTTTTTCAACCTCTTGGCTGCCCTTTAAGGAAAATAATTTGTAGAACTACGTTAGGGTCGAATGTCTTTGGGTAAAAACCTCAGAACAATTTTCACAGAACCACTTCTCAAATTACAGTCCGGTGCAAGGCCTAGCTTTCAAACCAGGCTTCTTTTTACCTAATCGATCCATAGACTTCACTATTCTACCAGTATTATAGTTATTCCTCAACGTTCATCTTGAGATCATAAAAAGTAATGACCGAAAACATCTCGTCGTTTCAAAGCAGCCAACTCTGCGACCCAAACACATATATGTACAGTACGTGCTGTGTGGCTCGAGCGGAGAAGGTATCACCGTTTTTACCGCACGAAGACCAATCTTTAGGTAATAACAAGCTATTTAGCTATGGTTCAGCTGGTCGCGAGTATAGTGAGATGAAATGTTCTCCCGTCTACAGTAGGAGTGAAAGCATACTCATCATGAAGTGAACTTCAGTGCTGTATGCTTTTTTCAGGTAACTAGGAATATGTAACTTCCCCTGCCGTGAGTCTGTTAGTAGAGGAAGTAACGAAGGAGACTTGTTAGTTGACAGGCATTTTTATGAAGCCCTCCATATAAGGTTGCCATCAACAATGAATTTTTCACTAAATTTATTACGCATTCTGTTATTGGAAGTACGAATTCAGCCACGCCCTGCTCACAATCTGGCTGAAATTTGAGTTAAAGCATTTGTTGTCGCCGACCATTAACTGAAGTTAATTAATTAACTGGGCATTTGAATAGTAAATTAAATGGTCTCAGCCTTAAGATTTAATTTACTTCTTAAATGCTTCTGAAGATGTTGAAAAAGAAGCATTTAAGAAGTAAATTAAAGATGTTGAACAACAAAAGGAAGAAACAGAAGAAGAAAAATAAAAACAGAGAAAAAAATAAAAGCTGAAAAGGAAAAAAAGCAAACGAAAAGAGTTTGAAACTTCTGCAGCTCTATGTTTAAACGAGATTAATAAATAACAGTACGTGCCTTATACTAAAGGAGTAGCTACCCTGATGAAAACAGCGACGTAAATAACGGATCACGATTATTGAATTCAATTATGCAATGTATGGTCAAATACATAGGTGGTAAGAGACAGAGAGTGCATGCTATACACGCTACACACAGACTTCTTTTCAGGTATGGGAGACAAGTTGTTTTCTTGGTGTATTCAGTGAAGGACCCTCAGAGCTGGGAGCACACTTCCGAAATATTGTTCTCGAGTTACTATCGATAGTGTTGGAACTACACGCTTGTGCAATCTGAACAGGGGAGTTGCAGCAATGCAACCTAGCCCAGACAGAGGGCCGAAACACATTATTTTCTCTCAGTAAAGTAGTCCTCCAGTTCATCGTCTGAGACCACTCTGAGAACAGGGTTCTTTTTCTGGAATAATTTTTTGATAGAAAGTTAAAGGTACTCATGCTGTAGCTGAAGTTTATGAAGATGACGAAATAATTAATTTATTGTGCACCTATTGTGCACCAAGAGACATGTAACTATTATGCACGAAGAGTCATAAAATTATTGTGTTATGTGAGTTAGGTATTGTGTGAAAATTTATGCCTGAGAGTATGACTCTTACTCCTTTTTTTCTTCTTTACTCCTGATGCCTGTGTGTGATTGCGGTGAGTGTGAGCGACTGAAGGACCGGTGCAGAATTAAATTTTGTGCGTGATTGATGCCTAAACTTTTGACGGCTTGAAACTTAGGACAAATCGCTTTGTTCCTGTTTTCATATTCTATTCTATTTTTTTCTAAACACTAAAAACCAACGGTGACGAAATTATAATGAAAAAAAATTAAAAAAATGAATGATAACAGTGTTAGGAAGTTACTACACTCATGTACTGCCTGTAGCTAAAGAAATTACAGTAATTAAAATTAAAAATTTGAAATATCCTCATTCTACTATCCTCTTTCAAGGCTCATTCACTTAATCTTCTTGTACCCAAATCACAAAAAACTCTAATCAGTAAATGGTATTTTCTGTGATGCATTATCACTTCTCAAATTACGGGAAAAACACTTACCTACCTCAACGAGAGTTGATCGTCCACGTGAACTCGGTGTACCCAACACAGTAATTACTAAGGCAAAATACCCTACCGGTGTACAAGCACCTTTAATTACTGCTCGAATTTATTTATATTATCGTTTTTATCAGAACTATGGCATAATGTGTACTTGGATATTGAGCAATCGTATTTAAGAATGAAAACCAGTATCAAGAATTGATGTATTTAAAATTAAAATAGTGTTGGGATGTTTGTAGAGCTATCTCTATTGAACGTAGAAAAAAATATTAACACATTTCGCGATACCGTTTGAAATACGTGTTTAGTTTTCTGTGTTACGATTCTCAATCAATTGAAATTTTTATTTCTTATATTATCTATCAACGTTGCTGAAAGAAAAATTATTTTTCTGTTTCGATTCGCACGTGATTTGGGCCGAACAAGAAACTTCGAAGGTTCTGTTCGAGCAAGATACCAAATCATGTTAGGGTTCTGTGGTATCATAACTTTTGTATTCTCAGGACCATGCAGTTACTGCCAATGTTTGGTTAACCAATTGTTCATCTGAACCCTTACGTTTGAAAGTGGATAAACAGTATTTCATTTATAAGTGCTGTTATTAATTAGGAAGTCAACAGTAGCTTCAAGCACAGCTCTGATCATCATGTTGGTTCAGGCATCAAAACGACCGGTGACAGAGACATCAACTGATTGGTGGGGACTTTAGAATTATAACAAAACTAATTATACTTGAAGGGAAATTTTTTTATCGCCTAGATATTTTCTCAGTTCGTCTTCAGCAAAAAATATTTAGTTATTCATATTTTAAAGTCAATCAACATTTTGCTTGTGAGCCTTTGGTTGTGTGTACGGTTGTGACCTTTGTCGTAGTGGATAGTCATCGACTTCTCATTGTAATGAGGAAATTTTAAATGCTGTTGCATTTTAAGAATTTTCCGTCAGTTAATATTAAATAGCTTCTGCCCAGGCAGTGGTCTTCACATTTTCCGTATACTACACGCACACCTAACCGCATTTAGTATTTAACATGATTAATATCAAATCCATTGAGATTTCTTTCGCAGAATTCCATTGGTGGTCCGGCGGGCAGGGAGTCCTTTTGCTTCCATGTCATAGAACTCACCCACCTAAGCGAGGATTTTTTTCGATCCTTTGTCAGTGTCAAACGTCCTGCCGCAGATGTTTCTATAAATGCATACGGGCAACAGCATGGTTCAGAATAGAAATGAACTGTGAGTGTGGGGGTGATATCTGGCAACTCAAGACTCCCTGCTTGCTATCCAAGACGTATCGAGCAGTTCAGGAAATCCTTTGTCCTTCATGACAATAGGAACTGATTTACAATGTTTGATTTATGTTCATTTATTTAAATTTTCAGAAGACCTAAATTAACATTAGAAGATGATTATGGGTAAATTCTGCAATTATATAAAAATATATACTGTTAGAAAAGAGTGAACTTCTAAATTCCATCCCCTTTCCCCTTCTAAAGACCAAGGTGAGTTTCTGTTTTTTTTAGGCATTTGCCTGGTTAACGTTTTTATTTCTCTTGTCCTATTACTGGAAGAAAACGAACTAAGGATAGAACCTGTGGAAAATTCCGTCACTCGTCTTTTGAAGAAAATGTAGAAAGAATTATAAGAAATTAAACTTAAAGCGCTTTGGATAACGTATATTTCATAATCATTCATTAAATCTAATGGTTTTCTGATTGCAGCGCCATATTCAATTAGATAAGGATGTTATACAACATGTAAGCGGAGGCAAAGCAGAAGACTAGGCTCCCTTAATGTTTTAAAATTTACCCTGAAGAATGAGAATGAGAACAAAGAGTTAGGGCTGACGAGGGCAAGGCAACGATGTTTCCTGAGCTTCTTACTTGCGAATAATAACTGGATTTCATGACGAAAACATTTTTAATGAATTTTGAACACTAAATACCCAACGTAACGGCAATCAGATGCAGGTTCTTCTCAATTCTTCCGGGGCGACACAACATCTTTCATCACGGGCATATGAGAAAATTGAGCCCACATAGCATATCATTCTGTCCGTTATATCAGCCTGCCTGGCACGTCTATCATTTCACACCGCCATCTGCGGAGAATCGTATTTCTTCTGGATAGTGACCTCTGAATAAGCCTTATCCTAGATGGTGATCGTAGAGCAGGCCCGATCCTATATAGTGGTTTTAGAGTAGGCCCTATCCTAGATAGTGATCGTAGAGTAGGCCCTATCCTATATGGTGGTCTTAGAGTAGGCCCTATCCTAGATAGTGATCCACAAAATATAGCAGTATTAGATGATCCCTCCAAGAAATAGTATAAGATGATGACCTCAAGCAATATCAGTTTTATATAATGACCCCAAGGAGTATCAGTCTTACATAGATTGTGACCCCCAAGAAATAACAGTCTTAGATTGTGACCCCCAAGAAATAACAGTCTTAGATTGTGACCCCCAAGAAATAACAGTCTTAGATTGTGACCTCCAAGAAATAACAGTCTTAGATTGTGACCCCTCAAAAATAACAGTCTTAGATGATGATATCAAGAAATATGAGTGGAAAAGTGAAAGACTTACAATGAAATATTTTTACAAAAATTTTGCACATGTGCGAGGCATCAAAACAAATTTTTACAGACTGAACCACTGGAGTACACATGGGAATATCTGAACCACTGGAGTACACATGGGAAGCTACTGGAACCACTGGAGTACACATGGGAATATCTGAACCACTGGACTACACATGAGAAGCTACTGGAACCACTGGAGTACACATGGGAAGCTACTGGAACCACTGGACTACACATGGGAAGCTACTGGAACCACTGGAGTACACATGGGAAGCTACTGGAACCACTGGACTACACATGGGAAG